>CM074718.1:497500-570000 GCA_037306005.1 Rhinophrynus dorsalis | reverse complement strand
TGATCACACAGTGTGTGTGTGTTATATGATCACACAGTGTGTGTGTGTGTGTTATATGATCACACAGTGTGTATGTGTTGTGTAAACTACACATGTGTTATATGTATGTATGGTGTGTGTGTGGGAGGTAGGTAGGTCCCTTTCAGGGACACTGCTGAGATGAGACTACTCTTGTCCTCACCTCTAGGGCAGCTATGCAGGAGGGGGTCACTATAATCACTGGACATCAGGGTCCAACCTACACGTTTTACACCACAGACTTCTAAACACTAGAACTGCCCATTGAGTGATGTGTCTGTGATGGGCTGCAAGAAAATGTACTTTAATCCCAAAACCTTAGACTAACATTATTGTACAACTCTGCAGCTCCTGTTTAATGTCAGTAGTGAGGCTCAGTTCTCTCTAGTGATTAGTGCTTTGCCTGGAAGACATTTTTGTGTAGCCCAGCAGAGGCATCACAGCAGGCAATGGGCAGTTCTCCTTCTAGTGATAGAATTCTATGCTCTGGTGTCCTCATTCCAGGACATGAGACACATTTACTATCCAGGACTGTTCTGGGCAATCCGGACACATGGTCACCTTAATGTGTATGTATGTATGTAAACTGTATCTTTGTATGCAGAACAAAAGAAAACTGACAGCCCTAGAACACATAATTTTATGGCAAGACCCGGAGGCTCATATTATGCTTATTCTCCTTCTTTACTTTCTCAGCAGCAAAGTTCAAACAAACTTTAAAAAAAGAAAAACTAATACAAACTTGGTGACTATGTAGCCACACCCCCCATATACAGTAACCAATCCCCATAAACACCAGGTGAATATCAATCTTGACATATCTAATTTCTTCCTCTTTCTTTGCTGCTTGGCGGCAAGATAAGTATATACACGTCTTTTACTTCATTATATTACTATTAAATGTGTTTAATTTCTCATATACATATTATTATTAAGATTGAATATTGACCCTCTTAGTCGGTTTTATTCTTATCTGATTACCAAGAAATTTCTCTTTACAACTTATCTTTTGAAAGTTTAATTATTCCCCTTAATCATTCAATGCCTTCTGTGTTCCTTTTCTTTTGCTATAACCATTTTATGCCTGCCGTTTAATGGTGTTCTCTTCCTAACCTTAACTCGAGTTACCCTTCTCATTCCCATCCTAACTTAATTCGCTTACTTTCGTTGGCTGCATTGGGCTTGGCGGTGAGCACTGTGTTTTCCTCAGCTGTAGTTAGTCTCTGCTCCCGTGTCGAGCGCGCTCTGCTCGATCGCGGCGGCCATCTTGTTTGAGGCATCGGTCCTGCCCTCAACTTGCTCTGCGCATGCGCGTCTGGTATTTGGCGTCGTTTTTATTCCACAGCTTTCAAGTACAAACGATTGACATTCCAGCTCTTGCTCTCGCTTCTAATTTTGTGGTGAAACTATTTCAATACTATTTCTCTCTTTATTACACATTAACTATGTCACAAAGAAAAGGCTTATCACCTCAGACCCCTATGAAAGGAAATAAAATTCCCACACAATTTTTAGACAAAAAAGATGCCTCTGTCTATTCTGACTCTCAGAAGAATTGACAGAGGCTTCTAATAATGAAATACATAATTTTCAAAACATTTTAGATAAATCATTAAACAAAACTATCTCTACTGCAATTTCATTATGCATGGGACAAATGACTAATTCCTTAGCAAAGTCTTTAACTGATATATTTCGTCATCAGTCCCAAGATATATCTCTTTCCACTGCTCCTTCATTAATTGCCCCTGAGCAGATGGTTCAACCCCTATGTGGGGGAAAAAGAAAACAAAAGACTAAATATTGCCACAATGAAGTGGAATTTATACATTCCAAATCTGACTTGCCCGGTAATTCCGGCAATAAGAATAGTGGGTTGCTCCCACGCAAGAGAACCTCACCCCGGAGGATGGCTTACCGGTGGAAAGAATTAAGAAACGGCCCAAACCGGATTCAGATCATGTGATTTCTTCATCAGATGAGGAATTGGAATATTTTTCTGACCAGTCTTTAGATCAAGCTTTTACTAAATCTGGGGAAGACTCGACTCTAGACATGGGGGACAAAAATCTGGATGATCATAATATTATAATTGATGAACAGGGTAACCCCCTGTTTGATCCAAATAATATAAAACACCCCAGATCATCAGACTGGATTCCTAGAAATCACGTGGCAGAGTATTTAGATCTTTGGATACGCAAATCATTAGAACCAAAACATAGAAACAAATTAAGGTCTGAATGTCCCAGACCATCGATTAAAACATGTGAGACTCCAATCCTAGATCCACAAATAGCCCACTATATGTCCAAATCCGGTAGAGATCCCAGAAAAGGCCTTGAGCGGTCCTTAAAACAATGCCAGGACAAACTATTGGACGTGGTTGGTCCTTTGGCAAAGATTTTCAATTCGGCTGAAGATGCATTAGCCTCTTCTTCTAAAGTAGATATACATACTTTAAGAGGCTGGACCCAAAGAGCTCTATGCCTACTGGGTAATGCCAACACAGCTCTATCAGCGGAGAGACGTAGAGTAATATTGTTACGCATAGACCCCAAACTGTCAGATATGGCAGATAAAGAATCTGGTTCAGAAGCTAAAGGCCTTCTTTTTGGAGACTCTTTTGTAAAAGAGTTAGGAAAATTTGTAGGAACTTTCACGGCTCTTGATAAGGCCCAATCGTCTATTAAAAAAGTTTTCAATAGACGAGTTTTTGTCAGGGCCGGGAAGAGTAAGGGTCGACTTCCCGGCCGACAACCAACTTCTTCCAGAAGTCAATTCAATTACTCTCAAGACCCAATTCAAACATCGAGGATATTCCTCACAGGAAAACAGAACATCAAACCCGTTCTATCCTCCAAGAGGCAGAGTTTGGAGAGGAAGGAGTTCGAGGATCTTCACGATCCAGACCTTTTTCAGGTAAGTACTACTCATCCCCTTCACAAGGAAATTGTGGGTGGCAGACTCACCCATTTTTTCCATGCTTGGTCACTCATAACTTCAGATCAGTGGGTCCTTCAGACAATTCAAGGCTACCATATAGAGTTTTACTCCACTCCTTTCCAATCAAAAATCCCTCCTTCTATCCGATTTTCAAACGAGGATTTCATTATGGTAGACTTAGAAATTCTAGAGCTTCAGAAAAAGGGAGCCATTATCCAAGCCCCAAATTCCGAACAGAGTTTCATCAGCAACATTTTTCTAGTTCACAAAAAAGATTTGGGGGTTCGTCCAGTTATCAACCTAAGGAACCTGAATGCCTTCGTGTATTACAGACATTTCAAAATGGAAGGCATTCATTGTCTCAGGGACCTTCTACTTCCATCAGATTGGATGGTCAAGTTGGATCTAAAAGACTCCTATTTGACCATACCCATTGCCAAAGACCAACAAAATCTACTTCGTTTTCGATGGAAAGAGACGACTTGGCAGTTTACTTGCCTCCCATTCGGACTATCCTCAGCCCCGTGGTGCTTCACAAAGGTCATGAAACCGGTGTTTTCATTTTTAAGAAGCAGGGGTATTCGCATGATAATTTACCTTGACGACAACTTCGTTTTCGATGGAAAGAGACGACTTGGCAGTTTACTTGCCTCCCATTCGGACTATCCTCAGCCCCGTGGTGCTTCACAAAGGTCATGAAACCGGTGTTTTCATTTTTAAGAAGCAGGGGTATTCGCATGATAATTTACCTTGACGACATCCTTATTATGTCTCAAAATCATAAGACACTCAGAGCCCACCTTCAGTTAACAGTTCAGATACTTTCCAACCTAGGATTTCTTATCAACTGTAAGAAGTCGATAATTCATCCAACTCAGGTTATCGAATTCCTCGGTTTCGTCGTCAATTCAGAGAACGCTTCTCTACAACTTCCCCGAAACAAATTGAAGAACATTCATCGGGAAATAAAGAAGGTCCTAAATTCAAATACTTTTTCTCTCAGAACGTTAGCAAGAATAGTGGGTCTTCTATCAGCCTCTATTCAGGCAATCTTCCCAGCTCCTCTTCACTACAGGGCACTTCAAAGATTAAAAACCCTACATTTGAACAGGGGTCTGGGATACTCAGATCTGATCTCTTTATCGGAAGACGCCCGAGCAGAACTCCTATGGTGGTTAGAAAACATGGAGGCATGGAACGGGAGAGCAATTTTCGACAGGTCTCCAGAGATAGTAATCGAATCAGACGCAAGTACTCTAGGTTGGGGTGCTCGTTGCGGTCAATTCACCACAGGAGGAAAATGGTCAACTTCAGAAAAGAACCTGCATATCAATTGTTTAGAATAGTTAGCAGGTTCTTTCGCAATACGAAGCTTCACAAAAAATACGTCGAATTGTTGCATCCTGTTGGAAATGGACAATGTATCAGCGGTCCGATACATAAACCATCTGGGAGGAACAAAATCCAAACTACTGTCCAACCTAGCCAAGGAATTTTTGTCTGGACAAGAACATTTTGATTCAAGCAGAATATATCCCTGGTCTCTCCAACATCATAGCGGATTGGAATTCCAGATACCTTACGGATTTCAGCGATTGGACACTCCATACACAGACCTTCAAGATATTAGACAACACCTGGGGCCCCTTAACAATAGATCTCTTTGCATCCAGACTGAACACACGGTTACCAAAATTCTTCAGTTGGAGACCGGACCCAAAAGCTCTAGCCACGGACGCTTTTCTTCAAAATTGGCCGACGAATGGGGGATACGCATTTCCTCCGTTCAACATGATCTCCAGGACCATCTTGCAAACAAGGAGACAACAAGTGACGCTTCTCCTGGTCACTCCATTTTGGACATCGCAACCATGGTTCCCTCTACTTCTAGAGATGTCAATAGATTTTCCTTGTTATATATCCCCTTATCCACTCTTACTTCAGGATCCAGCTGGGAACCCACACAACTCAATTCTTCAGAACCACCTTCATCTCATAGCCTGGAAAATTTTGGGAGTCACCGAATTATCAATAGCCTTTCAGAATCGGCTAAGACTCTTATCTCCGAAGCCTGGGCACCAGGTACAAAACTATGTTACCAGTCATGCTGGAAAAACTGGGTACGCTGGTGCCTGGAACGGAATTTGGATTCCGTTCATTGCAATATAGCAGAAATCGTCAATTTCCTTTCAGATTGTTTTCAACAAGGCAAAGCTTTCAGAACGATCAACTGTTATAGATCGTCCATTTCAGCCGCTCATGAATACATTGAAGGTTCACCAGTAGGACAACATCCTTTGGTGTGTAAATTAATGAAAGGCATTAAGCTTTCCAGACCTCCAACTCCTAAATATTCTGGTCTTTGGGATGTAAATTTGGTTTTCCGGTTTCTCGAAGCCTGGCCTTCTAATAAAGATCTTTCTCTTAAACAACTTTCTGCGAAGCTAACTATTCTTCTATGTCTTATCTCATTTCGTAGAGTCTCTGATGTCCGTGCTTTGGACATTAACAATAAATCTTATGAACCAGGGGGCATTCGTTTCAGAATCTCTAGAAGAACTAAGTATTCCACTACAGAAATATTTTACCCTTCTTTTCCTCAGAAACCTCAATTATGTATAGTTCAATGTTTAAAAATTTACGAAGAAATGACCTCCAAATTTACTGATTTCATTTGTAAAACCTCATTTACCCTTATCCTCTACTACTTTGGCTAGATGGGTTAGATGGATCATGATAGCTGCAGGTATTGATGTTGGAAGATTTGGAGCACATTCCTCTCGGGGTGCTATGGCTTCCAAATATTTCATTTCAGGTGGTAAACTTGACGATATCCTCAAAGCAGCAGATTGGTCCAACGAATCCACCTTCAAAACTTTCTATTTTAAACCTGTTGAACATGCATCCAATAATGTCATTTTACAGCTTTAAACTTGCATAATATGAGCCTCCGGGTCTTGCCATAAAATTCGTAGATTTTCCTAAGCTAGTGACGGAAAGTCAGAATTTTATTAAAGACACGGAGGCGAGTATTATCCCTCCCTCATTTAACCCACCCTTTGCTTTTGTTTTGTTTATGTGCATTAGGTTGACCGCTACAGTCAACTGAGATTCCTTAAGGAAAATTTATAAGTTCCAGTTACAAAGGTTCTACACAAGTTATGAAGTTTGACCCAGCACACACTACCAAAGAAAGAGGAAGAAATTAGATATGTCAAGATTGATATTCACCTGGTGTTTATGGGGATTGGTTACTGTATATGGGGGGTGTGGCTACATAGTCATCAAGTTTGTATTAGTTTTTCTTTTTTTAAAGTTTGTTTGAACTTTGCTGCTGAGAAAGTAAAGAAGGAGAATAAGCATAATATGAGCCTCCGGGTCTTGCCAAAAAATTATGTGTTCTAGGGCTGTCAGTTTTCTTTTGTTCTGCATACAAAGATACAGTTTACATACATACACATTAAGGTGACCATGTGTTCGGATTGCCCAGGACAGTCCTGGATAGTAAATGTGTCTCATGTCCTGGAATGAGGACACCAGAGCATAGAATTCTATCACTAGAAGGAGAACTGCCCATTGCCTGCTGTGATGCCTCTGCTGGGCTACAAAAAAATGTCTTCCAGGCAAAGCACTAATCACTAGAGAGAACTGAGCCTCACTACTGACATTAAACAGGAGCTGCAGAGTTGTACAATAATGTTAGTCTAAGGTTTTGGGATTAAAGTACATTTTCTTGCAGCCCATCACAGACACATCACTCAATGGGCAGTTCTAGTGTTTAGAAGTCTGTGGTGTAAAACGTGTAGGTTGGGCCCTCGCCTCCGTGTCTTTAATAAAATTCTGACTTTCCGTCACTAGCTTAGGAAAATCTACGAATTAATACATATAATAATGTAATTTAGAAGTGTATTGGAGGTTATAAGAATGGGGATACAGAAGGGTGCATCTCACTTGCACTGCGGTACCTCGGGGAGGCAACAGAGCGTAACCAAAATTTGGACAAACTATGGAACAAAAACCTAATTTATTTTCAACTAACTAAATGAACACATTGCTATGGTATATGCCTTCCACATACTAGTTTTATATGTGTGAGTGTGTGTGCACATGTATGTGTGCACTGTGTATATGTACATGTATGTGTGCACTGTGTATATGTACATGTGTATACTGTGTTCAAGTATCATCAGTGTATGTACCGTGTGTGTGTACTGTACTCATTTATTATCAGTGTGTATACTGTATTTTCAGTATGCGTGCACACACACATATATACACACACACACACACACACACACACACACATTCTGTGTACACAAGTACGTATACGTGAAATGTAGACACACTAATAAACAGACATATGTAACACAGGCAGACAAACTCACAGCGAGTGGCATAAACATGCAAAAGACATGCACACACAAACACACACCAAAGATGCACACATGTATCAGATGTGTACACACACACACACACACACACACACACACACACACACACACACGCGCAACAGGCAGGCTCACACACAGGCAACAGACATACAAACACAGAAGGGACACAGACACAGTGATAGCCGTCCCCTGTGTGTGGAGGTTACGGCTCTTGCTGGTCCCCGGATGTGTAGGATCTTAGTGTAGAAGTGTGGGCTGTGTCCACCCCGGGATTAGTGTAGGAGTTACAGTGCCGTGTAGTCTTGTATTGAAGTGAATGTCTATAGGATCTTAGTGTAGAAGTGGGGGGCTGTGTCCACCCCGGGATTAGTGTAGGAGTTACAGTGTCGTGTAGTCTTGTATTGAAGTGAATGTCTATAGGATCTTAGTGTAGAAGTGGGGGGCTGTGTCCACCCCGGGATTAGTGTAGGAGTTACAGTGCCATGTAGCCATGTAGTCTTGTATTGAAGTGAATATCTATAGGATCTTACTGTAGAAGTGGGGGGCTGTGTCCACCCCGGGATTAGTGTAGGAGTTACAGTGCCATGTAGTCTTGTATTGAAGTGAATATCTATAGGATCTTAGTGTAGAAGTGGGGGGCTGTGTCCACCCCGGGATTAGTGTAGGAGTTACAGTGCCATGTAGTCTTGTATTGAAGTGAATATCTATAGGATCTTACTGTAGAAGTGGGGGCTGTGTCCACCCTGGGATTAGTGTAGGAGTTACAGTGCTGTGTAGGTAACAATGTTGTATTGAAGTGAATATCTGCAGTATTCAGAGCATTAGACGCCAGATGTAGCCCTCTAACCCTTTGACTGCCAGAGAGGTACGCAATACTTTGCTCTGTAATGCATTGCATGCCTGTCAGGCACTCAAAGGGTTAAAGACCAGAGGCCATCACTTCACAACATGTTACCGTCCCCCCATCTGGTCCTGAAACCGTTAAATCAGTGGTATGTGTTATTTCCTTTACTTTGGGGTAGAATTGCAGTATTATGCCTCTGTGTGTTTGGTGTGTAGAAGTGGAAAGCAGAAAATAAAAGGAGATTATGTGAGAGAGACTTATATCAGCATGTTAACCCATAGAGTGCCATGCAGTATACAGCGGTGTGTTGTGTCAGAGTTAACCCTTTGAGTGCTGGAAAGGTGTGGTGCAATGCATTAGTTACCTCTCTGGCACTCAGATGGTTAAATAGAGTGCTGTTAATGTATAAAGAAGTTGCCCAGATGATATAAATAATGTAGATTCAGCCCCCACGTTACTGTCCCCGGTACAGAGGAGACGCTCTTCTCCCCACGTTACCGTCCCCGGTACAGAGGAGACGCTCTTCTCCCCACGTTACTGTCCCTGTTGATTGCAATGTCTGGATCCAGTGTGGGAGGAAGAAGCCGCTGTTGATTCTGAAGGAGCAGGCCTGAGCCTAGGGCCTGGCAGAGGTATCAGGCATGGAGAGGCAGTGCTAGGTGTCTGAGTACAGGAAAGACCAGGGATCCTGGGTATCCACTTTCCATCTCAAAATAAATAAATATATAAAGGCTCCAAAAAACCTCAACATGGTGACATCGGAAAAAGTCAAGAGAATATAATGTTTTAAAGGGATAGTAATACTTGTATTAAGTTTATCTCCGAGTCTTTATATATATATATTTTTTTTTTGGGGGGGATAGTAATGGCTCTTTTTAACACATTTTAAATATATGAATAAAATGAGCTATGTCCCATGTCCCAGTATGAGCAATCGAAGCATCTAAAGTTCCCCCTCCCGCCCCTTTCAGAGACATCAGCGCTCGAGCTGACAGGAGGAGATCCTGGTCCCGGGACAGGCGGAGGCTCTTCACTAGAGCCAAAATAATTATGTATAGAAAGAAAGACTTCATTGGAACGGTTTACAAAGTGTGTCTGGTTTGTATGTGTTACTGTGTATAAATATGTGTGTGTATATACTGTATTCAGGTTTATCAGTGTATGTGTGCACTCTATGTATACTGTATGTACACTATTTATGTATTATCAGTGTATGTGTGCACTCTATGTGTATACTGTATGTACACTATTTATGTATTATCAGTGTATGTGTTACTGTGTATAACTATGTGTGTGTATATACTGTATTCAGGTTTATCAGTGTATGTGTGTGCACTCTATATGTATACTGTATGTACACTATTTATGTATTATCAGTGTGTGTGTGCACTCTATATGTATACTGTATGTACATTATTTATGTATTATCAGTGTGTGTGTGCACTCTATATGTATACTGTATGTACACTATTTATGTATTATCAGTGTGTGTGTGCACTCTATATGTATACTGTATGTACATTATTTATGTATTATCAGTGTGTGTGTGCACTCTATATGTATACTGTATGTACACTATTTATGTATTATCAGTGTATGTGTGCGCACTCTCTATATGTATACTGTATGTACACTATTTATGTATTATCAGTGTATGTGCACTCTATATGTATACTGTATGTACACTATTTATGTATTATCAGTGTATGTGTGCGCACTCTCTATATGTATACTGTATGTACACTATTTATGTATTATCAGTGTATGTGTGCGCACTCTGTATGTATACTGTATGTACACTATTTATGTATTATCAGTGTATGTGTGCGCACTCTGTATGTATACTGTATGTACATTATTTATGTATTATCAGTGTGTGTGTGTGCACTCTGTATGTATACTGTATGTACACTATGTATTATCAGTGTGTGCACTCTGTATGTATACTGTATGTACACTATTTATGTATTATCAGTGTATGTGCACTCTATATGTATACTGTATGTATACTATTTATGTATTATCAGTGAATGTGTGCACTCTATATGTATACTGTATGTACACTATTTATGTATTATCAGTGTATGTGTGCACTCTCTATATGTACACTCTATGTACACTATTTATGTATTATCAGTGTGTGTGCGCACTCTCTATGTATACTGTATGTACACTATTTATGTATTATCAGTGTGTGTGCACTCTATATGTATACTGTATGTACACTATTTATGTATTATCAGTGTATGTGCACTCTATATGTATACTGTATGTACACTATTTATGTATTATCAGTGTATGTGCACTCTATATGTATACTGTATGTACACTGTTTATGTATTATCAGTGTATGTGTGTGTCCACATCTGATTGTACTAATACCTCTGTATGTCTATTACCAATTGTACATCGCTAAGGAATTAGTTGGCGCTATATAAATAAGGAAGAATAATACTGTATATACGTATGTATATGTATTATCAGTGTGTGTGCACTCTCTGTGTATACTGTATTTATGTATTATCAGTGTATGTGTGCACTCTATATGTATACTGTATGTACACTATTTATGTATTATCAGTGTATGTGTGTGCACTCTGTATGTATACTGTATGTACACTATTTATGTATTATCAGTGTATGTGTGCACTCTATGTATACTGTATGTACACTATGTATTATCAGTGTATGTGTGCACTCTATGTATACTGTATGTACACTATTTATGTATTATCAGTGTATGTGTGTGCACTCTGTATGTACACTATTTATGTATTATCAGTGTATGTGTGCACTCTATATGTATACTGTATGTACACTATGTATTATCAGTGTATGTGTGCACTCTCTATGTATACTGTATGAACACTATTTATGTATTATCAGTGTATGTGCACTCTCTATGTATACTGTATGTACACTATTTATGTATTATCAGTGTGTGTGCACTCTCTATGTATACTGTATGTACACTATTTATGTATTATCAGTGTATGTGTGCACTCTCTATATGTACACTCTATGTACACTATTTATGTATTATCAGTGTGTGTGCGCACTCTCTATGTATACTGTATGTACACTATTTATGTATTATCAGTGTGTGTGCACTCTATATGTATACTGTATGTACACTATTTATGTATTATCAGTGTATGTGCACTCTATATGTATACTGTATGTACACTATTTATGTATTATCAGTGTATGTGCACTCTATATGTATACTGTATGTACACTGTTTATGTATTATCAGTGTATGTGTGTGTCCACATCTGATTGTACTAATACCTCTGTATGTCTATTACCAATTGTACATCGCTAAGGAATTAGTTGGCGCTATATAAATAAGGAAGAATAATACTGTATATACGTATGTATATGTATTATCAGTGTGTGTGCACTCTCTGTGTATACTGTATTTATGTATTATCAGTGTATGTGTGCACTCTATATGTATACTGTATGTACACTATTTATGTATTATCAGTGTATGTGTGTGCACTCTGTATGTATACTGTATGTACACTATTTATGTATTATCAGTGTATGTGTGCACTCTATGTATACTGTATGTACACTATGTATTATCAGTGTATGTGTGCACTCTATGTATACTGTATGTACACTATTTATGTATTATCAGTGTATGTGTGTGCACTCTGTATGTACACTATTTATGTATTATCAGTGTATGTGTGCACTCTATATGTATACTGTATGTACACTATGTATTATCAGTGTATGTGTGCACTCTCTATGTATACTGTATGAACACTATTTATGTATTATCAGTGTATGTGCACTCTCTATGTATACTGTATGTACACTATTTATGTATTATCAGTATGTGTGCGCACTCTATGTATACTGTATGTACACTATGTATTATCAGTGTATGTGTGCGCACTCTATGTATACTGTATGTACACTATGTATTATCAGTGTATGTGTGTGCACTCTGTATGTACACTATTTATGTATTATCAGTGTATGTGTGTGCACTCTGTATGTATACTGTATGTACACTATTTATGTATTATCAGTGTATGTGTGCACTCTATATGTATACTGTATGTACACTATTTATGTATTATCAGTGTGTGTGTGCACTCTATATGTATACTGTATGTACACTATTTATGTATTATCAGTGTGTGTGTGCACTCTATATGTATACTGTATGTACACTATTTATGTATTATCAGTGTGTGTGCACTCTCTATATGTATACTGTATGTACACTATTTATGTATTATCAGTGTGTGTGCACTCTATATGTATACTGTATGTACACTATGTATTATCAGTGTATGTGTGCACTCTCTATGTATACTGTATGTACACTATGTATTATCAGTGTATGTGTGCACTCTATATGTATACTGTATGTACACTATGTATTATCAGTGTATGTGTGCACTCTATATGTATACTGTATGTACACTATGTATTATCAGTGTATGTGTGCACTCTATATGTATACTGTATGAACACTATTTATGTATTATCAGTGTATGTGTGCACTCTCTATGTATACTGTATGAACACTATTTATGTATTATCAGTGTATGTGCACTCTCTATGTATACTGTATGTACACTATTTATGTATTATCAGTGTGTGTGCACTCTCTATGTATACTGTATGTACACTATTTATGTATTATCAGTGTATGTGTGTGCACTCTGTATGTATACTGTATGTACACTATTTATGTATTATCAGTGTATGTGTGTGCACTCTATATGTATACTGTATGTACACTATGTATTATCAGTGTATGTGTGCGCACTCTATATGTATACTGTATGTACACTATTTATGTATTATCAGTGTATGTGTGTGCACTCTATATGTATACTGTATGTACACTATGTATTATCAGTGTATGTGTGCGCACTCTGTATGTATACTGTATGTACACTATTTATGTATTATCAGTGTGTGTGTGCATTCTATATGTATACTGTATGTACACTATTTATGTATTATCAGTGTATGTGTGCACTCTATATGTATACTGTATGTACACTATTTATGTATTATCAGTGTGTGTGTGCACTCTATATGTATACTGTATGTACACTATTTATGTATTATCAGTGTGTGTGCACTCTATATGTATACTGTATGTACACTATTTATGTATTATCAGTGTGTGTGCACTCTATATGTATACTGTATGTACACTATTTATGTATTATCAGTGTGTGTGCACTCTCTATATGTATACTGTATGTACACTATTTATGTATTATCAGTGTGTGTGCACTCTATATGTATACTGTATGTACACTATTTATGTATTATCAGTGTGTGTGCACTCTATGTATACTGTATGTACACTATTTATGTATTATCAGTGTATGTGTGCACTCTATATGTACACTATTTATGTATTATCAGTGTGTGTGCACTCTATATGTATACTGTATGTACACTATTTATGTATTATCAGTGTGTGTGCACTCTATGTATACTATATGTACACTATTTATGTATTATCAGTGTATGTGTGCACTCTATATGTACACTGTATGTACACTATTTATGTATTATCAGTGTGTGTGTGCACTCTATATGTACACTGTATGTACACTATTTATGTATTATCAGTGTGTGTGTGCACTCTCTATGTATACTGTATGTACACTATTTATGTATTATCAGTGTGTGTGCACTCTATATGTATTCTGTATGTACACTATTTATGTATTATCAGTGTATGTGTGTGCACTCTATGTATACTGTATGTACACTATTTATGTATTATCAGTGTATGTGTGTGCACTCTGTATGTATACTGTATGTACACTATGTATTATCAGTGTATGTGTGCACTCTGTATGTATACTGTATGTACACTATTTATGTATTATCAGTGTATGCGTGTGCACTCTGTATGTATACTGTATGTACACTATTTATGTATTATCAGTGTATGTGCACTCTATATGTATACTGTATGTACACTATTTATGTATTATCAGTGTGTGTGTGCACTCTATATGTATACTGTATGTACACTATTTATGTATTATCAGTATGTGTGCACTATGTATACTGTATGTACACTATGTATTATCAGTGTATGTGTGTGCACTCTGTATGTATACTGTATGTACACTATTTATGTATTATCAGTGTATGTGTGCACTCTATATGTACACTGTATGTACACTATGTATTATCAGTGTATGTGTGTGCACTCTGTATGTACACTATTTATGTATTATCAGTGTATGTGTGTGCACTCTGTATGTACACTATTTATGTATTATCAGTGTATGTGTGTGCACTCTGTATGTATACTGTATGTACACTATTTATGTATTATCAGTGTGTGTGTGCACTCTATATGTATACTGTATGTACACTATTTATGTATTATCAGTGTATGTGTGCACTATGTATACTGTATGTACACTATGTATTATCAGTGTATGTGTGCACTCTGTATGTATACTGTATGTACACTATTTATGTATTATCAGTGTATGTGTGTGCACTCTGTATGTATACTGTATGTACACTATTTATGTATTATCAGTATGTGTGCACTATGTATACTGTATGTACACTATGTATTATCAGTGTATGTGTGTGCACTCTGTATGTATACTGTATGTACACTATTTATGTATTATCAGTGTATGTGTGTGCACTCTGTATGTATACTGTATGTACACTATTTATGTATTATCAGTGTATGTGTGCACTCTATATGTACACTGTATGTACACTATGTATTATCAGTGTATGTGTGTGCACTCTGTATGTACACTATTTATGTATTATCAGTGTATGTGTGTGCACTCTGTATGTATACTGTATGTACACTATTTATGTATTATCAGTGTGTGTGTGCACTCTATATGTATACTGTATGTACACTATTTATGTATTATCAGTGTATGTGTGCACTATGTATACTGTATGTACACTATGTATTATCAGTGTATGTGTGTGCACTCTGTATGTATACTGTATGTACACTATTTATGTATTATCAGTGTATGTGTGTGCACTCTGTATGTATACTGTATGTACACTATTTATGTATTATCAGTGTATGTGTGCACTCTATATGTACACTGTATGTACACTATTTATGTATTATCAGTGTATGTGTGTGCACTCTATATGTATACTGTATGTACACTATTTATGTATTATCAGTGTATGTGTGTGCACTCTATGTATACTGTATGTACACTATTTATGTATTATCAGTGTATGTGTGTGCACTCTGTATGTATACTGTATGTACACTATTTATGTATTATCAGTGTATGTGTGTGCACTCTGTATGTATACTGTATGTACACTATGTATTATCAGTGTATGTGTGCACTCTGTATGTATACTGTATGTACACTATTTATGTATTATCAGTGTATGTGCACTCTCTATGTATACTGTATGTACACTATTTATGTATTATCAGTGTGTGTGTGCACTCTCTATGTATACTGTATGTACACTATTTATGTATTATCAGTGTATGTGTGCACTCTATATGTACACTGTATGTACACTATTTATGTATTATCAGTGTGTGTGTGCACTCTCTATGTACACTGTATGTACACTATTTATGTATTATCAGTGTGTGTGTGCACTCTCTATGTATACTGTATGTACACTATTTATGTATTATCAGTGTGTGTGCACTCTATATGTATACTGTATGTACACTATTTATGTATTATCAGTGTATGTGTGTGCACTCTATGTATACTGTATGTACACTATTTATGTATTATCAGTGTATGTGTGTGCACTCTGTATGTATACTGTATGTACACTATTTATGTATTATCAGTGTATGTGTGTGCACTCTGTATGTATACTGTATGTACACTATGTATTATCAGTGTATGTGTGCACTCTGTATGTATACTGTATGTACACTATTTATGTATTATCAGTGTATGTGCACTCTATATGTATACTGTATGTACACTATTTATGTATTATCAGTGTGTGTGTGCACTCTCTATGTATACTATATGTACACTATTTATGTATTATCAGTGTGTGTGTGCACTCTATATGTACACTATTTATGTATTATCAGTGTGTGTGTGCACTCTCTATGTATACTGTATGTACACTATTTATGTATTATCAGTGTGTGTGTGCACTCTCTATGTATACTGTATGTACACTATTTATGTATTATCAGTGTATGTGTGTGCACTCTATGTATACTGTATGTACACTATTTATGTATTATCAGTGTATGTGTGTGCACTCTGTATGTATACTGTATGTACACTATTTATGTATTATCAGTGTATGTGTGTGCACTCTGTATGTATACTGTATGTACACTATGTATTATCAGTGTATGTGTGCACTCTGTATGTATACTGTATGTAC
This sequence comes from Rhinophrynus dorsalis, assembly GCA_037306005.1. Classification (NCBI taxonomy): domain Eukaryota; kingdom Metazoa; phylum Chordata; class Amphibia; order Anura; family Rhinophrynidae; genus Rhinophrynus; species Rhinophrynus dorsalis. The sequence goes on along the minus strand of CM074718.1, from coordinate 553,413 downwards.
ACTATTTATGTATTATCAGTGTATGCGTGTGCACTCTGTATGTATACTGTATGTACACTATTTATGTATTATCAGTGTATATGTGTGCACTCTATATGTATACTGTATGTACACTATTTATGTATTATCAGTGTGTGTACTCTCTATGTACACTGTATGTACACTATTTATGTATTATCAGTGTATGTGCACTCTCTATGTATACTGTATGTACACTATTTATGTATTATCAGTATGTGTGCGCACTCTCTATGTATACTGTATGTACACTATTTATGTATTATCAGTATGTGTGCGCACTCTCTATGTATACTGTATGTACACTATTTATGTATTATCAGTGTATGTGTGTGCACTCTATATGTATACTGTATGTACACTATTTATGTATTATCAGTGTGTGTGTGCACTCTATATGTACACTATGTATTATCAGTGTATGTGCACTCTATATGTATACTGTATGTACACTATTTATGTATTATCAGTGTATGTGCACTATATGTATACTGTATGTACACTATGTATTATCAGTGTATGTGTGTGCACTCTCTATGTATACTGTATGTACACTATTTATGTATTATCAGTGTATGTGTGCACTCTCTATGTATACTGTATGTACACTATTTATGTATTATCAGTGTGTGTGCACTCTCTATGTATACTGTATGTACACTATTTATGTATTATCAGTGTGTGTGCACTCTATGTATACTGTATGTACACTATTTATGTATTATCAGTGTATGTGTGTGCACTCTATATGTATACTGTATGTACACTATTTATGTATTATCAGTGTATGTGTGTACACTGTTTATACCTATGTGTACTGTATTCACGTATTATCAGTCTATGTGTCCACACTATGTATATGTGAGTACCGAGTATGTGTGTATATGTATGTGGTAAATCAGAATTTGAGAGGTACATATGACATGGGGTACATATGGATGATACAATGTATTACGTTGTCGTTAGACACGGGGATGTCTCTCACCTTCCCAAACTTGTTCTGTTTGATATGGATTTGTCCTTCCTTCACTGGGGTGTCTGTCGCTGCCATCCCACCGTCCACGTCTCTTCCACTTGTCACCCCGAAATCGTAACTAGTTCCGCTCAGCAAAATCCCTGACCAGAAATATTAGAGCTGAACCCACCCTGCAGCTCCCCATCAAGGAACCTGAGTAGCACTAACCTTACCTAAACCCTCACTCCTCTCCCTGTATATAAGTTACTGCACTCCAGCGCTATGTAGACACCTCCCTCTATATAACATAGCGTACTCAACCTCTGTATAACAGCTCCTATTCAAATGCTATATATACACACACATGCCTCCCTCTGTATAACAGCACCTGCACAAAGATCTATCTCCATATACCCCTCTCTTCTGTATATAAGAATTCCTGCACTCCCTCTATACACCCACTCCTTGTATATAAGAACTCCTGCACTCCCTCTACATACCCCCTCCCTGTATATAAGAACTCCTGCACTCCCTCTATATACCCCCTCCCTGTATATAAGAACTCCACACTGTCTCCTCCATATACCGTAGTGATTTCTCCTCTGATCTTTACTTCTCTCTCCGGTGACGCTTCTCCCCTCCCCCGTCACTGTCACAATTTCTGCTTTTCTTTAACTTCCTCCTCTGTCAGCTTCCTGGATCTGAGATCAGACTGTTCCCTCCCCTGTACCACCTCCACCCTGCCTCCCAGCACTGTACCCACCCCCTCATACACTGTCCCCACCTACCCACACTGCATTTACCTGGATCTGAGATCAGACTGTTCCCTCCCCCCTGCCTCCCAGCACTGTACCCACCCCCATACACTGTACCCCCCTACCCTCCCCATACACTGCACCCACCTACCCCACACTGCATTTACCTGGATCTGAGATCAGACTGTTCCCTCCCCCCTGCCTCCCAGCACTGTACCCACCCCCATACACTGTACCCCCCTACCCTCCCCATACACTGCACCCACCTACCCCACACTGCATTTACCTGGATCTGCGATCAAACTGTTCCCTCCCCTATATCACCTCCACCCTGCCTCCCAGCACTGCACCCACCACCATACACTGTACCCACCTACCCCACACTTCATTTACCTGGATCTGCTATCAGACTGTTCCCTCCCCTGTACCACCTCCACCCTGCCTCCCAGCACTGTAGCCATCTACCCCCACACACACTGTACCCCCTACCCTCCCATTCACTATGCATACCTACCCCACACACTGCATTTACCTGGATCTGAGATCAGACTGTTCCCTCACCTGTACCACCTCCACCCTGCCACCCAGCACTGTACCCACCTACCCCCTCATACACTGTACCCACCTACCCACCCCCCATACACTGATCTCAGATCCAGGTAAATGCAGACTGTTCCCTCCCCTGTACCACCTCCACCCTGCCTCCCAGCACTGTACCCACCCCCATACACTGTACCTACCACCCATATGCTGTACCCACCTACCCCCCTCATTCACTGTGCATACCTACCCCACACACTGCATATGCTGGAACTGAGCTCAGACTGCTCCCTTCCCTCCCCAGCACTGTACCTACCTACCCCCCCCCAAACATGGTACCTACCTAACCCCCAGACACTGCACCTACCTACCTACCCCAAGCACTTACCTGGATCTGAGATTAGACTGTTCCCTCCCCTGTACCACCTCCACTCAGTCTCCCAGCACTGTACCCACCCCCATACACTATGTACCTACCACACACTGTACCTACCCCCCCATACACACACTGTACCCACCTGCCCCCCACACTGCATATGCTGGAACTGAGATCAGACTGCTCCCTTCCCTCCCCAGCCTCCCAGCACTGTACCTACCTACCCCCCCAAACACAGTACCTACCAACCCCAAACACAGTACACTTACCTGGATAAGAGATCTGACTGTTCCGGCCCCTCCGCAGCACTGTACCTACCTATCCTGTTAAACTACAACTGCCTACCTCACACACACACACACCACTTACCTGGATCTGAGAATAGACTGTTCCCTCCCCTGTACCACCTCCACCCTGCTCCCAGCACTGTACCCACCCTCCAAGCACTGCACCCACATACCTCCCATATACTGTACCCACCCCCCATACACTGTACCCACCTACCCCCCCAAACAAACTGCACTTACCTGGATCTGAGATCAGACTGTTCCCTCTGCAGCACTGCACCTATCTATTCCCCAAACACTGTACCCACCTACCCCCCTACACTTTACTGGATCTGAAATCAGGCTGTTCCCTCCCCTGTACCACCTCCACCCTGCCTCCCAGCACTGCACCTACCCAAATCCCACTGTCCCTCTTTCCCACCCTGGTGTCCCTGTGTTTAGGAGATCAGACTGTGTGGTGTGTATATCAGTGTATCACCCTGGTGTCCCTGTGTGTAGGAGATCAGACTGTGTGGTGTGTATAGAAGTGTATCACCCTGGTGTCCCTGTGTTTAGGAGATCAGACTGTGTGGTGTGTATAGAAGTGTATCACCCTGGTGTCCCTGTGTTTAGGAGATCAGACTGTGTGATGTGTATAGAAGTGTATCACCCTGGTGTCCCTGTGTGTAGGAGATCAGACTGTGTGGTGTGTATATAAGTGTATCACCCTGGTGTCCCTGTGTTTAGGAGATCAGACTGTGTGGTGTGTATATAAGTGTATCACCCTGATGTCCATATGTGTAGGAGATCAGACTGTGTGGTGTGTATAGAAGTGTATCACCCTGGTGTCCATATGTGTAGGAGATCAGACTGTGTGGTGTGTATATCAGTGTATCACCCTGATGTCCCTGTGTGTAGGAGATCAGACTGTGTGGTGTGTATATAAGTGTATCACCCTGGTGTCGCTGTGTTTAGTAGATCAGACTGTGTGGTGTGTATATAAGTGTATCACCCTGGTGTCCCTGTGTTTAGGAGATCAGACTGTATGATGTGTATATAAGTGTACCACCCTGGTGTCCCTGTGTTTAGGAGATCAGACTGTGTGGTGTGTATATAAGTGTCTCACCCTGGTGTCCCTGCGTTTAGGAGATCAGACTGTGTGGTGTGTATATAAGTGTATCACATAAAATCCCTCTGTCTCTGATAGAAGAGAGAGAGACAGATTGATATTCTCTATGAACTACTAATGATATGTAAGATTTTCTTATTGCAAGCATATATTATTCTACATTTGTACTCAGGGCTTCCGGCAGAAGACTTGTAGGAAGGTTATGAATGATAGCGATGTGGCAAACCCTGGTAGGAAGGGGATGACAATTGTAACAATTTGGCGCCCCCAGGCAAATGCTTGACCCGGGGAAAGACTGAACGAGGTCAGCCAGATTAGAGGCCAAAAAAAACAATGCTGTGGTCCACATAAAGCGCAATGATGACACTACCGTTACATTTTAATCGGAAAAGGAAAATAAACCTGACTCCATGATTGGTGCTGAGGATATATCTAGAGACGCATGAAACCATTTCAACAGCCACTGGTTGAAGGAAAATAAGATGATGCGCGTGATTGTACAAACAGCCCGGTCTGAGAACGGCAATGCAGACCGTAGTAGAGAGGACCATGATATGATGGAAATTGAAAGTGCGTACTGAGCGGTTTGAAAAGCTGACGGACGAGGTGACTAAGGAAGAAAATCAGGGATGAGGAAGTCTGTGTGATAGATAGCCTCAGCGAAGGGGTAAGGCATACTGAGAGGAGCCGTCGGCCTCAGCGAAGGGGTAAGGCATACTGAGAGGAGCCGTCGGCCTCAGCGAAGGGGTAAGGCATACTGAGAGGAGCCGTCGGCCTCAGCGAAGGGGTAAGGCATACTGAGAGGAGCCGTCGGCCTCAGCGAAGGGGTAAGGCATACTGAGAGGAGCCGTCGGCCTCAGCGAAGGGGTAAGGCATACTGAGAGGAGCCGTCGGCCTCAGCGAAGGGGTAAGGCATACTGAGAGGAGCCGTCGGCCTCAGCGAAGGGGTAAGGCATACTGAGAGGAGCCGTCGGCCTCAGCGAAGGGGTAAGGCATACTGAGAGGAGCCGTCGGCCTCAGCGAAGGGGTAAGGCATACTGAGAGGAGCCTTCTGCCACAGCGAAGGGGTAAGGCATACTGAGAGGAGCCTTCTGCCTCAGCGAAGGGGTAAGGCATACTGAGAGGAGCCTTCTGCCTCAGCGAAGGGGTAAGGCATACTGAGAGGAGCCTTCTGCCTCAGCGAAGGGGTAAGGCATACTGAGAGGAGCCTTCTGCCTCAGCGAAGGGGTAAGGCATACTGAGAGGAGCCTTCAGCCTCAGAGAAGAGGTAAGGCATACTGAGAGGTAAGGCATACAGAGGGGACCTTCGGCCTCTGCGAAGATGTAAGGCATACAGAGGGGGGGCCCCTGACCTGTGTGAGGGTGGCCTTTGGCCCCAGAGTTAGGGCAGACTGAGGGGACTGGAAAGGGGAATTTAGGGGCCTCCAATCCCCGACAAGAAGTACAGGATTAAGCAGTACAATACGTGCACTACAGACCATGTTGTCTATTAGATTACCTGACCATGCGGACTGGCCTATGAAGGCAAAAAACTACATGCACCATCTGAGAACAGCTGGCTGGACAATGATCCGCTATAAAGTAACTATAAGGGACCAATTCTGACAAACCGGTAGCAGAACACTACCTCTCAACCCTTGCTGCCTGTTTGCTTACCTGTGGGTGGCATGTGCTATGCCTGCCCTTCGCTTCTATGTATCAATAAAGAGTTCCTGTGGAATGTTGATGCCTGTAAAGTAGAGGGGTGGGCACGCTTAGATCTTAGGATTGTATAGACCAATAATGTCCTTCTCCTTGCGTAAAGATATTGGGGGTGGCTATAATTCTGAAAGAGCTGGAGATACGGAGTACCTACTCCTGTGATCAAGGGACACTGGAACGTGGTGCCCTGTAACAAGGAAGCTGATAATGGATAGTGACCTTGGCCTGATGCCTTTAAGCAGGTACTGCCACAAGCGCAACACGAGATTGGCCCACTAACAAATGCGTGTGAGCAGCAAGACCCTAGTGTAGGCTAACTTGAGCAAGTTTGCAGATGTACACGAGCTACAGATAAAGCTTTTGTACGTGAACGAAAGGCGTGCATGCACAGGCCATCATGAGTGTAATGATTCATAAGCACTAAAGTGAGCTGTAGACAATGGTAGCGGATATGCAGATGTGCTGACGGAATCACGCTGGTCAGAGACAGGCATTACCAGACTTTACATACATGACTCCTGATCCAGAATATAAAGATATGAACAGACATGAAAATTTAACAAACCAAGCAGAGCCAATTACGTAAAAGGAACTAGTGATGACAAAAATGAAAATTCGAATGATTGCCCGAATTTAAAGGGATAGTAATACTTGAAAATAATTTTATTTTATATTGTAGCCCTTAAAAAAACATGAAAAATGATATAAGTCTTACCTCCCAAACCTTTATGGTTTGGGAGATATTCACATGTAAAATATAGTAAAGTTCTCTTTCCTGGCTGTTTCAGCCAAGTCTGCCATCTAGTGGACAGATTTGGAGTTCGGTCCACAGAGCAACCGGCAGCTCTTTAGCAGTGCCGAGATCACAATCTTTGAAAAGAACTACTTACTTGGAACTATCTACAAAGTGTGCCTGGCTTGAAAGCACACTTTGTAGACCATTCCAATTAAGAAATTCTTTTTAAAGATGGTGATCTCAGCACTTCTGGAGAGCCACGGCCGGTCCCGGGACCGGATTCCAAATCTGAAGGGTGGAGCAATGACGTCACTCCAGGGGAAACTTTACTTCTGAATATCTCCCAAACCATAAAGGTTTGGGAGATAAGACTTACAAAAACATGAAAAATGATTATAAGGGCTACAATATAAAATAAATTTATTTTCAAGTATTACTATCCCTTTAATAGCTGCAGAATGGAAGTGACCTGAACGGAACTACTGTGCTCTGATCAAGTGAAAATGCGATTGTGAACACAACGTAAACTTAGTAAATCTCATCTATACATGTCAATTTCTCGTATCTGTGCAATTGAAAACTTGAGGGTGTGAATCTTTAATGCATCGTAATAGGAATTAGTGACTGTAGTTAAACGATAGTAAATGGTGAGTTGTAGACTCACGCCCATGTAAGTGCAGAAAGGTAGAGATGAGCGAATCTGGTGCAAACCAGCAGCATCACGAATGCAACACTAAATACTCGGTAAATGGGAATTCCTCTTTGACAGTTTAAGATAGGGATTGATATAGCTGAGCGACATGATGCCCCGTGGGATAGGAACGTCGTTATTGGTTCCTCCTGTGGCTGTATATGAGCCTTGGGTATGTATGGCATGATTATGGTTGTATGGAGCCGTGTATTAACCTGTTGACTGTAAGCATAAACATCACGTGTTTAGGATTTACGTGACGATGGTATTTGTAGAACAAGCATATAGACCTCGAAGACGTGAGAGTCCTTCATCAGGTCATGTCTGTAGGTCTCGACAATGCTGGGACTATGGGTGCATGTTGAGCCTGCGGTTATATGTCCAGTTACGTGACTGAGAAATACTTTGATGGCTGATAATTATATTGTGTGCCGTGTTGTATGTATTAGGTCCCTATGGCACGCTGCGAGTAGATGTATGGCGAGGTAAAATGATGCCGTTTCGTGGGGTTAAGTTGAGGGCGGATGGACTGCCGGTGTGTATAATACATGACAGACATGGTTTGGTTATTGATAATGCAGCTTGACTTGCTAGTAACATGAGGTGGTTATTTCGTACTTACTGAAAGTACTTTTGGAAGTAATGTTATGATTAGAATCTGTATAAAAGCATTAAGGCTGTTAACACTCCCTCCACGGCTGACAGGCTATAAATATATGGTAGGAAATCTGCAATGAACTTCACAACCTATTGGCACTGGTAAACCTGAATTACCGTATAGTATTGTAGGAACGATTGTGTTACGTGATCTGGTGTAGATACTGCTTTAAACTGGGCACACCGGCTGAGGCTGATCAGAAAGTTGGACGAACATAAGGTAGCCCCTAATGAAGCCATTGATACAGCAAACGCTTGGGCCAACAGTATGACTAAGTGTTCCCCTGAATCGACCTAAGCTTCAACTTGGAATATTAATGAGACAGGACCTTAGTAAAGTGATATGTCTAGAATGTGGCTTAAGAACGAGGAACCCAAACCCTTCCTGGCAGAACTCGGCTGCCAGTTTCTAATTGTGGTCAGCATGTGAACACAGTATGAGTAAAAACCCAGCGTTGTCACCAGGTCCTTGACCTCCACCGTCATCACCGCTTACTTACAGTATCACTGTTTCTTGGTTACATTACGGATACAGTATATTGTAGAGGATGAATGTTTGATTGTTGTTAGGGGCCTTTGAAGGACTTAGACTTATTAGAGGCCCAAGCCCTGAGGAAATACTGATTGTAGGACTTAGGTTTATACAAAATACCGTAATGTTTCGTACTTGAGACAAAATTAGATATGTGAAGAACAGATGTATATATGCTATGCATATAATTAGCTTGAATCGCCTGGCATGGTACTGAAAGGGTTACAGCTGAGGGTTTGTAGGGCACCTGCAGTAACTTAAGTAGTAATTGGAGCATATGAATGCCTAGGTGAATAACAATACACAATATAAAATGCTCCGCTGGGTGCGTATGGCAACTGTACTGCAAAGAATGAAAAACTTAAGGGGGGGGGGGGTTCACTGGATACTGTTTGAGCTGGGTTGATAGGGTAGTTATGATTCCTGGTGGATATCTGGATACTGTTGTGCATAGTGTATGAGCTAGTAGTCTAAATAGCTTATAATACTAGATAGAAATGGAGTTTGATGTTGGGCGATGACTATGGGGTAGCAATAGTGAAATGAAGGGTGAGTCCGCATGGTTATGATACCGGTGAGATAGGAGAAATTGTACCTTGGAGATGTTGGAAAGGAACCGCTAAAGGAACAAAAAGCTGAGACTGGACGGTTGGAGTTGCATGAAATGTAATCAGCACGAAGCAGAAGCCAGGAAAGCGTAATAAATACATTTAGATAACTGCGATATGATAAGCCAGGTGCCATAGTGCGTGCCTATATGTCGAGATCCCAGATGTATACATGCACCATGCAGTTATTACAGGTAAGAATCTGGTTCTGCTTCCTGCTGCCCAGGTCATGATTGTATCCGGTGAGTGGCACAGACACACTTGCCCTTACCTTCTATAGGAGCGGAATAGAGGGTGCCTAATAGCAGGTATGCGCTAAGCACTAACGATATATAGCAGAGTGTCGCAAAAACATGTAAGCAGCGAGACGCAAATGTGAACTGTAAGATGCAAATGTGAACCGTAAGTATGCATGAACGGTTAATTGCGGCGTGGAACGATACATTGTGTATTAAGCTGAGGACAGTAGTGAATATGCAAATTCATGCTGAAACAATCACGTTAGGTAGAGACTGGCATGAGTAGGCATGATATAGAATATACAGGCATGACCTCTAACCCAGAATATTAGGCATTATATGCAAACATGGATGAAATTACTTGACTAATAAGAGCGAAAACATAAAAAAGGTACTAGCGATGACCAAATATGTAATAAATAAGCTGACTGGCAGAAGCTAATAGCTGCAGAGACCTAATAGTAAATCTACTAATGAGAAGGACATGTGTAAAATGCGTACTGGTTGTATTGCCGCCTCCGCAGCTTGGCAGGGATTCCTGAGCGACATTGTTACTTCCGGGTTTACCCTGGCTGCATTCTTATTGACTCCGTTATTACTCCTCCCAGGGCTTGCCTTTAAATATGCCCTCCTGTCACTATACTGGTGCCCTTTCATGGTGTACCCGTATCTAGCGACAAGTAGTTCTGGTTTCCTGTTTCCGTGTATGACCCGGCTCGCCTGACTACACTTTGTGCCTGACGCTCTTGTGATCCGATTCCGTTGCTGACCTTGGACTGGCTGACTAACTTCTTGTGTACCGAACCAGCATGGCTGAGTATCTGATTCTGTTACGGACTGGGACTGGCTGACTATCCATTTGCACCAATCTGGCTGGGCTAGTGTTGGTGGTCCTCCCAACTGAATGTGAAGTCCGTGTGCCAACCTGGTTGTGCCGCTAGTTCCGTCACTCATGGGACTGGTCTATTACCACCGGTTACGTTACGTACCTATCTCCTGCTCGCTTGCCGCTCCCATTGTCTCCTGGAGACTGTGGGAGACCCTGCACTCACCAGTGTCTGTGTTGCCTCCGGTAACCCTAAAATACCTGGGTCAAGCCAGTACCACACTGTTGCCCATGTTGCCTCAGTTTACCCTAGTGACCTAGGGTCGTTATATCGCCAGTATCTGGTGTCTGTTGCCTCCGTTAACCCTAACGTGCTAGGGTCCCGTCACTGCCGGAATCCGGTCCATGTTGCCTCCTTTTACCCTAGCGTTCTAGGGTTCAGTCACTACAAGTGCCACAGCCGTGTTGCCTCCGTTAACCCTAGCGTGCTAGGGCCTAGTCGCTGCCAGAGTCTATTCTTTCTTGCCTCCATTAACCCTAGTGTTCTAGGGTTCAGCTTGCCAGAGTACTGCCTGTGTTGCCTCGATTAACCCTAGCGTCTGGGGTTCAGTTACTGCCAGAGTCCTACACGTGTTGCCTCCATTTACCCTACTCTCCTAGGGTCAGTCCTCTGCCAGTGTTGACTCCGTTAACCCTAGAAGTCTAGGGCCTAGTCTCCACATGTACACTATCTGTGCTGCCTTCGTTAACCCTAGTCCACTAGGGATTGCCCTTCAGTCACCCGTCGCCTGTGTCACCTATTGCAGTGTGGGGCTGTCGAGGATATCATTGTTCCTGAACCTTGCTGAGAATCCAAGATCATTACTCTTGTTTGCCGACTACTACTAACTGAACCCAAGTGAGGCTACTGTGCATTATTTTCAGTAAAGATTTTAACCTTACCTAACTGCATGAGTGTTCTTTTACAAACAGTAACTAACCGTGACAGTACGAAAGGGCCAATGACCTCAGACAATTCTGGTGAAGGTAGCTCTCAGAACATCCATTGGAGAATGGATGCGCATGAGCAACATTTCGATCAGTTGTCACTGGCTGTGCAAACTATCCTGGAGCATACCGATCACCTAGACAAACCTGTGTAGGCATTGGTGGCCACCCCAGTTTTGGCACCAATGTCACAAACCTTGACCCCCAGTATGCCAAATAGAGGGTTGTCAACCACGGTGTAACGGTTTTTCAGACACTCAGACAGTGGATTAGAATAAAACAGTTTTATTAGAAAAAAAAAACCCCCAACAAGATCGCCCTCTACAGGGAGCACAGTAAATAGCAGAATATAGGCTACATATGCCTTCACAGGACCAGGATACAGAAACAGGGACAATACATATACTGTCGCAGGACAGGCATAGAACAGCGACTGGAAACGAATAGTTAAATACAAAGAATAGTCAGTCTCATATGTGGTGTTAGGCACGCCCAAGGTGATAAGAGGCAGCTATAGGTGCTAGATCACACAACACCTTAAGTCCATCTATGTCGAGAGCTGCTAGATAGGGCTGAGTCAGAGGCAGAAGCTGCAGGGTAGTTGGTAGATAGCCCCCACGGGCATATAACGGAGACCAACAGTATAGAGATCTCTTGAGCCAATAGCCCCCACGGGCGTATACCGGAGAATGCTGTACTGCAAGAGTGTGAGCCAAATAGCCTCCTCGGGCTTATAACAGAGACCAACAGTATCGTGATAGCTTGAGCCAATAGCCCCCACCGGCTTTTAACGGAGACCACAGTATCGAGATCGCTTGAGCCAATAGCCCCCACGGGCGTATAACAGACCACCTGTTGCTGCAAGTGCTTGAGCCAATAGCGCCTCCCACAGACACGTTAACGGAGACCTACTGCTCTGTTTAGATGACAATACGAGCCGCCGACTAACCGAGGCCCACAACGCGGCCGGCTCAGCAGAAGCAGTGGATAAGGTAACAGCAGCAGCAATGGTTGAGGAGTAAGCACTACAGTGATCGGAGGCTCAGTGAGTAGCGGAATAGCACAGCAAGTGACGAGGAGACTCAGTTATAGGTAGTACAGTGCTCGAGAGAAACGGAAGGCTCAGCTCAGGAGACACGGCTCAGCAGGAGTTAATGCTAGCAGTCTCGATCGGCTCTGAAACACACTCTGCAGCGAGCCAGTGCAGGTCACGGAGCAGGAAGTCAGCCAGACCGGGTCAGATCACGGAGGAGATTCGCAGACAAGCCAGATCAGCAACGTCAGCCAGGCTGGGTCGGATCACAGAACAGGAACACAGAAGCGTAGTCAATACAGGCCAATTCGGTACACAGGAGATCAGGAACACTGGCTCTGGAACACCACGAAAGGGCACCTGACAGGTGCCAATGGACAGAATAAAAAGGTCACCAGGGGCGGGCCAAACAAGCTCAACCAATAAGGGAGCAGCACAAGTGAGAGTGACAGATCACGGGGACCGTGATACACGGCTCCCCTCCCATTGAGATATGATAGGGATCCCACCTTATGCCGGGGTTTCCTAAATCAGCTAGAGTTTTTTTGGAACTGGTACCCCAGGCTTTTCCAAGCGAGAGAAGTAAGGTGGGATTCATGATTTCGTTGTTGACTGGTCGAGCACTAGCCTGGGCAAACCTATCACTACAAACTTTAATGAGTTCGTAAGGGCATTCCGTAATGTATTCGAGGTTCCTGGGCATGCCACCTCTGCAGCAAAGCTTTTGATGAGAATCCATAAGGGCGCACGTACAGTTGCGGATCACGCTATAGAATTTCGCACACTCGCTGCAGAGGTTGGTTGGATACTCGCATAAGGGAGAGGAGTCTTTATAAAGACCGCAAGCAGAGGCCAACTATTGCTGGGTTGCCTAACCTTAATTGCCCACCCATACCTCCCTCTCCTCCCATGCCTCCGGGCACCACGAACTATAGTAGTAAACCTATGCAGTTGGGGTTCACCCGTTTATTCCAACGCAGGCAAGGCTTGTGCCTGTATTGTGGCAAGTCTGGCCACATCTTATGCTCTTGTCCAGTACGGCCAGGAAACAAACGCACTTAGGATCTTGCAGGTGACAGGTCCTAGGTGGAGTATACCAGTCCCCAGAATAAACCGGTGGTGGAGGTCCTGGCATCCTGGGCCAGGTCTTCCTTTGTTGCTTCCGCCTTGATTGATTCCGGTGCGGCCGGGTACTTTATGGATAAAGCCTTCAGAACATCCAACTGGTTGAGATGGCATCCCCGCTGAATATGGAGGCCATTGATGGGAGACCTTTGGTGCCTCCTCAGGTCATCCAGGAGACCTGTCCCTTGATTATTCGTATTGGAGCCCTCCACACGGAGACCCTGAAATTCCAGATCAGTCTCCACGCCATGCTATTTTTCTGGGCCTCCCATGGCTGCAAAGACACAACCCCAGTATAGATTGGAGATCATGCGAGATGCCCTGCAGCCCCTCCCACAAATACAGGCCAAGCCTTCTACATACACTACCAGGGGAATGTGAACTTGTACTTAGAGTAGAGAATAACTGCCCCCTGAGACTTTCTATGGGGAGAAAGGTACAACCCGCTATAATTGAAATAACGCTCTCCATGGCCCAAATACTGTGAAGTTAAATCAGAGCTGCTTTTTTATGAAACATTACCATCATTTTAAAATTGGATTTAGCTGAGGTTTCACATACAAGCACACACCTCCCCCTTTCCTATTAATCCTGTCTCTCCTAAACAGGGAATAGCCCTCTACATTTACAGTCCAGTCATGTGCATCGTTCCACCATGTTTCTGTTATTCCAATTATGTTCAATTGCTCATTAACCTCCAGCAAGTCTAGTTTTTATCTACCATACTTCTTGCATTTGCTAAGACACACTTAATTTTGACGTCTTTACATATTTTACCCATTAATGCCTTTTTTCAACATATTTAATATGATTTCCTCCTTATTAGCTTTATTTATCCCCAACTCATCCCCACCCCCATGATCCTTTACTTGGATCCAGTTCTTATCTACCCCATTATTACTAACTACACCCTCACCTTTCCTTGTTTAAAAGCTCATCCACCCTTCTTAGCATTCTATCCCTGTCATGCTCCTTCTAGTTTTCTGTGTTTTATCTGGAATCTACTACCGGTTATTTGGTTTTGCTCTTGGTTCGCTTTCCCTGCCCTGTCTGACCCTTTATCTAGTGCTGGAGCCTTGTGCCTGAACCAACCGTTCCTACCGTAACCTGTATCCGATCTTGTTAGAGTGTTTCCAGCATTCCTGACCCAGCTATTCTTGACTTCCCCTTCGATGTCTGATTTGACTTCCCATGTGGTGTTTACCGGTATCGACCCTTCGCTCTGTTCTCCCAATCATTCTCCTGTCTGTTCCTCGAGTACTTTGTTGTTCTGACTGGTTCTTCAGCCTGCTAGACTTCTCCACGCTTAACCGTTTGGTACTGTCTTGTCTGCTAGTTACTGACCCGGCTTGTCGACTTTTCTCTGCCTGCGCTCTTGTACCCATTACTATCCTGCTCCTGGTCATGTTCTACATTTCCGTCTGGTTCTCTGACCTTCCGACTTCCAGACGTGCCAACATCATCAACTCCTAGTCGAGTCCGACTAGTCGTAAGCATCCTTGTCTGACTCTGTATTTGTCGGTTACAGTTCTCTGGATTACTGTCGAGTCTACCTCTCTGCTCCCTAGTGTCCAACTGTTATGGTTTTAGTACACTAAGAAGTGGAAGGTTTTGGTAAAACAGTTTTATTAGCGCACACACAGAATAACAGTAACCCTCGCGGGTCCAGCATACAGATAATTATAAAACTGACACAGGACAGGTTACAAAGATATGATTAACCCTCACAGGTCCAGTATGTAAAGAATATACAATACTGACACAGGTCAAGTACAGTTCGTATGATACAGTGAGAATATGGCAGAATGATACTATTAGGCCAGGAACAAAGGATAGGCCCTAGTGGAAGGCCCACAGTATATTCTCTGTGCATAGAGTGACAATAGTGACTGTAGTCACAGGGAGCAAGTCAAGCCAGGATATGCAACTGGGCACCAGAGGAAGGCTGCAACCAGCGGTATAGTGAACGCCAAACTGGGACTGCAATGTTTTGTGACCCAAGTGCGCAGCACCGGATGGTGCAACGTAAAGCCAAACTGAGACAGCAATGGATAATGACCCAAATGCACAGCACCATAAGGTGCAACGTAATGCCAAACTGAGACTACCATGGATATTGACCCAAGTGCACAGCACCGCCCCGCAAGGGGTTAAAGAACGCTCCGGTCTGAAGAAATTGCTAGAGGTAAAGACAGCCTGAGGCGCCCAATAGTAACCCAACCTCAGGGGAAGCAGTAAACAGACCAAGCGTACCGTGGTGCAACCGGAACGCTCTACCGGAGTGGGAGCAAATAGGCACTATGGAGAGAACGGGTCACAGATAGGACTATCTGCACAGTAACCAAGGCAACCGGAGGTCTAGCACAGATCAAGAGAGTGTGTGTAACTCGGGCAGCACAGCAAGAGCAGGACGTCCTCCAAGCCGGAACAATACACGGAGCAGGAACTTCAGCCATTCCGGGTCGGTACACGGAGCAGGAACGTCAGCCAAGTCGGGTCGGTACACGGAGCAGGAACGTCAGCAGGTAGAATAGTCAGGCAGTCCAGGTCATATACTGATATCATACGAAAATAACGGAACAAGCGCTAGACAACGGATACACCATGAAAGGGCAGTGCAGAAGTGACAGCACTGGGTATTTAAAGGCTGTCACTGGGAGGAGCAAAACATCGTAGCCAATAAAAGGTATCAGGAAGTAACGTGTCAAAATGTCTCCCGTATAGCACGGGCACCGTGATACCAACCTCTTGTGCTGTGTTTGGTTGCTGTTTTTCTGTTATTGTGCGATAAAGACAAATCTAGTTGCGGGTAGGTTCTAGTCTCAATGGGTAGCTGTCTGTATCTAGAGGTTCTAGTCTCAATTGGTAGCTGTCTGTATCTAGAGGTGTCATTCGGCTATCAGACTTCGTGGCCTGCACCTTTAATCTGGCCTTGGCCACAGGCGTCTGATTATATATATATTATATAATAAGCAAATTGGGATATAGGTGTAAACAAATGACTCAGTAATATATCTTAATTTAACAAAGTCCTATTCTAAGATATGCAATACCATAAACATATCAGATTACTATACAGATAACACAGCAGCATAGCAAGGGTTAATTAATTACAATACATTTGGGAGCAGCTTCAACTGGGAAACATGGAAGGTGGGGTGCACCTTAAAGGAGTTAGGTAAATCCAGGCAGTAGGCTGATGGACTGATGACACCTGATATGGTGAAAGGTCCCAAAAAAGAGAGGTCCTAGCTTCCATGAGGGGCAGGATAGCCGGACGTGGGCAGAAGATAGACATACTGACCTGAAACAGAGGACTTGGCATGCAACGTTTATCGGCTTGTTTCTTGTAGGACTCCTGTGTCCGTGACAGTAGTTCCTTTAACTCCTTGTGCAGCTGTTGGAGTTCCAGGACACGTTGATCATCATCCAGTACAGTGGAAGAAGGAGGCAGATCTGGTAGGGTGTTTGGATGGACTCCTGGGGCAGCAAAGAAAGGAGACATTCTGATTGCACTATGATACGGATTATTGTAGATGAGTTCTGCTTGAGAGAGTAATTGGGACCAATTGCAAGTACTGCTCTAGAGTTTGTTTTGTTCTCTGTTTGACCGTTGGTCTGGGGATGATGTCCCGAGGACAGATTACTCTTGATTTTCAAGTTAGCACAAAGTGCTTTCCAGAATCTAGAGGTGAAATGGGACCCACGGTCGGAGACTACATATTGTGGTAATCCCATGCAGACTAAATATATTGTGGAGAAATACTTCAGCTGTACGGACAGCAGATGGTAAACCAGTCAGAGGTACAAAATGGGCCATCTTCGTGTAGTGATCCACAACGACCATGATGGTATTATGTTTGTTGGACAGTGGAACATCCACTATGGAGTCAACTGACACCTCTCTCCAAGGGCCTGAAGGGGTAAATAAGGGTTGAAGAAGTCCAGGGGATTTTGTGTGCCGGCTTTTGGCTCTGACACGTCGCATGAGGTCACATACTTCGACTTCGCTTCATAGAGAGGGCCATCAGAAATACCTTTGGATGTTTTCTAGTGTCTATGTGATTCCCCCCCCCATGACCAGCAGTTGGTATGTCATGGAAGTGATGTAGAATTTCCAGGCATGAGGATTCTGGTACAAAGCCCTGGTCTAGGTGGTAGAGCAGTCCTTCCTTAAAGGTAAGAGTGCCTTTGTACTAGTATGGGTAGAGGCTTAGCTGAATTTCATAGGTCTAAAATAGTGCTGGAAATGACTAGAAAAGTACAGGGTTGAAGTATGGGGTGTGAAGACTCAACGGAGGACTCCATAGGACTATGCATATGGGAAAGAGCATCTGCCTTCCCATTTTTGGTTCTTGGTATACATAGGTCTGGGCCATTGCAGGACAGCAGAAACTTTTTGGGGACTCATCTTAATACAACTGGAGTAATATGAAAACCAAGGAATTAAATTTCTTGGGTCTCGAATATGCATTTCTCCAACTTGGCACAGAGACCATTTTCCCGAAGTCGAGATAAGACTGTAGCCACATGTCTTCTGTGAGTGGATATGAAGGTGGAGAAGATCAAAATATAATTGAGGTAAATGATGAGGAAGTGGTCCAGAAGGTCTCTGAAAATGTCATGAGCAAAATGCTGGAATGTAGCTGGGGCATTACAGAGACCAAAATGAATTAAGGTATACTCGTGTACAGAAAGCCATCTTCCACTCATCCCCCTCCCTTACTCGCACCAGGTTGTAGGCACCTCTTAGATCAATCGTAGTGAAGACGTTAGCTTTAGAGATCTGTTCCATCAGTTCTGGAATGAGCGGGAGTGGGTAGCGGTTTTTTATAGTGATTTTATTCAAGTCCCAGTAATCTATGCAGGGCCGTAACCCTCCCCCCATCTTTCTTAGGTACAAAAAAAAGAAAAAAATGCCAGCTCCAGAGGGTGAGGTGAAGGGGCAGATAAAACCCTGTTGAAGGTTTTCAGAGATATGTCTTCAGGTGTTGGGCCTCCGGGCCGGACAGAGGATAAATACTCCCAAATAGCCACCCCAGTCAAAAGGTCCATGAGGAGGCAGAGTGGCAGCTTGAACCTCATCGAACACATTGGTGAACAATTAGTACTGAGACAGCAGGGTCGGTGTCCCAGGAAGAGTCAACACCGCAGGGATGTCACAGGGGAGAGAGTGCATCCTGCAGTTTTGCAATGGAAAGCCAATGGTAGAGGAAGACCAGACTATGTGAGGATCATGCATGCACAACCATGGAAAACCAAGAATGATAGAGAACAGAAGAGAGAGCAACTTGCTAAACACATACTGTCTCCGTGAGAGGTTGTCTCTTTCTCTGCAGAGGGATACCCAATGAGATGGCGAACTCCTAGTTCACAAAGCATCCACTAACCCCTGAGTCTACCGTTCCACTGCAAAGTAACGTGAATGGATATATTAGCAAAGGTTGGTTTGGAAGCGACACTAAGAGCTGTATTGGTACCAAGTTGGTTACCTGAGAGGGATTGTGGATGCACTGGGCAGGTTCTGAGGAGATGGCTAGAGCTACCACAATAAAGACAAAGGGCTAGACTCTGGCGACATTCCCTCTCAACTTTAGAAAGCGGACCCCTAATGTCTCCTACTTGCATTGGTTCTTCGGGGGGGTAGTTGTGGTGGTCTCTGGCAAGCTAACCGGAGTGGAAGCAGAGCGACTTACTGGAACCGAGGAAAACATGATTCATTTGCGCCGTCTTTCTCTGAGTCTCCAGGTCGATCTGAATGACAGATGAATCAAATCTACAGTCTTGTGGGTAGGCTGATTCAAGCCAATTGGTCCTTAAGGGAACCTGATAGACCATGTTGAAACTGGTCGAACAAGGCTGCTTTGTTCCAACAAGAATCACTGGCCAGGCGGTGGAAGTCGGCGACATAGTCCTCTACTGGTCTTCTTCCCTGAGTAAGGGTACCTAGGGAATTTTGGGCTGAAAGCCGCCTTGAAAGGGTCATCGTAAAGGGCCTCCATCGCATGTTGGAAAGATGTCCAGGAATTAAGTAAAGGGCTATTAGTCTGCAATACATGATGTCCCCAAGCCTGGGGCTCCCCGGTGAGTAGGGTGATGGCAGTATGCACTTGAATGACGTCAGTTGTGTAGGTGTTAGGGTTTAAGGAGAAAAAAAAAAAAAAAAAAAAAAAAAAGCAACTCACAGGCTGTGATGAAGGACCTATATTTCGACCGTTCCCCATCAAAGTGGTCTGGTAAGGGCACCCGGAGTTCAGGGAGATGTAACTCACTTCCAGGTCCAGAAGGTCCACTGGGACCAGGTGTGGCAGGAAGGGGAGAGGCTGTCGGCTGCAGTTCACGTAGTTGTTGTTGCAACAAGTTTTACTTTGCCTACAGTTCCTGTACAGACGGTGTCATCGCTGTAATCCGGCCCCCAGAGTGTTGAAAGGTTCCATCTTTATGTGGCTCTGTTATTCTGTTAGGAAATAATGTAAGAACCCTGAAAAACTACTCTGAGCCAATGAAGAGCACAGAGGATAGCAGGATGCTAATATAGATAAGAAGAAGATAGCTTGAACCAGCAAAAAAAAAAAAAAAAAAAAAATGCAGTACAAATGGGCAAGAGAAGGGATATCCAGGAACAGGCAAAATGTCAGTGCTTGCTTAGAAGATATGAAGTTGGGAGAAAAGCCAAAGGTCGGGGAAGGCAGCACAGGAGCGAATGTAGATGAAAAGCCAAGGTCTGATACACGAGAAAACCCAGGCAAGCAAATACTAAACACACAAAGACGCTGGGGAACGCAATAACAGAGCACCGAGGCTCAGACCACCGAGCGTCTTATGGCCTTGCGTGCGTCTGACGTCATGACGCTGGAAATCCGGAAGCGGCAGAGTATTCCGAGTCCACATGAGCAAACCAGCTGACTGCATACCGAGGACAACGGGGCACGATATGACAAATACCTACCCACCCTGTATATACTAGGGCAACTAACTGGCAGGAGATTTGTCACATGACATGTGCTCAATAAGGCCACATGTCACCTAACAACCCTTTACAACCACATTCACAATATTGCAAGAATTAACAACCTATCTGCTTATTAGTATTTTAACTATTTAACTGCTGTTTTCAGTCTCCATACCTAGATGTAACACAGAATTGAGAAGTACATTTCACAGTAACAATTTGCATTATCTCATTATAATCCTAAGCAAAATAATGAGCAAGGATGATATGAATATATCAATGCAACATATACAATAAAGATTATACTGGCAAAATCATGTCTATTACACAATACAGCACTGCAGGGGTTAACCAGAACTATGGATAGCAAAGGACCAGCTGCTACTCAATCCAAAATGCGTACGCTGCCTAGCTCTGTCAAGATTTTCACGTGACTATCTCAACAGATCAAGACCATGCCCCGATACCACCACGCGTACAATTCAATAAGCATACAGAAGAAAGGAATATCTCACCAGAACCACGTACAACAAGAGAAACAGAAGGAAGACTGTCCATACAGCAATAAAGGGTTAATAATGCACGCCAGATCGATGGAGCCCAATAACCATCTCAAATCAGCCCTATGGGAATCACCTGCACGTGTGTGGTGGGTCTCAAACACTTCCCACAGCATTCATATGCAGATTTACACATAATATACAAGTGGATATGCAGGTGTCAGCAATTCTAGCTAAGTAATTCTTAAATGCATAGCGACTAGCTTGAAAATAGATTTCTTACCGTTAAAAAAAAAAAAAAAAAAAAATAGATGTGTCTAAACGAATCCATCCCGTTTCAGGACTGACGGGCAGGTTAGTGCGGTCTGTGCGCCTGCTCCGTCAGTCCCTTCCGGTGACCATATGGTGCAAAGCAGTCTACTTAATGGAAACCGGGACTGACGGTGCAGGCGCACAGACAAGATGTCTGCGCTCTAGCCTGGGTTCCGGTCTCCAAACGGATTACCCTCCTAATAACAGAGTCCCCTATTACCTCTACCTGACTTTGTTTCTGCCTACTCTGCATTAGTGTTGAGCGAGCACCCCGATGCTCGGGTGCTCGGACCGAGCACCCCCTGAGGCTCGAGTGCTCGGCCGAGCACCCGAGCCCCATTGAAAAGCATGGGGCGACACGAGCATTTCACCAGGCACCCCCTGCTCTGATGAGGGGAGGGTGCCTGGTCAATGCCCCCCTTCATCTCCGCTATGCCCCCTTCATCTCCAAATGCCCCCTTCATCTTCGCAATGTCCCCCTTCATCTCCGCTATGCCCCCTTCATCTCCGCTATGCCCGTCTTCCACAATGTCCCCCTGCATCTCCGCTATGCCCCTCTTCCACAATGTGCCCCTTCATCTCCGCTATGCCCCTCTTCCACAATGTCCCCCTTCATCTCCTCTATGGCATAGAGGAGATGAAGGGGGACATTGTGGAAGAGGGGCATAGCGGAGATGAAGGGGCACATTGTGGAAGAGGGGCATAGCGGAGATGAAGGGGGACATTGTGGAAGACGGGCATAGCGGAGATGAAGGGGGACATTGTGGAAGAGGGGCATAGAGTCTATGCCCCTCTTCCACAATATCCCCCTTCATCTCCGCAATGCCCCCTTCATCTCCGCAATGCCCCCGTACCTCCAGTCCCTGGTGGTCCAGCGGAGAGTCTTCGGATCTGTGCCTCTTCCGGCACAGATCCCCGCCACCCGAACATGGCGGGCGAGCACATGGCGGTACTCGACGAGTACCGCCATGTGCCGAGCAGAGCGATGCTCGAGCCGATCCGAGCATCGGCCGAGCACGCTCGCTCAACACTACTCTGCATCCCATCTAAACTGGAAGGAGGACTGTTCCCCTGGCTGCTAGAGGAATCATCCCTCTCCATTATTGCCAATTCTGAGTTATCCTCATCCACATCTTCACACAATCTCACAAATCTGTTGGACTGAGTCAACTCAGAACTGGATTTCCTCTTCATCTGCCCACTACCTCCCCTCCTTACTGTTACCCAGCTGCCTACCTGTCGCTCCTCATCTACAACGCCACCCTCTTCACCTCTAACCCCACATACTACCTGCTCTGTGAGTTCTAAGCTCCTTTCCAGGTTTCCAGTGTCACAAAATGCTGCAATATTTCTTTCCAGGTCTAATATTTTAGATTCTAAAAACATAATATGTTCACACTTGGCATAGCGGTATGACCTCTGGAACGATCGCCCCAAGTGTGCAACATGTGCACTGTGTGCAATGGTCTAACCTGCTATCACTCATGCTTGGTTTTACAAGTCAACTAGTATTACACTGTCCTCAAACACTCACTCTAAGGTAATGTATACCAAATATAGATGAGTGTGTAGTAAATCCCTTGAAATTACCTTCACCACAGAGCTCTGTTGATTTCCAGCTCCCCTTATCTGCAACACACTTCAATGCAAGCCACAATGAACAGGCTCCAATAAGCCCAATGCTTGTATTTAAAGCAGGCCTACACCCAGATGGATCCCCTTTGCAATCAGCCCTTAACCCTTTGAGAGCTCTGCACTCAAAACTCAGAAGAGGGGAAAAAAACAACAACAGTGAATAACTATAGTTTGCTTTTTAACCTTTTATATAGCCATACACAATGAATAAAAATAATGTAACTTTTTAACCCTTAACAGCGTGGAACTGTAGTAAATAAACATGATGAGAGACTTGTTGGTCTACTCCAAAATGGTGCCCAATCCCCTGAAAGCTAAACACTTTCAATTATAGTGGTCCACGGGCAGTGTGTCCTCTAGAACTGTAGTACATAAACACATACCTCCCAAGTGTCCCTCTTTTAGACCCAAATCCCTCTGTCCCTCTTTCCCACCCTGATGTCCCTCTTTTTAGGAGGTTAGACTGTGTGGTGTATATATATAAGTGTATCATACTGCTCTACAGCAATAAAACTCACATTATTGTTTGTTTAAACATTCGTATATGTGTTTATAAATTAGTATGTGTAAATAAAATACTTTGGTCTTGTTATAAGTAACTTATTAGGTCACACAAGAAGGTGTCAATAGGTCATGAAATAGCCTCTAAATTCTCTGTAGTGCCCCGCCTACCAGCCACGCCCCGACCACACCCCCTAAAACATAAGTGTCCCTCTTTGGCAGTTTGAAATGTTGGGAGGTATGCATAAACATGATGAGAGTCTTGTTAGTCTACTCCAAAATGGCCACCAAGCTCCTGAACTATAAACACTTTCTATTACAGGTGTCCATTGGCATTGTGCCTTCTAGAGTAGAATGGTAGTACATTAACAAGATATGAATCTCATTGGTCTATGCAGAATGCCCCCCAATCCCCAGAACTATAAACACTTTCTATTACAGGGGGTCCATGAGCAGTATGCCCTCTACTGTAGTACATAAACATGATGAGTCTTGTTGGTCTACTCCAAAATGGACCCCAATCTCCTGAACTATAAACTTTTTAGTGTGGAACTGCAGTACATAAATGTGATACGAGTTTTGTTGGTCTACTCCAAAATGGCCTCAATCCCCATAACTATAAACACTTTCTATTGCAGGTGCCCATTAGCAGTGCGCCCTCTAGAGTATACCTGTGGTACATTAACAAGATGTGAATCTCATTGATCTAAGCAGAATGGCCTCAACCCCGTGTACTTGAAACACGACCACAAAAGCAAATGGACAGTGCGCTCTCTAGAGTAGACCTGTGGTGCATACTCATGATGATGTGAGTCTATTGGACTGCTCTAAATGACCCCCAGCCCTTGCAGTCCGACACTTTTTATTCCATCAGTCAGTTGGTAGTGCGCCCTCTAGTGTGTAGAATCGGCGGCAGATGTGAGTGTGTCTATGCCTTTCGCTTTATCTCTGTGATTTATCTGCCTCCACCAATATCCCACCAATAAAATGGCGGTGACCCGTCCTCACACCGACTTCCGCGCAGCGCTTCTCCACAAGGCGTCTCACGGGCTTCTTACAGCTCTCTGATTGGACTATGTGTAATGTATGGGGCGGGGCTCCGCGGGTCACAGAGTATCCCCGGCATGCAACTGCGAGCAGGTTAGCAATATGGCAGCGCCCCTCTGACAGAGTCACCGAGACAGGTTTATTGTCATATATTATCAGAGACGTTTATTATGTATTTTATATTTATAAAACATAAATATGTATGTGTTATATTTATACATCATTAAGGGTTATTATATGTGAATAATATCTATATATGCGATATGATAATTATATATATTACAATTTCTCTTCTGTACCCGAGGTTTATTATATGTGAATGTCTATACTTCTGAGAGATTTGTTATATATACATTAACGTGACCAAATTCTTCCAATTATATCCTGGAACACTGTATTTCTCCACACCCTGTCCACCCTACCCACCTCCACACCCTGTCCATCCTACCCACCTCCACACGCTGCCAACCCTACCTACCTCTACACCCTGCCAACTCTGTCCACCTCCTCTCCCTGTCCACCCTACCCACCTCCACACACTGCCCACCTCCACACCCTGCCCACCCTGTCCATCTCCACACCCTGTCCACCTCCACACGCTGCCAACCCTGTCCACCTCCACACACTGCCCACCCTGTCCACCTCCACACCCTGTCCACCCTACACACCTCCACACCCTGTCCACCTCCACACACTGCCCACCCTGTCCACCTCCACACCCTGTCCACCCTGCCCACCTCCACACCCTGTCCACCCTGCCCACCCTGTCCACCTCCACACCCTGTCCACCCTGCCCACCTCCACACCCTGTCCACCCTGCCCACCCTGTCCACCTCCACACCCTGCCCATCCTACCCACCTCCACACACTGCCCACCCTACCCACCTCCACACAGTGCTCACCCTGTCCACCTCCACACCCTATCCACCTCCACACCCTATCCACCTCCACACACTGCCCACCCTGTCCACCTCCACACCCTGTCCACTCTACCCACCTCCACACCCTGTCCACTCTACCCACCTCCACACCCTGTCCACCTCCACACACTGCCCACCCTGTCCACCTCCACACCCTGTCCACCCTGCCCACCTCCACACCCTGTCCACCCTGCCTACCGCCACACACTGCCCACCCTGCCCACCTCCACACGCTGCCCACCTCCACACGCTGCCCACCTCCACACCCTGTCCACCTCCACACCCTGTCCACCTCCACACACTGCCCACCTCCACACCCTGTCCACCCTACCCACCTCCACACCCTGTCCACCTCCACACTCTGCCAACCCTACCTACCTCTACACCCTGCCAACTCTGTCCATCTCCACACCCTGTCCACCCTACCCACCTCCACACCCTGCCCATCCTGTCCACCTCCACACCCTGCCCACCCTACCCACCTCCACACACTGCCCACCCTGTCCACCTCCACACCCTGTCCACCCTTCCCACCTCCACACCCTTTCCACCTCCACACACTGCCCACCCTGTCCACCTCTACACCCTGTCCGCCCTGCCCACCTCCACGCCCTGTCCACCTCCATACACTGCCCACCCTGTCCACCTCCACTCCCTGTCCATCCAACCACCTCCACTCCCTGCCCATCCTACCCACCTCCTCACCCTGCCCATCCTACCCACCTCCATCCTACCCACCTCCACACCCTGCCTATCCTACCCACCTCCACACACTGCTCACCCTGTCCACCTCCACACCCTATCCACCTCCACACCCTACCCACCTCCACACCCTGCCCATCCTACCCACCTCCACACCCTGCCCATCCTACCCACCTCTACACCCTGCCCATCCTACCCACCTCCACATACTGCCCACCCTACCCACCTCCACACAGTGCTCACCCTGTCCACCTCCACACCCTATCCACCTCCACACACTGCCCACCCTACCCACCTCCACACTTCCCACTCTACCCACCTCCACACACTGCTCACCCTGTCCACCTCCACACCCTGCCCACTCTACCCACCTCCACACCCTGCCCACTCTACCCACCTCCACACCCTGCCCACTCTACCCACCTCCACACCCTGTCCACCTCCGCACCCTGTCCACCTCCGCACCCTGTCCACCTCCGCACACTGCCCACCCTACCCACCTCCACACACTGTCCACCCTACCCATCTCCACACACTGCCCACCTCCACACCCTGTCCACCCTACCCACCTCCACACACTGCCCACCCTACCCACCTCCACACACTGCCACCCTGTCCACCTCCACACACTGTCCACCCTGTCCACCTCCACACCCTGTCCACTCTACCCACCTCCACACCCTGCCCACCCTGTCCACCTCCACACCCTGTCCACCTCCACACACTGCCCACCCTGTCCACCTCCACACCCTGCCCACCCTACCCACCTCCACACACTGCCAGGGCCAGATTTACATCTCAGGAGTGCGTAGGCACAGAAAACTGAAGCGCCCCCCATTTGCCACCTCCACTGGACACCTCCACAGTGCTCCAAATCTCCACATTACCTCCTATATCCATATAGCCCTCACATTGCCCCCCCCCATGAGCTCCATATTGCCCTCACATTGCCCCCATAATCTCCACATTGCCCCATCATCTACAGCTTGCCCCCATCATCTCCACATTGCCACTATATCAGCTCCACATTGCCCACATCATCTTCATATTGCCCCCACTTTGTCTCCCGCATACGTTTCCTACCTCCCTGGTGGTCCAGCGGCAGATGTCTGTGCCTCCTTCTGTAGCTGCTGTTGCTCCCGTGCGGTCTCTTTAGGAATGCAGAGCGCTGGGAGATGTTATCCCCTGCACACCCTACCCACTTCCACGCACTGCCCACACCCTGTCCACCCTACCCACTTCCACGCACTGCCCACACCCTGTCTGCACTACCCACTTCCACGCACTGCCCACACCCTGTCTGCACTACCCACCTCCACACAGAATTTTTAGGCTATTTCATGATCTATTGACATCTTCTTGTGTAACCTAATAAATGACTTATAACAAGACCAATATATGTTATTTACACAGACTAATTTTATAAACACATTAATGTGAGTTTTATTGCTGTAGAGCGGTATGATACACTTATATACACACCGCACAGTCTGATCTCTTAAACACAGGGACACAAGGGTGATACACTTATATATACACCACACAGTCTGATCTACTAAACACAGGGACACCAGGGTGATACACATATATAGACACCACACAGTCTGATCTCCTAAACACAGGACACCAGGGTGATACACTTATATACACACCACACAGTCTGATCTCCTAAACACAGGGGGCACCAGGGTGATAGACTTCTATACACACCACACAGTCTGATCTCCTAAACACAGGGGGCACCAGGGTGATAGACTTCTATACACACCACACAGTCTGATCTCCTAAACACAGGGACACCAGGGTGATATACTTATATACACACCACACAGTCTGATCTACTAAACACAGGGACACCAGGGTGAAACACTTCTATACACACCAAATAGTCTGATTTCCTAAACACAGGGACACCAGGGTGATACACTTATATACACATCGCACAGTCTGATCTCCTAAACACAGGGATACCAGGGTGATACACTTCTATACACACCACACAGTCTGATCTCGTAAACACAGGGACACCAGGGTGATACACTTCTATACACACCACACAGTCTGATCTCCTAAACACAGGGACATCAGGGTGATACACTTCTATACACACCACACAGTCTGATCTCCTACACACAGGGACACCAGGGTGATACACTTCTATACACACCACACAGTCTGATCTCCTAAACACAGGGACACCAGGGTGATACACTTCTACACACACCACACAGTCTGATCTCCTAAACACAGGGACACCAGGGTGATACACTTCTATACACACCATGCAGTCTGATCTCCTAAACACAGGGACACCAGGGTGATACACTTCTACACACACCACACAGTCTGATCTCCTAAACACAGGGACACCAGGGTGATACACTTCTATACACACCACACAGTCTGATCTCCTAAACACAGGGACACCAGGGTGATACACTTCTATACACACCACACAGTCTGATCTCCTAAACACAGGGACACCAGGGTGATACACTTATATACACACCACACAATCTGATCTCCTAAACACAGGGACATCAGGGTGATACACTTATTTTCAAGCTAGTCACCATATGCTTAATGATTAATGTCTGCAAGCACAGCATTCCAAGGCAAAGAATTCCATAACTTTTACTGCCCTCACTGTAAAAAAAAAAAAAAAAAAAAAAAAAAAATCTGTCTTAGTTTTGGTCGAAATGCCTTCTAGTCTCAGTGGATGACCTTGTATTTTTGCTCAGCTCTTTGTGTAAATAATTAATTGGATAGATCTTTGTATTGATGCAAGTCAATATTAATGCAAGTCAATATTGTAGCACTGATGTAGTTGCGTAAATCAGGGTATCTAAGCACACGACCTATAGCAACGATCCAAGTGGTAGTAGATGGCTCCTTACCAGATCGGAGTAGAGAAAGAGCAGTATGATCAATATGCAATCACCTTCTGACTCGGTCCTGACTAAGATCACCGTTGGTGTGTCCAACCTCCATTGGTGGTCTCTATCGTGGATGTGAGTTCCGTTTCAGCTATGCTGATGCCTCTTGTTCTTTGTTGGAATCTAAATTCAGCCACAATGTTGCAAAAGTAGTAGTGTGCTTTCATAGATGTCCACCGATTAGCAATGAAATCTTTGTGGTCTTTGAAGAGCTTATTAATCAACGAAGAAGTCTGTGAATGTCTCTACGTGTTTCAATGCTGAACACTTGTCACAGTTTTAAGGACACTCAGACACGGAATGTTATGGTAAAAACACAGTTTTCTTAATAGAACAGGGATAATGTGACCCACACGGGTCCAGTACATACAAATGAACAACTAACACAGGTCAGGCTACAATAACGTATAGTATCCCACACAGGTCCAGTAGGTACAGGTGTACAAGACTGACACAGTCACCAGGATAAAATAACCCACTCAGATCTAGTAGGCACCAAAGGTGCAATACTGACACAGGTCAGGTCACAGTTCATGTGATTCTGGAAGAGCAAGCAGGTATACTACTAAGCCATGGAAGGCTGGCAGGCCCTAGTAGTGAATAGATAACGGATTCTCCCTACGCAGGGAGTTAGCCCAAACTGTAAGCCACAGGTAAAGGACAGAGCGGAGACCAATATTATCCCAAAGGATAGTAAGATTGAAACTAGGCAACAGAGCCAGATGTAGGCTAGGAGAGGAGACCAATGGACAGATGCCCTGTCAGCTTATCGGAGGCCACGGACTGTAGGGTACTGTAGGCACAATGGCAGGACTGCCTGAATTGTAGGATACTCAATACTGCCAGGCAGTATCTCAGGGAGGATTCCCAGAACGTCTGTGACCCTCAAATGCTATAGCACCAACCTGTGACAGGTAACCGAACGCTCGGACCTGGACAGAACTGCCAAGCAATGGAAACTGACCGATGCGCCCATAGAAAACCCAACCTCAGAATAGCGAGTGGACAGGTCAGGCGTACCGGGTGCAAACAATGGAACTGACACCAAAGCAGAGATATGATAGCGTAATGTGGAGGCAGGGTCACAGAATAGTGCTGTAGAGGCAGTGTAGAAGCAACCAGTAACTGTCAGAGACAGTAATCTGCACTGGAGGGAAGCCCTCCAACCTGAACACAGGCAGAGCAAGGAGTGGGACTGGGGTACACTGAGCAGGAAGTCTCCCAAACTGGGTGTACACAGAGCAGGAACATCAGCCAATCCGAGTCGGTACACAGAGCAGGAACGTCAGCCGGGTCGGTACACAGAGCAGGAACGTCAGCCGGGTTGGTACACAGAGCAGGAACGTCAGCCGGGTCGGTACACAGAGCAGGAACGTCAGCCGGGTCGGTACACAGAGCAGGAACATCAGCCAATCCGAGTTGGTACACAGAGCAGAAACATCAGCCGGGTCGGTAAACAGAGCAGGAACGTCAGCCGGGCCAGGTCGGTAAACAGAGCAGGAACGTCAGCTGGGTCGGTAAACAGAGCAGGAACGTCAGCCGGGCCGGGTCGGTAAACAGAGCAGGAACGTCAGCCGGGCCGGGTCGGCACACAGAGCAGGAACGTCAGCCGGGCCGGGTCGGCACACAGAGCAGGAACGTCAGCCGGGCCGGGTCGGCACACAGAGCAGGAACGTCAGCCGGGCCGGGTCGGCACACAGAGCAGGAATGTCAGCCGGGCCGGGTCGGCACACAGAGCAGGAACGTCAGCCGGGCCGGGTCGGCACACAGAGCAGGAACGATCAGGCAGAGTAGACATGCAGTCCGGGTCATACACAGAATACACACGAATCTCAGGAACAACACTTGCAACTGGAACACCACAAAAGGGCTGCACTGAAGTGACAGGGCTTAGTATAAAAGGGCTAGAACTGGGCGGAGATAAACATCAGTAGCCAATAAGAGAGAATCAGGAAGTAGTCCTGACATAACAATGTTGCCATCGAAAGCACGGGCACCGTGATAACACTGCATCTTCGTCTGGAGCATAGGGGTGCCAGGCTAAAGGTCATCTGTATTCAATAGCCTGTTAGCCAATCAAATCATAGATGTTAATGAATAAATAATTTTACTTCTCTCCATTCATAAAAGACAATAATAGAATGTGAAACCTAATTGATGTGAATACTCATTAGTTGGGTGTTAGAATAAATATTATTGGAAGTGAAAAGGGATTGAACAAGCACCAACCCCCCAGCGCCCCACAAAGCAATGTGCTCCATACACCTCCAGCACCAAAAGGGTGGAATTCCCCGTTACTCAAGCAGATTTGGGGAAAAAAGGTTTTATCTCGTGGAAAAAGCCAATCTGAATGTATCTTGGACAATAAAAGTAAATCGGGGTTACAGTGACTCTGTGTAGCGTGAATGGTGGAAACAAATGGTTTATAAAAGTATTTTATGTAAAAATGTGTACTTGGTGTGTGGGATAGAAAACATAAACACGTGACTTAAGACTATATGTGTAACTAATTGAAATATCCGAATGAGGGACATACTAGAGATGTCATTTTAATGAGACGTATTAAATAAAATGCATCACGATAGTGAATCTAATAAAATGAATAGTTGTAATAACCATACCAGAATATATGTTTGTATCTTCCAGTGATTATTGCCAAAACCCTATCTAATGAATCATATTAAATAAAATAAAAACAATAAAACAAAAATTAAAAATAGTATACGTGTGTGTAAATGATGAAAATGATTAAATCTTTGAAATATGTGAAATGTTCTCTTTCTCCTCTTATAAGCACCATATAGCTACTTCTTCATTTAGACCATTTGGCATTAATGTCTGTAGTTTAAAGGGATAGTAATGTTTCACAATAAAAGCAGCTCTAATTAATCATCACAGTATTTGTACCATAGAGAGTGTTATGTCAATACTGTCAGAGTTGTAGTTCAAGAGTAATTGAATGATAAAGTATTCCCCTCCCACCCCTTTTACCTAGTGTAACACTGCTCACCTCAGAGCAGTAGGGCTTTGTCCAGGTAGATTGGAGAGAGGGACAATCTTCAATTAACATAAGGGAAAAAGCTTAAAACCTGTCAATGGGGGCAGTTCTTTCATTGTTCTCACAGTAAGAAGATTGTCTCATACTGCAACATTTTCCTGTCTAGTGACCAGATTCCACACCTGAGGGGAGGTGACTTACACTAGGTAAAAGCTGTGGGAGGGGGAAACTTTATCATTCAATTACTCTTGTACTACAACTCTGACAGTAATGACATAACACTCTTCATGGCCCAAATAATATGAAGATTAATTGGAGCTGCTGTTTTTGTGAAACATTACTATACCTTTAAATATCCAAAATGACTCTTGTTTTGCTAGTAATTGATAGCAGTCTCCACCTCTTGGTTTTGGATGTATATGGCCTATAACACTAAGTTTCAGGGAACTTA
Source organism: Rhinophrynus dorsalis (assembly GCA_037306005.1). NCBI lineage: Eukaryota > Metazoa > Chordata > Amphibia > Anura > Rhinophrynidae > Rhinophrynus > Rhinophrynus dorsalis. The sequence goes on along the minus strand of CM074718.1, from coordinate 521,285 downwards.
GTTTGCTATTGAGTTTAATAGCATAGTGCCTGGAAACCGAGTGATCTATCTTTTTCTTCAAGATTTTTTTCGATGTTCTAATAATCTTTCCTTAACACCCAACTAATGTGTATTCACATCAATTAGGTTTCACATTCTACTATTGTCTTTTTTGAATGGAGAGAAGTAAGAAATGATTTATTCATTAACATCTATGATTTAATTGGCTAACGGGCTATTAAATATAGATGACCTTTAGCCTGGCGTTCCTATGCTCCAGACGGACATGCAGTGTTCAGCGTTGAAACACGTAGAGCCGTTCACAGACTTGTTCGATGAGTAATAAGCTCTTCAATGACCACAAACATTTCATTGCTAATTGGTGGACATCTACGAAAGCACACTAGTACTTTTGCAACATTGTGGCTGAATTGTGGTTCCAACAAAGAACAAGAGGCATCAGCATCCTGAAACGGAACTCACATCCACGGCAGAGACCACCAATGGCGGTTGGACACACCAATGGTGATCTTAGCCAGGACCGAGTCAGAAGGTGATTGCATATTGATTATACTGTTCTTTCTCTACTCCGATCTGGTAAGGAGCCATCTACTACCACTTGGATTGTTGCTATATGTCGTGTGCTTAGATACCCTGATTTATGCAACTACATCGATGCTACAATATTGACTTGCATTAAGAACTTTTTATGGACTATCTGCCCCAATTTTTACATCATTACCAACCTTTTTTTTTTTTTTTTTTTTTTTTTTTTTTTGGGCACAAGTCCTTTTGACTATTTTTAATAAGACTGCACTCCTAGATATTATTATATGGACTATAGATATAATTTTATCAAATTTACATTTTCAATTTTTTTATTTCAGATAAAGTATACATACTGCTTTTATAATTTCGCTGAATATCCATTGAATTATTTTTACGTGTATTTTATAATAAAGTGACTATTATTATACTAGTTGAAGAGCCCGTTACACGGGCCACAGTGCCACTGGAAGCCGGTCGCGGTGTAGTCATGCTCAGTAGAGACTGCCCGCGCCGCGACTGATACATGACGCGGCGTTACACACGATTTAGCGAATTATTCTATAGGATATTATGTCTATTTTGCTATAACCAATACTACACTTACTGTTTTTTCCTGTGTGCGCTCCCTCCCCTCTTTGTTTCAATTTTACATGTTCATTGCCCATTGGGTCTGAGGCTTCTTGGGGACAAAGCAGCATCAGCATAATCACAATTACTGGGGTGCCAGGCTTTCACTATCAAAACAATCACCTGTACATTAGATTTGGATTATGTCCATATGTAGCAGCTTGTTCTGTTGAATCCACTGTTGTTGTTTACCTTCACATCTTCCTCCAATTACAGTCCAGGGTCCCAAGTGCTGGTTTTTCCTTATTAGATTTATTATAACATACCTTACAGTCTATTAATCTACATCCTCTGTGGAAAAGAGATATGTCATCTGTTATCTGACCCTCTTCCGATAAGTCCTTAGAAGGTGGTCTGGTCTCCATGTCCTACTCAGAAGATTAGCTACCTAAAAAAAACTTCCAGGATCCTCCTGGGGTAAATACTTAGACCTCTTAATCTGGTCAAAGGTGTGTTGTAATTTAGCGGAACCAAATCATAAAATCCTTAACTAGAGTAGCCTGATGAAAAGTGAATATAGATTGTTGAATAGAGTAGGCAGATCTGTATTACAGGAAAAGCAGGCCAAATGTTTAGACTTGTTAGAAGATTTGTTTTGGGACTGAAGTCTCTGCAGATGACACATCCAACATGCTAAAAGAGAAGAAGCCTAATCATAATCTGTACCTCAGGGATGGGGTTTGCTATTAATAAGAAACCCCACCACAGGAACACCCAGAGATACATGGGGCAGGCAGAGTATGATCTGGGAGCAGCCACAAGAGGACCACCTTGTGTGTCAGATGGATAAGCACATCACACCTACCTGTACTGAAGATTAAATAGGTTTACCTCTAAACGCAGCCCCTGATTCATTCAGTCCCTAATGTTGTCATCCGGCAGCTCCATCCTCAGACTGAAATTACCCAGACACCCTTCAATGCCTGACCAGAAATTACCTCCCCCAGAAACCCGCACTTCCCTTTGTCTTCCGGCCTCAGCCGTCACCATAGCAATGCTCCTGCCCGCAGGAGAGACTTGTAGCAGGTAGGGTTGAGAGGAATCCTTCCTGCAGTCCCAATCTGGGGATCACAGCACGGTGCACCAATAAATGAAATAAAACCCCCCCTCTGTGTTGCCTGGGATGTCAAGGAAATATATAATCCACTCTTTCTGCAACCCAAAATCCAAATATACTACATGAACAACCATACCCTTTCAAAGTTAGTCATTTTTCATAGAATGCAAACTTAAGCATTTTAACCCTTTGTGTCAGAGGGGTACGCATTGCATTGCAAAGCAATGCGTTGTATACCTCTGTCACTCAAAGGGTTAATTTATGCAGTAACCTGTTGTGAGGCACTGTATCAAAGGCTTTTACAGAATCCAAGTATATTACACCAACAGCAATTCCCTTCTACATATTACTACTTACCATTTTATAGAATGAGCGTAAATTAGTCTGACATGATCAGTTTTTCATAATTCCATGCTGAGTCCTACTAGCGGTATTGTTAGTTGTCATAGTCCTGAATACTGTCTGTTAGTAACCCTTCTAATATCTTACCCACTATGGAAGTCAGACTTACAGGTGAATAGTTCCCAGTTTTAGATCTTGCTCTCTTTTTCAATAATTGAACTAAATCTGCTTTCTTCCAATCACAGGGCACTATGCCTGATGCTAGTGAAGCAATAAATATTAAAGGGATAGTAATACTTCGTTTTAACTTTATTTTATTTTGTAGGCATTAAAAAAACATGAAGAATGATATAAGTCTTATCTCTCAAACCTTTATGGTTTATGAGATATTCACAAGCAAAGTTTCCCCCTCCCGCCCCTTTTACCTACTGTAAACAATCTCTTCTCAGATGTGGAATGCAGTCCACAGACTGGACAGATAACAGAAGGGGACAATCTTATTCCGTTGAAAACAATGAAAGCCCTTCCCCCCTTGACAAGCTTTTCAGGTTTTTCCGTTATCTTATTTGAAGATTGTCCGTCTCTGCAGTCTACCTGGGCACCTCCCTTCTGATCTGGCTGAAAAGTGTTACATCAGTAAAAGGGGCGGGAGGGGGACACTTTGCTTGTGAATATCTCTTAAACCATAAAGGTTTGGGAGATAAGGCATATCATTATTCATGTTTTTTTAATGCCTACAAAATAAAATAAAGTTAAAACGAAGTATTACTATCCCTTTAAGTGTAAGGGTTTGGGTATTACTGAACTAAGGTCCATATTTATAAATGCAAATTGGCATTCTTCTGGAATAAACCAACTGCACCACAATGGACAAATAAAATTTCCTGTTAAATTGGACTTTAACCCTTGAATGCTATAGAGGTTTTCAATGCATTGGAGACCTCCCTAGCACTCAGTGAGCTAAAAAGCTCTGTTTAACTGCTTGGGGGTTTAGGAATTATTATTTCTACCCTATCGTGCAGTTGGTTTACTCCAGAATGACTCCAGTTTGCTTTTATAAATATGGGCCCAAGTTCCTTACGTACTCTTGGATGCATACCATCAGGCCCAGGTGCTTTATTCACTATAACCCTTTCCTGTCTCCTTTGGAACCTGTCCTCAGTAAGACGTGTACATGATGTAGGAAACTCTGTGGTTTTGTCTGTTTTCCCATAGCTGGTTGGAATGTATTTAGGGTGTCAGCCATATCTTTACCCTCACCAATCAACTGACTTGTCTCAGCCTTAAGAGCACCAATATCAACCTTAATCTTTTTGTAATTTATGTCCTTGTAGAAAAGTCTAGTATTTTGTTTTCGCTCTCTGCCTCAATACTTTAATCAATTTTAATTTGATCTAACATAACTGCTTGTTTGTAGATTCTGTTGCATTTTCTGGTGATTCTTCTGTCCCTTCTGACTTACACTAATTAAAAACCTGCTTATTTCTTGTTGGCCAGCAAACCTCTTTTAATCCACATAGGACTTAAATGGATAGTAATACTTCAGTATTACTAATCCCTATATTAAAGCCCTAGTAAAAAAAAAAATGTATTGCCCCTATTGTCATCTCTCAGACCTTTATGGTTTGAGAGATGATCGCTTCTAATGTTGCCCTCTCCCTCCCCCTTCCCCGTAGTCAGCATTTTAGCTGACTCAGGGAAATCCGGTCAGAGATCATCAGGCGGCTCTGCAGCAGAGCCGCGATCGCGTTAACTAAAAAAAAAAAAACTTTCACTAAAATGGTCTTCTACGTGTGCTTGCAAACCAAGCACCCGTAGAAGACCGTTTCAGTGAAAGTTTTTTTTTTTTTAGTTAACGCAATCAGGCTGTGCTGGAGAGCCACCTGAAAGTCGTACGACTCTGTTCCCTGCAGTCAGCTAGAACACTGACTACGGGGAAGGGGGAGGGAGAGGTCTGAGAGATGACACTGGGGGCAATACGTTTTTTTTTACTAGGGTTTTACTATGGGGATTTGTAATACTGAAGTATTACTATCCCTTTAATTTGTTCCTCTTGTATCTATCTCCAAGTGGTGTATATTTAACCAAATTCCATCTTGTACATTATCTTGGAGTATTACTTTCCATTGAATGTCCATTTAATACTGCCTTTAGCATTGTCAAATTCATCTTTATTATGGTCACTGCAGCCCAAATGTCCCCTTACCTGTGTATTGTATACAGTGTCAGAATTGTGTGAGACCACTAGGTCCAGCAAGGACAATCTTCTAGTTGGCTGCTCTACTAGCTGGGACATGAAATGTAACTAAAGTGCATCTATTACGTTGATTCAGGTTGGCATATATGGAAAACTTAATTCAAAACTGCTTGTGTGTCATGTTAACCAAAAGTCCAGCAGATGAATAGTTTTTAGAAAGAGTCACACTTTTTATTTTTGGGAAAACTGAGAGTTTGTCTGCTGGTGCAGCACAGAGCGTCATTAGCACATGTATCTTCAGCAAAAAACTTAATTGCACATGAAACAATGCTTGTACCGCAGGGTTCCGCAATTGGCATACATTAGCAAGTATGAATATCTAATGAACTGTACATTTGCTAGTCTTTTTGGCTAATATGACAAATGGGCCGTTTTCATTTAAGATTTAAAATATGCAAACTTGAATCCAGATGAAAGGTCCACATTAAACATGATTTCCCTTTGTTGTGACGGAAATCATATTGTTCCAGTCAATTTCAGGGTAGCTGAAATCTCCCATTATAATTACGTTTCCTGACCAAGAAGCCTTTTCCATTTGCAGGGACAGTTGGGCTTCTTCAAACTCCCAATTATTAGGTTGTTTGTAGCAAATTCCCATTTCAACCCACAGGGCCTCTACGCCTCCTCTTATACTAGGTTTTAAGGCTTGCTTTACATACAGGCATTACCCACACATCATTTTCATTTACCCAGTCCCTCCTAAACAATGAATATCCTCCTATTCTGACTGCCCAGTCTTATGTATCATCCATCCAGGTTTCAGTAATACCAATAAGATCCCATTGCTCATTCATTGCATTTCCCCCATCTTGCCAGCATTTTGTTATTGCCATTGTGAAGATATGTCCCTTATCTTGTAATAATAATCTGTTCTTTCCCATTGCAGTCCTGGTGCATTGGTGTCTCCAGTTCTTTTAGTGACTGATCCTCATCCCCCTGTGACCCTGAGCGCCCAGCGTGTGACCTGCAGCCATGCTCCAGAGCCCTGGCACCTCCTTGCTCCTCCGAATGACCCGCCTTCCGTGTGTCCTTCCCTCAAGGGGTAGGAAGTCTCGAAATGACCCCCCTGCCAAGTCTAAAGCTTCACGAATTAAGTATCCTCCTCTGGTATGTGTGGACGAGCTGCTGAACATAAATCGGAGGTACCGCGAGTATTCCAGTATATTGACTGCAATCAGGTATGCACCAGACTCTAGGGGGTGCTCTGGAGTTTGATATAGGGTCCTCATGGGCCACATTCAAGAAGAAATGGAGGAGATTCAGGGACAGACCAACTTCCTCATAGGGGACAGGTGAAAATTATCTTAGCTTTAAAGTGGACCAGTCACCTTGAATTTTTTTTTTTTTTTTTCCATATTTGAATACTTGGGTAGTTATATTATATGTCATGTAATCCAAAAGTCCAGCAGATGTCTAGTTTAGGAGATAGTTGCACTTTTTTGTTAAAGTGAGTTTCATAATGCTGCAAAAAACCTAATTAGCATATGATCAATCACTAAAATGCTTAATTAGCATATGAATCTGAATGGAAAGATCCATTAGCATACGGTACCAAGCTTGAGTAACATACAAGAAGAGACGAATCGCCCACTTGAATTTATGAATGAATGATGAATAAAAACACTTTTTATTTGTGAATAGAGAGTTACATAGACACACTGAGCACTATCATCTTGCGCGTTTCGCACATAACTGTGCTTACTCATAGACTAATCTAACTAGATACCTCCATATAGAGTATATATGGAAAGTAACAACGTATCAGATTTAAACCGACCAATTGCAACAATATACCAATTGGTTCAAATAGAGCAATCGTAATTATGGTCAAACTTATCGCAAATTAGAACAAACTACCTATACATGTATTAAGTGGGAAAAATTAACCCATTCATAGCGTAGTTAATGAAACTGGTCGGCTATTCTCATACACATTGAACTCTACACCAGAGACCTCTTGTTATAATTTCTTTCTCAATATAAAGTACACAAACAGTATTATTTACAAATTAAACAACAAAGATAAAAGGAAAAAGAAATGAAAATTGCACTGTTATTGCACATATTATCTACTAAATTGATGTATACAGTCATAAAAATATAGAGTTTCAAATTCAGGGGAAAAGAGTATGTAAACTGACATCATCCTAAAAAATCCTAATAGACACAATATGTCACATCATATTTAAAACCTTTGGAAATATCGTTGAAAGTGGGAAAATCCAATATACCTCTCTATATGAGAGTTTAGATGATGGATCTCCACCCCTTGGAAAATATGAACTCTCTAAATACCTTTTACTGAGAATCCATCTAAACTACTACTGTGAACTGTGCAGAAGCCTGTTGGGAGTGGGCACCTTGGAGGAATTGAGAAATGGCTCTGGTGAGCCGTGTACTATGCTATCGTGACAGATCCATATTGTGATTAGTGCCGCCCTGTTTGTTACAATATCTTTTTAATATAGTTTGAGTTAAAGATAAGTAAGAGAACAGAAGGACAATCCAGTCTCACAGTACAGGGTAGATTACAAATGTCCATAAAATAATCTCGTACAGCGCACCATCCAGACGTAAAATCAATTTGTACAGGGTGCCGTCAAGCTGGAGACCCCACCAGGGGGGACAGGGCCCAAATAAAGCCCTCTAATATGACTGGGCGAAGGTGTCAGCTGTACACTGGCAGAGCCCTGGTGCCAGTATCCTATGCATCATATGCAGTAGAGGTGGTGGGTATCGCCTTATCCACACAAGATAAAGACAAAAATTAGGTCACATGTTGTAACAAGCACTTAACCATATTGCAGACTATTAAGAACCAATTAACTGTATAGACTTACAAATAGACAAAAAATAAATGTCACCAGCTACACATTATTTGGTCATTTCTCAAAGGTGTTTTGTTTTTTTCTTTCTGAGGCTGTCTGTTTGGATCCACCTTTGCCTCCTCGTCTTGCTTGGTGGATGCTTCATGCTTGCCTGTGTCATTTTCCTCTTTATCAGGTGTTTGCACAAGGTGGGCTCAATTCAGAGAGTGCTGCAGAAGTCCGTAATCTCTGCTGGTGACCTGTATCACAGAGGTCACTTCTTGGTGCTGGACTGTAAAGTTAAGTGGAAAGTCCCACTGGTACTTAATGTTCATGTTCCTCAAATGATCTGTCTGAGGTTTCAGCTCCTGACGTATCTGCAAGGTGTGTGGATATGGGTCTTGATAGAGCTGCAGGGATACTCCATCAAATTTGACTTCCTCCATTTCTCTGCTCCTCGTTAGGACGTGTTCTTTGTCCTTGTAACTTACAGAGCAGGAGGTGATATCCCTAAGTTGGTCTCCTGGAGAATATCAAGGCCCTATGAGCTCTTTCGGTCCTTGTAGTAGGATTGACTGGCGATCCCCTGATTTCCATGTGTAGAGAGGCCTGTAAGTCCTTACCTGGTACTGATTCTTGTAGTACTCTGATAAGGGGGTATTGTCTCCCCATGTTGTCAATATCCTCGATCTTTGAGTTCAGATATTGAATCGTGTCCTCCTCAGATATTGAATTCGTGTTGGTACAGCGTGTCTTGGTCTCGCCCTAGGTTCTAAATATGTGTGCTCATTTGGGTAAGATCTTGCCTTAAATTAGCTATTTCCTCTCTGATGGCTTGTTTTATCTCAGGAAGAGTCTGAGGTACTACTTTGTTATTCTGCTCCCCGGGTCTCCTTTTTTAAGGCACATGGTCTGCGCATCTTTGCTCACAGTGATGGTGTCCACTCTGTCTCTGACTCACCAGTGACTACTCCACAGAGGAGCTGATGCATCTCCACTCCTTGCCTCTGCATTCAGGCTATGCATTGCCTGTTTCCTTCAACATTTTCCTGCTCGTTGTTTAACAGGTAAGAATTCTGTAATCTCAGCGCTATTTTTGTTTTTCTTTTTGGCCTTTTACATAGGACCGGACTTAGTGGGTAAAATAGCTTTGGGCGGTATAAAAATACTTAAATTTGCCGGTGGTGTGTAGAGCTTTCATCCTAAACAGCCATCCTAGGCTGCGGTCGCTCCTACCCAAGTATGACTATCTTGTAAACTATACATTTGCTTGTCATTTTTCACACAGGCCGTTATGTAATTAGATTTTTAGATATGCAGACTCAAATTAATGTGACAGGTCCACTTTAAAGGGATAGTAATACTTCGTTTTAACTTTATTCTATTTTGTAGGCATTAAAAAAAACATGAAGAACGATATAAGTCTTATCTCTCAAACCTTTATGGCTTATGAGATATTCACAAGCAAAGTTTGCCCTCCCGCCCCTTTTACCTAGTGTAAGCCATCTCTTCTCAGATGTGGAATCCAGTCCATACACCAGACAGATAACAGAAGGGGACAATCTTCTTCCTATGAGAACAATGAAAGCCCTGCCCCCCTTTTACCTAGTGTAAGCCATCTCTTCTCAGATGTGGCATCCAGTCCATAGACCAGACAGATAAAAGATGGGGACAATCTTCTTCCTATGAGAACAATGAAAGCCCTGCCCCCCTTTTACCTAGTGTAAGCCATCTCTTCTCAGATGTGGAATACAGTCCATAGACCAGACAGATAACAGAAGGGGACAATCTTCTTCCTATGAGAACAATGAAAGCCCTGCCCCCCTTTTACCTAGTGTAAGACATCTCTTCTCAGATGTGGAATCCAGTCCATAGACCAGACAGATAACAGAAGGGGACAATCGTCTTCCTGTGAGAACAATGAAAGCCCTACCCACCCTTGACAAGTTTTTCAGGTTTTTCCCTTATCTTAATTGAAGATTGTCCCTCTCTGCAGTCTACCTGGGCACCTCCCTTCTGATCTGGCTGAGCAGTGTTACATCAGTAAAAGGGTCGGGAGGGGGAATACTTTGTCATTGAATTACTCTTGAACTACAACTCTGACAGAATTGAAATAACACTCTCCAAAGTCCACATACTATGATGATTAATTAGAGCTGCTTTTATTATGAAACATTACTATTCCTTTAAATCTTTTAATCACTTGAGTGCTGATTCACTTTAATTATCTCATTCCTACCCTGTCATTTCCAGCTATAGCGTCCTCCGATGATCCCAGACCCTGCTCTGTGCATCCATTTGGAGGCAACGTCTAATAATAGCAACATTTTCTCTCCTCTGTCTGTCGTTGCATCTTATAACTTTTCTACTTTCCACACGGTACACACAAGTATACATCTCCCACCCTATTATACTTTCCACACGGTACACACAAGTATACATCTCCCACCCAATTATACTTTCCACACGGTACACACAAGTATACATCTCCCACCCTATTATACTTTCCACACGGTACACACAAGTATACATCTCCCACCCAATTATACTTTCCACACAGTACACACAAGTATACATCTCCCACCCTATTATACTTTCCACACGGTACACACACGTATACATCTCCCACCCAATTATACTTTCCACACGGTACACACAAGTATACGTCTCCCACCCTATTATACTTTCCACACGGTACACACACGTATACATCTCCCACCCAATTATACTTTACACACGGTACACACACGTATACGTCTCCCACCCAATTATACTTTCCACACGGTACACACAAGTATACATCTCCCACCCTATTATACTTTCCACACAGTACACACACGTATACGTCTTCCACCCAATTATACTTTCCACACGGTACACACAAGTATACGTCTCCCACCCTATTATACTTTCCACACGGTACACACACGTATACGTCTCCCACCCAATTATACTTTCCACACGGTACACACAAGTATACGTCTCCCACCCAATTATACTTTCCACACGGTGCACACACGTATACGTCTCCCACCCAATTATACTTTCCACACGGTACACACACGTATACGTCTCCCACCCAATTATACTTTCCACACGGTACACACACGTATACGTCTCCCACCCAATTATACTTTTCACACGGTACACACATGTATACATCTCCCACCCAATTATACTTTTCACACACTTTACTGATGGTCTCTAATACCAGTTTGTGTGTTGCGTGGGGTGTCTTGAATTCCTCTGTGCGTCTTGATGTGTGTGGGTGGGTGTATGGTATTTTCCCCTCTCTCTAGTGGTGGTGGGGGAGTATGGAATTCCTCTCTGTGGGGCTGGACTTCTTGTGGGGGGCTGGAACATCTCTGTGGTGGGAGACAGGGCTAGAACATCTCTCTGTGGACTGAAGGGAATTCTTTTCTGTGGTGGTTGGGGGTGGGGGGGCTGAAACATCTCTCTGTGGGGTGGAGGGGGGTGGAACTCCTGTGTAACCCTTGTACCTTTCTTCCCACATGAAGACTCAGGGGGCACTTATTCTTTACTCTTGGTACAAGTTCACCTTACTCATGAAACTGAGACCATTCTATATACATAGTTTCAATATGGAATATAGTGAGTACAATATAAAGTGGTGAGAGTTTCAAATACATTTAGACAGTACATATATTTATTATGAATATACCATAGATCAGGGCTTGACAAATGCCAAGCACCAGGTTGCCATGGACGACTAGAAATTTCAACCTGGCGCCCAGCAAATAAGCTGTTCATGTAGTCAATGTGTTTCCATAATGCAGGGCAAGCTTTAACACTTTAAAATATACACAGTCGCTCCCATGAGCGCCACATGACGCAAGTGGGCCTTAAAGGTCCTTCTGCTCAACCTGGACAATCGTAGAACTCCATGTTTGAAGAGGAGGAGGTAGAGGAAAGGTGGGGATCATCTTCCTGGTCGCTACGCTTATCACCTGATCAGTGCGAGGGGGGCATCAGGAGGCTTTGTTTATGTGTAACAGTCCAGCCTTGTTCCATTGGTAGTCACAGAATCACACTTATCTGTAACAGTCCAGCCTTGTTCCATTGGTAGTCACAGAATCACACTTATCTGTAACAGTCCAGCCTTGTTCCGCTGGTAGTCACAGAATCACACTTATCTGTAACAGTCCAGCCTTGTTCCACTGGAAGTCACAGAATCACACTTATGTGTAACAGGTCCAGCCTTGTTCCGCTGGTAGTCACAGAATCACACTTATCTGTAACAGTCCAGCCTTGTTCCGCTGGTAGTCACAGAATCACACTTATCTGTAACAGGTCCAGCCTTGTTCCACTGGTAGTCACATAATCACACTTATCTGTAACAGGTCCAGCCTTGTTCCACTGGTAGTCACATAATCACACTTATCTGTAACAGGTCCAGCCTTGTTCCACTGGTAGTCACATAATCATACTTATCTGTAACAGGTCCAGCCTTGTTCCACTGGAAATCACAGAATCACACTTATCTGTAACAGTCCAGCCTTGTTCCACTGGTAGTCACAATATCACACTTATGTGTAACAGTCCAGCCTTGTTCCACTGGAAGTCACAGAATCACACGTATGTGTAACAGGTCCAGCCTTGTTCCACTGGAAGTCACAGAATCACACGTATGTGTAACAGGTCCAGCCTTGTTCCACTGGAAGTCACAGAATCACACTTATCTGTAACACGTCCAGCCTTGTTCCACTAGAAGTCACAGAATCACACTTATCTGTAACAGGTCCAGCCTTGTTCCGCTGGTAGTCACAGAATCACACTTATCTGTAACAGGTCCAGCCTTGTTCCACTGGTAGTCACAGAATCACACTTATCTGTAACAGGTCCAGCCTTGTTCCACTGGAAGTCACAGAATCACACTTATCTGTAACAGGTCCAGCCTTGTTCCACTGGAAGTCACATAATCACACTTATCTGTAACAGGTCCAGCCTTGTTCCACTGGTAGTCACATAATCATACTTATCTGTAACAGGTCCAGCCTTGTTCCACTGGAAGTCACATAATCACACTTATCTGTAACAGGTCCAGCCTTGTTCCACTGGTAGTCACATAATCACACTTATCTGTAACAGGTCCAGCCTTGTTCCACTGGTAGTCACATAATCATACTTATCTGTAACAGGTCCAGCCTTGTTCCACTGGAAATCACAGAATCACACTTATCTGTAACAGTCCAGCCTTGTTCCACTGGTAGTAACAGAATCACACTTATGTGTAACAGTCCAGCCTTGTTCCACTGGAAGTCACAGAATCACACGTATGTGTAACAGGTCCAACCTTGTTCCACTGGAAGTCACAGAATCACACGTATGTGTAACAGGTCCAGCCTTGTTCCACTGGAAGTCACAGAATCACACTTATCTGTAACACGTCCAGCCTTGTTCCACTGGAAGTCACAGAATCACACTTATCTGTAACAGGTCCAGCCTTGTTCCACTGGTAGTCACAGAATCACACTTATCTGTAACAGGTCCAGCCTTGTTCCACTGGTAGTCACATAATCACACTTATCTGTAACAGGTCCAGCCTTGTTCCACTGGTAGTCACATAATCACACTTATCTGTAACAGGTCCAGCCTTGTTCCACTGGAAATCACAGAATCACACTTATCTGTAACAGGTCCAGCCTTGTTCCACTGGAAGTCACAGAATCATACTTATCTGTAACAGGTCCAGCCTTGTTCCACTGGTAGTCACATAATCACACTTATCTGTAACAGGTCCAGCCTTGTTCCACTGGTAGTCACATAATCATACTTATCTGTAACAGTCCAGCCTTGTTCCACTGGAAGTCACAGAATCATACACACAGACTGTCTGATTCCCCAGCTTTTTTCCACTAGGCCAGAGTAAAGGTTCTCCTCCATGATGCAAAGGCTGGCTCCTAAATTTTTGGTCTGAGCTGAAATAAGCAAAGTTGTGTGACATCTGGTGAACAAACTGCAAAGCTGTATTTTCTGTGTTTTGTTAGTGTGTTAATCAAGGGGTTGAAAACAAAATCCTATTTCTTCTGTGTCCTAATCCACCGCATGATTATCTCCTCCTTTCAGTTGGTAGGACCAATCAAAATGTTCTACTTAAGGGACTCTCTCCCCATGATTCCCCAGTTATTTTGGTCTTACCAGCTGGCAGGACAGGAGGGTTAGTAAACTCCATCTCTGGCTTTTTTGTAATTGCTATTTGGCACTGCAGTTATGCAGCCCATGCTGGAATTCTTTTCCTCAGAAGCCAATGATCTATCTTGCTATCAGGCTTCTATCCATGAATCTACCCATTTCCCCCACTAACCTCTTTGGGTAAGATGGCATCCTTCTTTTCTCCCTCTTCCCTCACCAACATCTGTGGGATGAGGGGATTGAGCGTTCTCATTCTGGCACCCCTTCTGGATACCTTCAACGTTCCCTGGTGTAGCGCACACTCTGTTACAACTGGATATGGAGAGGCTTATTCGATTCTTCAGGTCGCATGCTATAATATAATATTTGTGTTTGTCTTAGAGATATTAGGAGCACAATGTCCTCCTCCACTAAATCAGCCCCCAGCAAGGATAAGGCTATTCCTGAACCCACGGGTAACAAGAATGATAAGTCAGAAGTTTAAATCCAGTGTTTTCAGTATCTTGTATTTCGTGTCCAGATTGTTTAAAGAAAGCAGCAGGCCAGGAAATGCCTTCCCGACTCCAGGATTTTATCTTTTGTATGTAAGCCCCCATGCAGGAGACTTTCTCAGCTATGCAGGAGGCGGCCATTCATAGGAAGAGACCATGATTGGAGGATCCAGATGAATGCACTAATGAGAACTATGGATTTAGAGAATACTACTAGTATTAAAGATCCTGTTACAGAATACTCCTTAGAGGAGGAGTTACAGAGGAGTCCGGCTCGTTCAATCTAGATAAGGTGAATCCTTTTCTTAAAAACCTGAGGGAAACCCTGTGTTTAGAGAAATTGGGTATCTTGGATGCAGCCTTCTTAGGTAATAAGAAGACGTCTACATTGTGTCCAGTGCATCATTCCATTTCAGACATGAAAAAATAGGGGAAACAAAAGGTTGTCAACGATGAAGAGACTTTCTAGGCTGTGTCCTTTCAGGGAGGACTAAGTCAGATAATGGTCACCCCTCCTAGGGTGGATGCCACTGTTGCGTGTTAGTCTAAACATACAACTATCGCTGTAGAGGATGGCTCTTAAGGATCCCATGGAGAGGCGAATAGTCGGCCCTCAAGAAACAGTTTTCTTTTTTAGGAGAAAATCTCAAGGTAGCTACAGCCCTGGATGCTTCGAATCCTCAGGGTATAGAGGATAATGCCGTGGTTCTTATAGAGCATATACCACAGCGATAGTAAGAAAAACACTATGACAAACATGCTAAAGTAATTGATATCACAGAGTGCCACACTTAAAGGGATAGCAATACTTACTCCCCATATTGTAGGCATAAAAAAAAGAAATGAATTGCCCCAGTGTCATCTCTCAAACCTTTATTGTTTGAGAGATAATCGCTCGCAGAGTTCCCCCCTCCCTCCCCTTTAGTCAGCGTTCTAGCTGACTGCAGGGGAATCCAGTCTTACGTGCATCAGGCGGCTCTGCAGTAGAACGTTTCAGTGAAGAATTTATTTTTTTTAATGCAATATCAGGTCTGCTGCAGAGCCGCTGGTTGGTCGTACGACAGGATTCCCCTGCAGTCAGCTAGAACGCTGACTTCAAGGAAGGGGGGGGAGGTGGGAACTTTTTGAGCGATTATCTCTCAAACCATAAAGGTTTGAGAGATGACACTGGGGACAATTAATTTCTTTTTTTATGCCTATAATATGGGGATTAGTCAATTTTAAATATTACTATCCCTTTAATGGTATATGGTGATTGTAGGGCTTAAAAGTTGAAGTCCTTTGCTACTAGCCAGACCTGAAAAGTTACTCGCCACTACAAGCCAAAACATACCCACCAGGGCTGAATTTCTACTCGCCAGGGCTAAATTTTCATTCACCAGTGGCTAGTGGCAAGTGGAAATTTTGAGCCCTGGTGATTGCATCCACTGTGCTCATTAAGTGGAGAGGGGCTGATATCAAACAGCCCAATTATGTAGTATACATTTACCACGAGGTATGATGTTATTGAGACGTTGGCATAGGTGTAATATAATGGTTCTAAGTCAGGTATAACAGAGACAAATTGAATGTAATTTAGTGATTGAGTAATAGACTCCATTCCATTATACCCACAATAAACACCTGTGTCACTAATTAGTAAGACTAGAAAGGAAAAAATATTAAGCCCACAGATTCTGGAGTCCTAACATAGTGCCTCTGCTATCTTTGGTGCAGAGATACTCAACCGCTATTAATCCTGTAGTATGGAGGATCAAACAGCGGGATCTGAGGCTCATTAATAAATAAAAAGTTCACCTGGATCAGCTAATATAGAAGGTAGTAGAAACCGTTTCTCAATTAGAGAAGGGTTTGGTTATGTATTCAGTTTTTAATCTATGGTGATGAAATCTTCAGAGGGTTTCAGAGCTATTTTGGACTATTTGGACTATTTTGGGCTATTTAAACTGATTTATGAAAGTAAAAGATTTTCAAAATGTAGACTACCCTCTCAGCATTCAAGGCTATTCACCCTCAAGGTTTTCTAAGCTTCACAGCTCTGCAGGATGCGTGCCACTATGTCCTGATCAGGCATTGCCATGGCAAGTTTCTCATGATTGCTCAGAGAAATCTGCACTTCCAGTTCAGGGCTCTTCCTTTCAGTCTTCCACAGCTCCAAAAGTCTTTGTCAAAGTTTTAGCAGTCGCTTTAGAACCTGAGAGCAAGGTATCATGGTTATTCCATACCTGGGCGAAGTGTTGATAGTGGCAGACTCAAGGGAACAGTCAAATACTAATACTTATTCCAGAAGAACAGTGAGTCCTCTTCAGAGCCTGGGATGGCTTATCAGACAAAAAAGGTACTCTGATATAAGCATAGAAGTTTATTTTTCTAGGAGTGAGCTTGAGACAAAGAAACTGATTGCTAGTCTTTCAGGTGAAATAATTTGTAGAAGTAGTAAGGAGGGCAAGACTATAGAGAGCCAAGTTGATTCATCCAGCCCTGAATTACATGGACTTCCTGGACATCCTAGCTTCAACTGTCTAGATTGCTCCTTGGGCAAGGATCCACATGAGGGCAGTCCAGGTCCTGGGACAAGGATGAAAGAATGTTACAGAAGATTTATTTCTCTTTGGAGGCCAAGAGAGAATTGGCATGGTGGATGTAGAGGAGGAATTTAGCCAAAGGTCTATTGCTTTACGAGCTTCAGTGGGAAGTTTTGTCAGTGGGCGCAAGTCCCTCCGGTTGTGGGGTGGGGGGCAGACTGGGACAGATTTTCAGCACAGGGTTAATGATTGGTGCTAGCGACTCTTAGTATAAATGTTATGGAAATCAGATCTGTACCAAAATGCCTTCTGTGGCTTCAGAGACAGCTAAGAGGGAAGGCCGTTCTTTTTCATTCAGACATTATGGGAACCGTGATTTACCCTAAGAATCGCGGTGGTACAAAACATCAAAGTTAAAAAGCGAGGTTGCAAAAATATTCAGATTGGAGATAGGAGGAAAATAATCTGATTTGCTCTGTCCTCCTCCCACATTACATGTCGTCAGAACACGCAGGCAGGCGAAACACGCAGGCAGGCGACCCAGGAGAATGGTCCTTGAATCAAGAAGTGTTTCGGAAGATCATGGGCCTTTTGGAGATTCCCGGACGTGGACCTGATGGCAGCATCCAACAACAGAGGGCAAATCATAATTCTTCTGGTGAAAAGATCCAGCAGCCATGGGGCAGAATGCCCAAAAATTTCTCATGGATTTTCTCTCTAACATACATCTTCCCTCCTATTCCTCTATTAAGGAAAGTAATGAGTTAAACCAGAAGAGAGAATGTGGAGATCATCCTGATAGCCTCCAGGTGGCCCAGGAGGAGTTGGAACTCTGAGCTCATCAGAATGTCTGTAGACAATCCTTGGCCTCGACTGGATGGATCTCCTGCTGCAGGGACCAATATCCCATCACAGTCCGGATTTCTATAGCCCGATGGCTTGAAGGCTGAGTGGTCATCTTTGAGGTATAGAGGTGTTTCTGACTCAGTCATCGGAACCATCCTTTCAGGAAGACAGGCCTCTGTCTTAAAGGTGTATGCAGGGTCTGGAAGAACTTCAGGAAGAGGTGCATGGTAACAAAGTTTCAAGGGAATCTATCAACACAATATTGAACTTTCTACAGAAGGGATATGAATCCGTCCGCTAAGATTCAGCTCTGTGCTTTGTCCTCCATTCTCACAAATCAATTTGCAGAGGAAGGCCTGGTCAAATGTTTTATTAAGTTAATAAAGAAGGCTAGGCCAAGGATCCAGGAGGTGTTCTACCTTGGGATTTTAATCTAGTTCTAAATCAGTTGTCTGATTCCCTGCAGTTTGAACCTTGGGATCAAGTTTCTATTAAGGCTTCACGTTAAAGGCTGTATTTCTAATGGCCATTACGTCTGCCTAGAGAGTCCGTGAACTACAGCCCCCTTCCTGAAAGACTCCATTTTTCATCAAGACAAGATAGTTTTATGCTTAAAGTGTTAGTAGTGTCCCCATTTTTTTAATAGATTTCTAGAGGCTAAAAAATGAATTTCATTGCCACAAACCCCATTTCTCAAAACGCTATGGTTTGAGAGATAATGGCAAAGTTCCTCCTTCCTTCCCCTTCTCTTGATGTCAGCTGTAAAGCTGACAGAGATCCGTGTCAGCCGACACAATGAGGCTCTGCAGCAGAACCGCAATCATGTTATTTACAACGAATTACTTCATTGGAATGGTCTAAAAAGTGTGCTTGGTTTGCAAGCACACTTTTTAGACCATTCCAATGAAATCATTTGTTGGAAACAATGTGATTGTGGCTCTGCTGCAGAGCCTCATCGTGTCAGCCGACACGGATCTCTTTCTGTCAGCTTTACAGCTGACAGCAGGAAACCTCAAACTTTAAATGCAGATATCCACAAACCATAGCGGTCTGAGAGATACTTTTTGCGTTTAGCTGAAGTTTTTAAGCACTACAACATGCAAAAGATTTTTTCTGGGACATAAACACCCCTTTAACTCGTGTGTAATATATATGATTTTATACCTCTTTTCTGCCTGCCTTTTAACTTGTGGTAACTGGCATATTATGAGTGGTAGCATGACTGACTGCATAATCCGTGCACAAGCTGCCACATTCTTGCACACCTGGAACAGCCGTTCTATTGTTCATACGTCTGTGGTGGTTGTGAGCAAGTAGCCTGTATGGAAGCTCAAATTAAAGATCTGGAGATGCAAGTTGTAACGCTGAGGGAGACGGCCAAACTTGAGAGGGGTTTGCTGCTCACTGAGCAGAAGGAAGCAGTAGTAGGTAGTTCTTGGGGTGTAAACTGCACAAAGAAAGAGCAGGTAGTTAGATAGGTTACAGTTAGATGTAGTAAGCAGGGGCAGAGGAATAGGGAGGACACTCCTGCGTTTACTAACCACAACAGATTTGCTACATTGAGTAATGATGTTGACACAGGAATGCCTTGGCTTGAGAGGACTGTTCTGTCTAACAGCCCCTCTAGCGCTGATGGGATACAGGACTCGGGCAGACCTAGACAGATGGTTGTGGCAGGGGAATCTATTGGAAGACAAATGGTAATCTGTCACCAGGTTCGCTATATTAGAACAGTTTGCTGTCTCTTGAGTGCTTGAGTTAAACATCTGGCAGGGTTGATAGGTTGTTGGGAGGGGCTGGTGTGACCCGGCTGTCATGGTACATGTTATCACCGACGTCAGTCAGTGGAAAATAGAGGTCCGTTAAGCAGCATGTCATGGATTATAAACTTAAGCAAAGGACCTCTAAGGTGGTGTATTCTGACATTCTATCTGTGCATCAGAGGTGGTGGGAGATTAGTGAATTAAATGTGTAGCTAAAGACTTGGTGCAAACAGGTGGGGTTTGGGTTTCTAGAGCACTGGGCTGTCTTTTCCCTTGGGAGCAATCTTTATACATGAGATGGATTTCATCTTGTAGGAAAGGGGATCACAGTGCTAGGGATTAAGAGAGGAGACTTTAGACTAGGATAAGAGTCAGGGAATGATACAACACAGGCAGTGTAAATAAGGAAATGTGAGGGTGGAATGGGGCGATACGCTAGTTCATCTAACAGGGAGATTCCTATGTTACTGTATGATAAAAAGCAAATACATTTGAAAGAATGCTGAGCGTAGAACAAGAAGTCATCCATTAAGACTAGAGAAAAGGTACTATTGACTAAAACAAAGGCAGAGATATTTTTACGATAAGGGCAATAAAGTTATGGAATTCTTTGCCTTAGGATGCTGTGCTTTCAGATACTGCAGTTGCTTTAAAAAAGTAATGGATATCTATCTAAGCACAGAACAGCATTGTGAAGTATGACATTTTGCTTCAAATCAGATAGGATGCTGATCCAGGGAACTATCCAACTGGACTTTTTTTTTTCTTAGCCACTTGGGGCTTAGCTGGAAATGGCTTCAATGTTTCTCGCTCTCTCGAGCTGTCTTGCTCTCCTCTCTCTCGCTTGCTCACACTCTTGCTCACTTGCACTCATGGTCTCTCTTTCTCACTGGCACTTGCCCCGCTTCCCTATGGTAGATTTGTGTGGGAAGTGTAGAATGACTGGTGGTGGTGTGGGAGGGGAATGATAAATTCATGTTTCTGTGTGAACAGCGCCTTAATTCTACAGTGTGGTTAATTCTGTGCTGTGGTCTATATTGGAAAAAAAAAAATAACCAGTAATTGTCTGTATCAGGCTCATAGACCCCCGCCCCTCTTTCTCATGTCCCTTGCAGAGCAGAGTTTAAGGAGGAAATCCTGCGTGCACAGTACGAGGAGCAAGTGGGCTCACTGGCAGAACAGCGCCACCGGCTGGAGAGAGAGGAACATGAGGCCCTGATGACTTGGAACAAAGAGGAGAACTGTAAAGCTCTGCACAGGAGGTGACTGTACTGCGTTGTTGGGGCAAAGAAGACTGATGCTGGGGCCTTGACCAAGGGGAAGGGTTGCTGGTTGGCCTGTACAGCAGGAGGGGGTGATTGCTGAGTGCCCTTGATGAATGGAGTGCTCATTTTCTGGGGGCCACTTAGGGGTGGGATTCTTGGAGGCTTTTGGAGGGGGAGGGGTGCCCCAGGCGCAGAGATTTACGTTAGTTCCAGGAGCAGCAGGAAGGGACTTTAGGAGACACCTGCAGTCAGGTGAAAGGGTTTTATTGATTTCACTGGAGCAGGTGGAAGGGTATATGGGGGGTCCCTGGATCTGTATGTGGATAGTTGTTTATGGGGGGCCCTGGATCAGGATGAGGTGTTATTTATAGGGGGTCCTGAAGTAGGGAAGATAATTGCTTTTGTTCAATAGAGCATGGGGGGGATTGGTCTGATCCCCTGGAGAAGGGTTGTGAGGCCTGAGTAGGCTGAAGCAGACCCTAAAGTCCTTGGTGCTTGTACATTCCTTGTGGCGTGTTGTGCAGATGCATATACCTTAGTCTTAGTTTGTTTGGGGTGGTAGGTTGGCACCTCCAGCGCCAAGGAATCCACTAGCACCTCACACAGACCAACGCCAAGGAATCTGCTAGCACCTCACACACAGACCAACATAAGTGAATGCACTAGCACCTCCCACCACACAAACACAGACCATCGCCAAGGAATCTGATAGCACCTCCCACCCCACACACACACAGACCAACGCCAAGGACTCCTCTACCACCTCCCACTCCACATACAGACCATCGCAAAGGAATCGAGCAGCACCTCCCACCTCATACACAGACCAATGCCAAGGAATCCATTAGCACCTTCCACCCCACACACACAGACCATTGCCAAGGAATCTGATGGCACCTCCCACCCCACACATACACACACACACATACACACAGAACATCGCCAAGGAATCCGCTAGCACCTCCCACCCCACACACAGACCGTTGCAAAGGTTGGGTTTTGTACATCCTGAATCGTGCTGATCAGTTCTCTATCCCCCCACAGGTTGGAGCGGCTCAGGCAAACAGAGGACGAACTGCGGCTACACCAGAAGCTGATTGCAGAACGCCGTGTGTTGGAAGAACAAGAATTTGTCCAAAAGCGAGAGCAGGAGATTGAGCGACTGCAGGTAAGTGGGTGTGAGACTGGCCCTGTTACTGCTGTAGGTAAGCGGGTGTGAGACTGGCCCTGTTACTGCTGTAGGTAAGTGGGTGTGAGACTGGCCCTGTTACTGCTGTAGGTAAGCGGGTGTGAGACTGGCCCTGTTACTTCTGTAGGTAAGTGGGTGTGAGACTGGCCCTGTTACTGCTGTAGGTAAGCGGGTGTGAGACTGGCCCTGTTACTGCTGTAGGTAAGCGGGTGTGAGACTGGCCCTGTTACTGCTGTAGGTAAGCGGGTGTGAGACTGGCCCTGTTACTGCTGTAGGTAAGTGGGTGTGAGACTGGCCCTGTTACTGCTGTAGGTAAGCGGGTGTGAGACTGGCCCTGTTACTGCTGTAGGTAAGTGGGTGTGAGACTGGCCCTGTTACTGCTGTAGGTAAGTGGGTGTGAGACTGGCCCTGTTACTGCTGTAGGTAAGCGGGTGTGAGACTGGCCCTGTTACTGCTGTAGGTAAGTGGGTGTGAGACTGGCCCTGCCAGTACATTACTATAGTACCAGGCGGAGCGCTTCTTATCTGGACTGCTGGTAGTTGTGCGGTACATTACTATAGTACTGGTAGTACTTTTCCTGGACTGCTGGTAGTTGTGCAGTACATTACTATAGTACTGGCAGTACTTTTCCTGGACTGCTGGTAGTTGTGCAGTACATTACTATAGTACCAGGCGGAGCGCTTCTTATCTGGACTGCTGGTAGTTGTGCAGTACATTACTATAGTACTGGTAGTACTTTTCCTGGACTGCTGGTAGTTGTGCAGTACATTACTATAGTACTGGCAGTACTTTTCCTGGACTGCTGGTAGTTGTGCAGTACATTACTATAGTACTGGCAGTACTTTTCCTGGACTGCTGGTAGTTGTGCAGTACATTACTATAGTACTGGCAGTACTTTTCCTGGACTGCTGGTAGTTGTGCAGTACATTACTATAGTACCAGGCGGAGCGCTTCTTATCTGGACTGCTGGTAGTTGTGCAGTACATTACTATAGTACTGGCAGTACTTTTCCTGGACTGCTGTTAGTTGTGCGGTACATTACTATAGTACTGGTAGTACTTTTCCTGGACTGCTGGTAGTTGTGCAGTACATTACTATAGTACTGGTAGTACTTTTCCTGGACTGCTGGTAGTTGTGCAGTACATTACTATAGTACTGGCAGTACTTTTCCTGGACTGCTGGTAGTTGTGCAGTACATTACTATAGTACCAGGCGGAGCGCTTCTTATCTGGACTGCTGGTAGTTGTGCAGTACATTAGTATTAGGAGGAATTCTTCTTATCTGGACTGCTGGTAGTTGTGCAGTACATTACTATAGTACTGGCAGTACTTTTCCTGGACTGCTGGTAGTTGTGCAGTACATTACTATAGTACTGGTAGTACTTTTCCTGGACTGCTGGTAGTTGTGCAGTACATTACTATAGTACTGGCAGTACTTTTCCTGGACTGCTGGTAGTTGTGCAGTACATTACTATAGTACCAGGCGGAGCGCTTCTTATCTGGACTGCTGGTAGTTGTGCAGTACATTAGTATTAGGAGGAATTCTTCTTATCTGGACTGCTGGTAGTTGTGCAGTACATTACTATAGTACTGGCAGTACTTTTCCTGGACTGCTGGTAGTTGTGCAGTACATTACTATAGTACTGGCAGTACTTTTCCTGGACTGCTGGTAGTTGTGCAGTACATTACTATAGTACTGGCAGTACTTTTCCTGGACTGCTGGTAGTTGTGTAGTACATTACTATAGTACTGGCAGTACTTTTCCTGGACTGCTGGTAGTTGTGCAGTACATTACTATAGTACCAGGCGGAGCGCTTCTTATCTGGACTGCTGGTAGTTGTGCAGTACATTACTATAGTACTGGCAGTACTTTTCCTGGACTGCTGGTAGTTGTGCAGTACATTACTATAGTACCAGGCGGAGCGCTTCTTATCTG
>CM074718.1:0-495000 GCA_037306005.1 Rhinophrynus dorsalis | reverse complement strand
AGTTTGGCTAGTCTCTCGTTGTAACTCAGATCCTCCAATCCCTTTATCAGTTTTGTTGCACGTCTCTGCACCTTTTCCAGTTCAGTAATGTCTTTTTTTAGAACAGGCGCCCAAAATTGTACTCCATATTCTAGATGAGGCCTAACCAAGGATTTATACAGAGGTAGGATAATATTAGCATCCCTTGCTTCTACACCTCTTTTTATGCAGGCTAGAACTCTATTTGCTCTTGCAGCAGCTGAGTGACTCTGCACACTGCTGTGAAGACTATTGTCTATCAGTACACCTAAATCTTTCTCTAATGAGGATTTCCCAAGTTGTTTCCCATTTAGAGTATATGTAGCAAGTTTGTTTCTACAACCCAAATGCATAACCTTACATTTATCTACATTAAATGACATCTGCCACTTTTCTGCCCATTCACTTAGTTTATCTAAATCCTTCTGTAGGGAAAAAACATCGAGCTCTGTATGTATTTCCTTACATAGCTTAGTGTCATCAGCAAAGATTGAGATGCTACTTTCAATTCCCACTTCTAGATCATTAATAAACAAATTAAAAAGCATTGGGCCCAGGACTGAACCCTGCGGTACCCCACTTATAACCCTAGACCAATTTGAAAAAGTTCCATTTACAACAACTCTCTGCCATCTATCATTTAACCAGTTCTCAATCCATGTACAGATACCACCACCCAAACCGAAGCCTTTTAATTTATGCAGTAACCTGTTGTGAGGCACTGTGTCAAAGGCTTTTGCAAAATCCAAGTATACTACATCAACAGCAATTCCCCTGTCCAAATTACTACTCACTCTTTCATAAAATGCAAGTAAATTAGTCTGACATGATCTGTTCTTCATGAAACCATGCTGATTCCTACTAATGATATTGTTTGTCTTCACATAGTTCTGAATACGATCAGTTAATAACCCTTCTAGTATCTTACCCACTATGGAAGTCAAGCTCACAGGTCTATAATTTCCTGGTTTGGATCTTGCTCCCTTTTTAAACAATGGAACTACATCAGCTTTCCTCCAATCACAGGGCACTATGCCTGAGGAAAGCGAATCAATAAATATTAAGTATAATGGTTTTGCTATTACTGAACTAAGTTCCTTAAGTACCCTTGGGTGTATACCGTCCGGTCCAGGCGCTTTATTCACTATAACCCTTTCCAGTCTCTTTTGGACCTTGTCCTCAGTAAGCCATGTAGATGTTGGAGGAAATTCCATGGTTTTGTCTGTTTGCCCATAGCTTGTCATTTCTGCTTCCTTTGTATATACTGAAGCAAAGAACGTATTTAGGGTCTCAGCCATAGCTTTATCCTCACTAATCAATTCACCTGTTTCAGTCCTAAGAGGACCAATATCAACCTTAACTTTTTTGTTGTTAATATACTTGTAGAATTGTTTAGGGTTTTTCTTGCTCTCGTTTGCAATGTTTCGCTCATTTTCTATTTTAGCTAGCTTAATTGCTTGTTTGCAGATTTTATTACATTCTTTATATTTTTTAAATGATGCATCTGACCCATTTGACTTAAACACCTTAAAAGCCTGCTTTTTATTTCTCATTTCCCTGCTAACCACATTATTAATCCACATTGGTTTTGCTTTACTTCTCTTGTGCTTATTCCCCAATGGTATATATTGACGTGTATATTTGCCCAAGAGCATTTTAAATACATTCCATGACTCTTGTGCATTTTTATCTTTGAAAATTACATCCCACTGGATATCCTTTAAAGCTTCTTTTAACTTTGTAAAATTAGCCTTTTTGAAATTGAATGTTTTGGTTAAACTCTTGCTATTGGGTTTCTCATAACAAACTTCAAAGGATACAATATTATGGTCACTGCTGCCCAAATGTTCCCTTACCTGCACACTGTTTACAATGTCAGAATCGTTTGAGAGCACTAGGTCAAGCAAGGCCTCTTTTCTAGTTGGCTCCTCTACTAGTTGGGACATAAAATTATCATTTATCATACTTAGAAAAATATTTCCCTTTGTTGTGCCTGAAGTCATATTGCTCCAGTCAATTTCAGGGTAGTTGAAATCTCCCATTATAATTACCTTTGCTGACCTAGCAGCCTTTTCCATTTGCAGTAAAAGCTGGGCTTCCTCCAACTCCCCAACATTAGGTGGCTTGTAGCAAACCCCCACCAATATCTTTTTATTATGTGTGCCCCCAGTGTGTATTTCAACCCACAAGGCCTCTACCTTTTCATTGGACCCTTCATTTATATCTTCCCTTAAACTAGGTTTTAAGGCCTGCTTTACATATAGGCATACCCCTGCTCCCCTTTTATTAACCCTGTCCCTCCTAAAAAGTGAATAACCCTCTAGATTGACTGCCAAGTCATACGTATCATCTAACCAGGTTTCAGACACTCCAATCAGATCATACTGCTCATGTACTGCAATCATTTCTAGTTCCCCCATCTTACCAGCCAGACTGCGAGCATTTGCATGCATACATTTTATCTTTTTGCCATTCTTAAAGATTTCATTCTTTTTCAGATGTATTTGTCTTTTATCAGGCTGTAACAATGGCAACTCCCTATTAGCTGAACTAGCCCATTCCCCCTCTCCACCCCCATGACCCTTCTCTAATCCCATTCCCTCAATTATACTATCTTCCCCAGCCTGTGTTGCAGCTCCCTCCCCCCCCCTTTCTAGTTTAAAGTCTCCTCCAGCCTTCTAACCATCCTATCACCCAGCACCGTGGCCCCCCTTCCACTGAGGTGCAATCCATCACTACTATAAAGATTGCTCCCAAGGGAAAAGACTGACCAGTGCTCTAGGAACCCAAACCCCTCCTGCTTACACCAAGTCTTTATCCACGCATTTAACTCCCTAATCTCCCGTTGCCTTTCTAATGTAGCGCGTGGCACAGGTAGAATTTCAGAAAATACTACCTTAGAGGTCCTCTGCTTAAGCTTATATCCTAGGTCCCTGAAATCATTCTTAACGGACCTCCATTTTCCACTGACTTTGTCATTAGTACCAGCATGTACCATGACAGCCGGGTCATGCCCAGCCCCTCCCAACAATCTATCAACCCGATCAGCCACATGTCGAACCCTAGCTCCCGGGAGACAGCAAACTGTACGATTGTGGCGATCTTGGTGACAGATTACCCTGTCTGTCTTCCTAATAATAGAATCCCCTACCACCACCATCTGTCTAGGTCTGCCTGAGTCCTGGATCCCATCCGTGCTAGAGGGGCTGTTCACTCGGCTGTTAGAGAGAACAGTCCTCTCCAGCAAAGACATTCCTGTGTCAGCATCCCCAACATCATTACTTAATGTAGCAAATCTGTTAGGATTAGTAAACACAGGAGTGTCCTCCCTATTTCTCTGTCCACCCCCCTTGCTATGTCTAACTGTAACCCATCTGGCTACCTGCTCTTTCTTTGTGCAGTCTCCACCCCCTGAACTACCTACCACCGCTTCCTGCTGCTCAGTCAGCAGACCCCTCTCAAGATTGTCCGTCTTTCTCAATGTTGCAACCTGCCCCTCCAGATCTCTAATACGAGCTTCCAGAGAGACCACTTGCTCACATCTGCCACAGAGGTATGGACAGTAGAACGGTTGTTCCAGGTGTGCAAACATATGGCAGTTTGTGCACTGAGTTAAATGGACAATCATGCTACCACTCATATGTGCCAGTTACCACAAGATAAAAAGGCAGGCAGGCAAAAATAGCTGCACAATAAGTTTGATAATGTGTTCCCCTGTGTAACCCCCTGTGTTTGAATTCCCCTGTTTTAAATTCCCACACTTACCACACCTCTGCACTTGCACACTGAGGCAAGATTCACACGTTCAAGTATTCACTATGTATCTGCTATATAAGCCAGGAATCCACCAATTACAAACACAGCAATTAGTCACTCCCACCACACCAGACTTCAATTATTTATCACAGCAAAGAGGGAAAACAAAACTCAGAGAGATTTGCTTTTAACCTCTCCCTTACCACACCACACAATATTCTTATGCTATTATTCCAGCAAGTATCCAATCTCAGTCGCACAGGGCACAGGGCACTGATGAACTTACAGAGCTCTCTCACTCCTTGCTATATAAGCCAGGAATCCACCAATTACAAACACAGCAATTAGTCACTCCCACCACACCAGACTTCAATTATTTATCACAGCAAAGAGGGAAAACAAAACTCAGAGAGATTTGCTTTTAACCTCTCCCTTACCACACCACACAATATTCTTATGCTATTATTTCAGCAAGTATCCAATCTCAGTCTCACAGGGCACTGATGAACTTACAGTGCTCTCTCACTCCTTGCTATATAAGCCAGGAATCCACCAATTACAAACACAGCAATTAGTCACTCCCACCACACCAGACTTCAATTATTTATCACAGCAAAGAGGGAAAACAAAACTCAGAGAGATTTGCTTTTAACCTCTCCTAGTTGTGCGGTACATTACTATAGTACTGGCAGTACTTTTCCTGGACTGCTGGTAGTTGTGTAGTACATTACTATAGTACTGGCAGTACTTTTCCTGGACTGCTGGTAGTTGTGTAGTACATTACTATAGTACCGGCAGTACTTTTCCTGGACTGCTGGTAGTTGTGCAGTACATTACTATAGTACCAGGCGGAGCGCTTCTTATCTGGACTGCTGGTAGTTGTGCAGTACATTAGTATTAGGAGGAATTCTTCTTATCTGGACTGCTGGTAGTTGTGTAGTACATTACTGTAGTACTGGCAGTACTTTTCCTGGACTGCTGGTAGTTGTGTAGTACATTACTATAGTACTGGCAGTACTTTTCCTGGACTGCTGGTAGTTGTGTAGTACATTACTATAGTACCAGGTGACACTCTCCTTTTCTGGACTGCTGGTAGTTGTGTAGTACATTACTATAGTACTGGCAGTACTTTTCTTGGACTGCTGGTAGTTGTGCAGTACATTACTATAGTACCAGGCGACACTCTCCCTTTCTGGACTGCTGGTAGTTGTGTAGTACATTACTATAGTACTGTCAGTTCTTTTCCTGGACTGCTATCTGATGATCTCTTAGCACCTTTACATGCCGAGTCCCTGTGTGACCGCTCCCTGGTTATTAGTAACTCTGTAACGGGGAATCTTCATCTGAGAGCATCCAGTGCAATGCGGCTTCGACAAGGAAAACCCAGGAGCATCTCTTAGTAATAATAATAATCCAGAAAAGGAACTCGACTCCTGTACTTTACTAAACTATGTTTTTTTGTATGTTTGTTTTTATAGTACAACTAATATCAGGCAATTTATGGATATTGAACGATGAGAGAGGAAATGTATGACGCAGCCAGTTCTTAGAAGCTAATGCTAAATCTGCATATAACACGTGTGGGCCAGTTCAAATGAGTGATAGGGCTGGATTTGTCTTGTGGGCTACACGTTGTCCTGAATCCGGTCCAATTTCTCTCTTTCACTTTCTCTCTCTTTCTTTCATTCTTTCTCTCTCTCTTTCATTCTTTCCCTCTCTTTCTCTCTCTTTTTTCTCTCTCTCACCCTTTTTCTCTCTCTCTCTCTCTCTCTCTCTCTCTCTCTCTCTCTCTCTCTCTCTCTCTCTCTCTCTCTCTCTCTCTCTCTCTCTCTCTCTCTCTCTCTCTCTCTCTCTCTCTCTCTCACTATCTCTCACCGTCTCTCACCCCTCCTTACAGTCTAATGAATCTCTCCTCCTCATGTCTAGTCCATCTCTGGTCCCTTCATCTCCCTGTTCTTCTTCCAACAGGAAGAGGCCAAATCCTTCATCACCCTGGACAATCTGTCTGAGAGGATAGAGGCCGCTCTGGATAATCCCAAATCCTACAACTTCTGCTTGGACCGGGAAGGAAGGATCATAAGGCAGTGCAGGGGGCAGACGTAGCACCCCCCATGTATATAGTCTTAGTCCTGAGGATTCATTCTGTTTGATATACTTCTTGGAACAGATGTCTGTTCTCTGCATGATGGAGAAAATGGTCTCCACCCAACAATAAAAATATTGACTATACCCTATAGTGGTTTTCTTGACTATATCCAGTCCTCAGTAAATATGCTACACACAAGCACACACACACAGTGTAATATACCCCACTATATATGAGTGGCCATTTCCACATGTGAGTAGAGCATTATCAATAAGTAATTGTCACATTCTGTTAACATATTAAGGTGGAACTATCACCTCACATAAAATCTCCCCCTATAATTAGTCATATATCAATAAGCTTACAAATGGTACTATGCGCCAGCAGAAGTACCTCGTTATTCAGAAATCCTACATCTTCTGCAGGTCCTCCCTGATAAAACTACATAACAAAAAATAGACTGAAGCTTACACTTTTAAAAACATTGCCTGGGTCCCCCAGATCCCAAAATGGCTTCTTTCTTGATCATAGCTCCGACTGGGGTCACCTGTTGACATCATATTGTGATGGTCCCACACTGGAGGTCACAACACAGGTACACGATTCAGAGGACTCAACTAGTATCTTTGAAATGTAAGTGTCCCTCTGTTTTTACTATTATGGTGGTGTTATGAGCTATGTGGGATATGATGAGGAGGAGAAGGTGGTGCTATGGGGGAAATGATGAGGGAACAATGTGGTTCTATGGGGGTAGATTGAGGAGTGAAGGTGATGCTATGGGGGATATAATGACAGGAGAATGTTATGCTATGAGAGGAGAAGTTGGTGCTATGGGAATAGATGAAGAGAGGAGAAGGTGGTGCTATTGGGGGAGAAGGTTGTGAGGAGAGAATGTGGTGCTTTGGGAGGAGATGAAGGGAAAATGTGCTATTGGGGGAGAAGGGGTGTTATGGGGGGAGATCAAGAGAGGAGAATTTGGTGTTCTGGGGGAGAAGGTGGTTCTAGGTGGGATGTGAGGGCTATATGTGGTGTTACGGGGGGACACGCTATGGAGAGATATGATGGTAAGATGTGGGGCTATTGGGGGAGAAGATGGTACTATGGGGAAGAATGTGGTGCTATGAGGGAGATGATGAGTGGAGAATGTGGTTCTCTAGGGGGAATGTGGTTAGGGGCAAAGGCGGTGAGAGGAGAATGTGGTGCTACCAGAGGAGATGAGGAAAGAAGGTGGTGCGATGGGGGAGATGAGGAGAGAAGGTGGTGCTGTTGGAGGAGGAGGTTGTGAAGAGAGAATGTGGTGCTATGGGAGGCGATGATGAGGGGAGGATGTGGTGCTGTGAGAGTAGAAGAAGATGGGAGAATGTAGTTCTGTGGGAGTAGAAGAAGATGGGAGAATGTGGTGCTGTGGGGGAAGAAGGTTGTGAGGAGAAAAGATGGTGCTATGGAGGAGATGATGAGAGGAGAATGTGGTGCTATGGAGGAGATGAGATGATGAGGGGAGGATGTGGTGCTGTGAGAGTAGAAGAAGATGGGAGAATGTAGTTCTGTGGGAGTAGAAGAAGATGGGAGAATGTGGTGCTGTGGAGGAAGAAGGTTGTGAGGAGAAAAGATGGTGCTATGGAGGAGATGATGAGAGGAGAATGTGGTGCTATGGGGGAGATGAGATGATGAGGGGAGAATGTGGTGCTATGGGGGAGATGATGAGGGGAGAATGTGGTGCTATGGAGGAGATGATGAGGGGAGAATGTGGTGCTATGGGGGGAGATGATGAGGGGAGAATGTGGTGCTATGGGGGGAGATGATGAGGGGAGAATGTGGTGCTATGGGGGGAGATGAGGGGAGAATGTGGTGCTATGGGGGGAGATGATGAGGGGAGAATGTGGTGCTATGGGGGGAGATGATGAGGGGAGAATGTGGTGCTATGGGGGGAGATGATGAGGGGAGAATGTGGTGCTATGGGGGAGATGATGAGGGGAGAATGTGGTGCTATGGGGGGGAGATGATGAGGGGAGAAGGTGGTGCTGTTGGAGGAGGAGGTTGTGAAGAGAGAATGTGGTGCTATGGGAGGTGATAATGAGGGGAGAATGTGGTGCTGTGAGAGTAGAAGAAGATGGGAGAATGTGGTGCTATGGGGGAGATGATGAGGGGAGAATGTGCTATGGGGGAGATGATGAGGGGAGAATGTGGTGCTATGGTGGAGATGATGAGGGGAGAATGTGGTGCTATGGGAGGAGATGATGAGGGGAGAATGTGGTGCTATGGGGGAGATGATGAGGGGAGAATGTGGTGCTATGGGGGGAGATGAGGGGAGAATGTGGTGCTATGGGGGGAGATGATGAGGGGAGAATGTGGTGCTATGGGGGGAGATGATGAGGGGAGAATGTGGTGCTATGGGGGGAGATGATGAGGGGAGAATGTGGTGCTATGGGGGAGATGATGAGGGGAGAATGTGGTGCTATGGGGGGGAGATGATGAGGGGAGAAGGTGGTGCTGTTGGAGGAGGAGGTTGTGAAGAGAGAATGTGGTGCTATGGGAGGTGATAATGAGGGGAGAATGTGGTGCTGTGAGAGTAGAAGAAGATGGGAGAATGTGGTGCTATGGGGGAGATGATGAGGGGAGAATGTGCTATGGGGGAGATGATGAGGGGAGAATGTGGTGCTATGGTGGAGATGATGAGGGGAGAATGTGGTGCTATGGGAGGAGATGATGAGGGGAGAATGTGGTGCTATGGGGGAGATGATGAGAGGAGAATGTGGTGCTATGAGAGGAGATGATGAGGGGAGAATGTGGTGCTATGGGGGGAGATGATGAGGGGAGAATGTGGTGCTATGGGGGAGATGATGAGGGGAGAATGTGGTGCTATGGGAGGAGATGATGAGGGGAGAATGTGGTGCTATGGGGGAGATGAGGGTACAATGTGGTGCTATGGGAGGAGATGATGAAGGGAGAATGTGGAGCTATGGGGGAGATGATGAGGGGAGAATGTGTTGCTATGGGGGAGATGATGAGGGGAGAATGTGGAGCTATGGGGGAGATGATGAGAGGAGAATGTGGTGCTATGGGAGGAGATGATGAGGGGAGAATGTGGTGCTATGGGGGGAGATGATGAGGGGAGAATGTGGTGCTGTTGGAGGAGGAGGTTGTGAAGAGAGAATGTGGTGCTATGGGAGGCGATGATGAGGGGAGGATGTGGTGCTGTGAGAGTAGAAGAAGATGGGAGAATGTAGTTCTGTGGGAGTAGAAGAAGATGGGAGAATGTGGTGCTGTGGGGGAAGAAGGTTGTGAGGAGAAAAGATGGTGCTATGGAGGAGATGATGAGAGGAGAATGTGGTGCTATGGGGGAGATGAGATGATGAGGGGAGGATGTGGTGCTGTGAGAGTAGAAGAAGATGGGAGAATGTAGTTCTGTGGGAGTAGAAGAAGATGGGAGAATGTGGTGCTGTGGAGGAAGAAGGTTGTGAGGAGAAAAGATGGTGCTATGGAGGAGATGATGAGAGGAGAATGTGGTGCTATGGAGGAGATGAGATGATGAGGGGAGGATGTGGTGCTGTGAGAGTAGAAGAAGATGGGAGAATGTAGTTCTGTGGGAGTAGAAGAAGATGGGAGAATGTGGTGCTGTGGAGGAAGAAGGTTGTGAGGAGAAAAGATGGTGCTATGGAGGAGATGATGAGAGGAGAATGTGGTGCTATGGGGGAGATGAGATGATGAGGGGAGAATGTGGTGCTATGGGGGAGATGATGAGGGGAGAATGTGGTGCTATGGAGGAGATGATGAGGGGAGAATGTGGTGCTATGGGGGGAGATGATGAGGGGAGAATGTGGTGCTATGGGGGGAGATGATGAGGGGAGAATGTGGTGCTATGGGGGGAGATGAGGGGAGAATGTGGTGCTATGGGGAGAGATGATGAGGGGAGAATGTGGTGCTATGGGGGGAGATGATGAGGGGAGAATGTGGTGCTATGGGGGGAGATGATGAGGGGAGAATGTGGTGCTATGGGGGAGATGATGAGGGGAGAATGTGGTGCTATGGGGGGGAGATGATGAGGGGAGAAGGTGGTGCTGTTGGAGGAGGAGGTTGTGAAGAGAGAATGTGGTGCTATGGGAGGTGATAATGAGGGGAGAATGTGGTGCTGTGAGAGTAGAAGAAGATGGGAGAATGTGGTGCTATGGGGGAGATGATGAGGGGAGAATGTGCTATGGGGGAGATGATGAGGGGAGAATGTGGTGCTATGGAGGAGATGATGAGGGGAGAATGTGGTGCTATGGGAGGAGATGATGAGGGGAGAATGTGGTGCTATGGGGGAGATGATGAGAGGAGAATGTGGTGCTATGAGAGGAGAATGATGAGGGGAGAATGTGGTGCTATGGGGGGAGATGATGAGGGGAGAATGTGGTGCTATGGGGGAGATGATGAGGGGAGAATGTGGTGCTATGGGAGGAGATGATGAGGGGAGAATGTGGTGCTATGGGGGAGATGATGAGGGTACAATGTGGTGCTATGGGAGGAGATGATGAAGGGAGAATGTGGAGCTATGGGGGAGATGATGAGGGGAGAATGTGTTGCTATGGGGGAGATGATGAGGGGAGAATGTGGAGCTATGGGGGAGATGATGAAAGGAGAATGTGGTGCTATGGGAGGAGATGATGAGGGGAGAATGTGGTGCTATGGGGGGAGATGATGAGGGGAGAATGTGGTGCTGTGAGAGTAGAAGAAGATGGGAGAATGTGGTGCTATGGGGGAGATGATGAGGGGAGAATGTGCTATGGGGGAGATGATGAGGGGAGAATGTGGTGCTATGGAGGAGATGATGAGGGGAGAATGTGGTGCTATGGGGGAGATGATGAGAGGAGAATGTGGTGCTATGAGAGGAGATGATGAGGGGAGAATGTGGTGCTATGGGGGGAGATGATGAGGGGAGAATGTGGTGCTATGGGGGAGATGATGAGGGGAGAATGTGGTGCTATGGGAGGAGATGATGAGGGGAGAATGTGGTGCTATGGGGGAGATGATGAGGGTACAATGTGGTGCTATGGGAGGAGATGATGAAGGGAGAATGTGGAGCTATGGGGGAGATGATGAGGGGAGAATGTGTTGCTATGGGGGAGATGATGAGGGGAGAATGTGGAGCTATGGGGGAGATGATGAGAGGAGAATGTGGTGCTATGGGAGGAGATGATGAGGGGAGAATGTGGTGCTATGGGGGGAGATGATGAGGGGAGAATGTGATGCTATGGGGGAGATGATGAGGGGAGAATGTGGTGCTATGGGAGGAGATGATGAGGGGAGAATGTGGTGCTATTGGGGGAGAAGGGGTGTTAATGGGGGGAGATGAAGAGAGGAGAATTTGGTGTTCTGGGGGAGAAGGTGGTTCTAGGTGGGATGTGAGGGCTATATGTGGTGTTACAGGGGGGACACGCTATGGAGAGATATGATGGTAAGATGTGGGGCTATTGGGGGACAAGATGGTACTATGGGGAAGAATGTGGTGCTATGGGAGGAGATGATGAGTGGAGAATGTGGTTCTCTAGGGGGAAAGTGGTTAGGGCAAAGGCGGTGAGAGGAGAATGTGGTGCTTCCAGAGGAGATAAGGAGGAGAGAATGTAGTGCTATGGGGGAGATGAGGAGAGAAGGTGGTGCTATTGGAGGAGGAGGTTGTAAAGAGAGAATGTGGTGCTATGGAGGAGATGATGAGGGGAGAATGTGGTGCTATGGGGGATATGATGAGGGGAGAATGTGGTGCTATGGGGGAGATGATGAGAGGAGAATGTGGTGCTATGGGGGAGATGATGAGGGGAGAATGTGGTGCTATGGAGGAGGTGATGAGGGGAGAATGTGGTGCTATAGGGGAGATGATGAGAGGAGAATGTGGTGCTATGGGGGAGATGATGAGGGGAGAATGTGGTGCTATGGGGGAGATGATGAGGGGAGAATGTGGTGCTATAGGGGAGATGATGAGGGGAGAATGTGGTGCTATGGGAGGAGATGATGTGGGGAGAATGTGGTGCTATGGGGGGAGATGATGTGGGGAGAATGTGGTGCTATGGGAGGAGATGATGTGGGGAGAATGTGGTGCTATGGGAGGAGATGATGTGGGGAGAATGTGGTGCTATGGGGGGAGATGATGTGGGGAGAATGTGGTGCTATGGGGGAGATGATGAGGGGAGAATGTGGTGCTATGGGGGAGATGATGTGGGGAGAATGTGGTGCTATGGGGGGAGATGATGTGGGGAGAATGTGGTGCTATGGGGGAGATGATGTGGGGAGAATGTGGTGCTATGGGGGGAGATGATGTGGGAAGAATGTGATGCTATGGGGGAGATGATGAGGGGCGAATGTGGTGCTATGGGAGGAGATGAGGGGAGAATGTGGTGCTATGGGGGGAGATGATGTGGGGAGAATGTGATGCTATGGGGGAGATGATGAGGGGAGAATGTGGTGCTATGGGAGGAGATGAGGGGAGAATGTGGTGCTATAGAGGAGATGATGTGGGGAGAATGTGGTGCTATGGGGGAGATGATGAGGGGAGAATGTGGTGCTATGGGAGGAGATGAGGGGAGAAGGTGGTGCTATGGAGGAGATGATGAAGGGGGAATGTGGTGCTATGGGGGGAGATGATGTGGGGAGAATGTGGTGCTATGGAGGAGATGATGAAGGGAGAATGTGGTGCTATGGGGGGAGATGATGTGGGGAGAATGTGGTGCTATGGGGGAGATGATGAGGGGAGAATGTGGTGCTATGGGAGGAGATGAGGGGAGAATGTGGTGCTATGGAGGAGATGATGTGGGGAGAATGTGGTGCTATGGGAGGAGATGAGGGGAGAATGTGGTGCTATGGAGGAGATGATGTGGGGAGAATGTGGTGCTATGGGAGAGTAGCTTTATGTGTAGCCACTACTGTCTTCAGTATGCAAACTGGTAATACCTCCTGCAAGGATTGTAACCCACCCTGCTCAAGGTACACATTTCCCTGGGAATCCCCTCGAAGTGATGAAATATAGAATATATAGAAATCTGTGGTTTACATATCAGTAAAAGTTTGCTGTGAGCACCCCTATGTCTCAGTGGATATCTGTTACAAGCCACCTAATATTGGGGAGTTTGAAGAAACCCAACTGTTAAAACAAATGGAATTTACAGGAATCATAAGGGGGGATTTCAGCTACCCTAAAACAGACTGGAGAAATAGGACTTCCAGCCCTACAAAGGGAAATCATTTTCTTAGTATGTTCAATGACAAGTTCATGTCTCAAACTGTTCTGAAATGGTGAATGATATACAAGTTATTAGATCAGCAGTGACCGCAATATGGTGTGCTTTGAAATTTCTTATGAAAAACCCATTAACAAGGTTTCAGCCAAAACGTTCAGCTATAACCCGTTAGTGCCAGAAAGGTATCCAGTGCATTGCATTGCTATGCATTGGATACATCTATGACATTCAAAGGGTTAAAAAGGCTAATTTTACAATGTTAAAATTCGTGAATCCCTCAATTCGTGAATCCCTCAATTTTCATCTGGGCAGTCTGTTACATCTGCCATGTAGAACTTAGTTAAATCTTTTACTGAGGTTTTTACCTCAAAATCTAATAATTTCCCTGTTGAACATTCCAAAACTGCTTATCATTTAGAGAAGTCTAATGAATTTGATACTTTCTCTGATTATTCTGTACAACAAATTACCAGTGGTAAAAGGAAATCCAAGTTGAAACTCTGTGTTAAAAATGTTGATATTCATAAATTATGATATAAAAGACTGAAGAATCCCAAATATGATGAATGTGGCTCAAAACCACCAAAGAGACCCTCATCTCGGGAGGTGGAGATACCAAGAAAGACACAAAAATTGTATGAAAGACCCGATTCCTCTTCATTTTCTTCCTGTAATGAGGATGATTTGTTGGAATCGGATGATAATTATGGCATTTACGAGGTTGATTCTAATGATAACCCTATAAAAAAAAGGTTAATAAGAAAAATAAATATAAAATAATAGGAGCGCTCACTGTTTTATCCAGAGGAAGACAGGACAGTTGAGTGAGGGGATATGGAAATAAACTTTATAACATCAGCTTATATAATAGATAACCAGGAGTGGTGGTGTAAGTGTATGAGAAAACAGATAATGGATATTGTGAGCTAAAGTAATGCCTACAATTCAAATGAAAAAAACGAAAGAAACCCAAACATTAAAACACTGATACAATTGCTGTAAGAGAAAGATAAGGAACGTATATAGTTCAGACAATTGAAATAAATAGGCACCAGTTATATAGTTCCTCTTTGATGAAAATAAATCCAAAAAATATAGATTAGTAGATGTAATGGAGGATGAGTTAGTCCATGATGAGAGACGATGGATGATGATGATTAGATGAAGGAGAAGATCAGATGGCCGGTTTCTGCTCAGAGGTGTTTCGCAATTTGCATTGTGTATTGAGCCCTTGGTGTGCACTATCCACCGCTGCCCGGAAGTTAGGGGGTTGATGGTGGGTTCGGAGGAATATAAATTGAGCCCGTTTGTTAATGACATCCTGCTTACCTTGTCCTCCCTTATGACTTCCTTGCCGAGTCTTTATTCCATTCTACAATCCTTTTCTTCCTTTTCAGGTTTTAAGGTGACTCATTCTAAATGTGAGGCCCTGAATTTCTCTTTACCGGCGCCCTTGCAGAAGTTGCTGGCCTTGAATTTTGATTTCCGATGGGGTGAATCCTCTTTGCCTTCTTTAGGTGTCAAACTTACAGTTTCTAATTCATCCCTATATAGGGCGAACTTTACACCTTTGCTTAGATCCCTTCATGCAGACCTGGATAGGTTGCATTCTTATCGCATCTCTTGGTTCGGCAGGATTTACGCGGTCAAGATGTCTTTATTGCCCCCTAGGGACCCCTGAAATCAGCCAGGCAAAATATGAAGTTGGCTTGATTGCAGTAGGTCATGTGGATTCCCTAATGGATCTGCTAACAACAGTGGAAACGGGGTAAGAAGTCAAGGGCAGTCTATTGACAATTCTAGAAGTGGAGGGAACCACAGCTGAGCTGTCCAAAAAGGAGTTATGATCACTAACATGTCACATTGTCTCCTGACCTGTAGAATAACCCTGGGAATCATTGTAAAGGAAGGAGAAGCATAATTTTTGAATTCATTCCACTTTTGGAGGAACGTATCTATTGTCATGGCTTCTGGATCTGGTCTCCAAATTAAACATTTGGGTAAAAGAGTATTTAATCCTGATGCAGAGACATCTATTTCTAGGGGACCCCAGATAA
The DNA here is from genome assembly GCA_037306005.1 of Rhinophrynus dorsalis. Classification (NCBI taxonomy): domain Eukaryota; kingdom Metazoa; phylum Chordata; class Amphibia; order Anura; family Rhinophrynidae; genus Rhinophrynus; species Rhinophrynus dorsalis. The sequence goes on along the minus strand of CM074718.1, from coordinate 479,875 downwards.
GATTGATCTTCTTGAAGATCAATTTGTGACTGGTACATTTGCTGGAATCTGAAAGATGTCTCGAACTCCAATCAACTTGAACAGAGAAATCCCTGTCCAGACAAAATTTACAAAAGTCTTGGGCCAGACTGGTAAGGCTTTTTGCCTCCCAAGTGATTGATGTACCTTACTGCTGACACATTGTCCATCTTGAGAAGGATGCAGCAGTTTGAAGTGTTCTTTCTGAAACTCCTGATTGCGAAGGATCCTGCTAATAATTCTAAGCAGTTGATGTGTATGTTTATCTCTAGAGTTCACCATTTGCCAAGAAAACAGTGGAATTTGAATAATTGATAATTTTCTCTTTAACGCTTGGATTTATAAATCCATGAAATTGTCTCTATTGAATAAGGTCCTTTCCAATAATTTGAGGGATCTTGAGTACATTTAGATTGTCCTCTGGAAGGACCTTGAAATGATCGGCCAGGAAAATGACCCCCTCTTTTTTCGACCCTCTCAAAAAACCTTAGGGGTGTGAAAACTTTTTTCATGGACAATTGAGCTATGTGCATACAAACTTGCCCAACTCTTTAATAAAGTAATCTCCAAAGAGATATCATGGTGCCCGTGATTGCTGCCTTTATCTGTCAGTTACCTGTTGGGGGCTCTCCATTGGCTGCTTGCCGTCAGCCCGCCCTGCATTGCCTATTTAGACAGAGCTTGGGCACCCTTTGGGTGCCCTTTCGTGTTGTCTCTATGCTGTTTGCACCTGCATTGAGATCCTGAGCTTCCTGGGCCATTTCGCTGTTCCTGCTTGTCGGTGGTCATCTAGTTCCTGCTCTCAAGTCGTCTGGTTCCTGCATCCGTTCCTGATCCGGTTGGGGTTGCTGTTGCTACTGCTGCTTCCTGCTGCCGTTCCTGATCCGGTTGACCGTCCGCAGAGCTGTTCCTCTTCATCCTCGGCTGGGTTCCTGCTTTGAATCGTCTACTGGGTGCCTGTTTCCTCCTGTGGTACTGGCGGCATTTTTATTCACTTGCTGGTTATCCCAGTACGCGGGTACTGGTTCGCTCCACCATAACCAGCTGCTGTTGCACCGGTAGAGTCTTGGGTTATTCCAGTATGCTGGTACTGGTTCTCTCCACCATAACCAGCTGCTGTTGCACCGGTAGAGTCTTGGGTTATTCCAGTACGCGTGTGCTGGTTTGCTCCACTATAACCGGCTGCTGTTGCACCGGTAGAGTCTTGTGTTATTCCAGTACGCGTGTGCTGGTTCGCTCCACTATAACCGGCTGCTGATGCACTGGTAGAGTCTTGTGTTATTCCAGTACGCGTGTGCTGGTTCGCTCCACTATAACCAGCTGCTGATGCACCGGTAGAGTCTTGTGTTATTCCAGTACGCGTGTGCTGGTTCGCTCCACTATAACCGGCTGCTGATGCACCGGTAGAACAGCCTTCACTATACGTGGTACCAGTCTCCAGGCTGCCTTGCCCGGTATATTGGCAAGGCCGGTAGAGCCTTCTCTTCGTTGCACTAGTCTCCAGGCTGCCCTGCCCGGTATATTGGTAAGGCCGGTAGAACCTTTTTCCATCTTGTGCCACCTAAGGTTGCCTTACCCGGTATTGGCAGGGCCGGTAGAGCCTGTATCTCATTCCTTGTACCAGTACTATGCTACTATGTAAATTCGCTATATATATTGTATGTGTATGTTACCCAATAGGGTTTTCTTTAACTTTTCAATAAAGTTGTGTTTTTACCTAACTCTGTGTTTGAGAGTCATAACAAACCGTGACAAGAGAAGACCTACTGCTCTGGGCCCATCTCTGACAAAGCCATCTCAGTGAGTTTGGGATCTATCTTAAGTAAAATACATCACCTTTCTGTAGAAAGGGCCGTGTTGGTATTGCCCAATGCCCAACAAATAGAAAGTCCTTTGGATCCATCCCTGTACACGGATACATCCAAAGGGGTCTTATTAGAGACAGATTCCTCTGTGATTCAAAGATTTTAGCCAGTGGTCCAACAATGTCTAACAATTTATCTTGACAGTTTTTTTAGGGCTCTGTCACATCACTTTCTGGGATCTTTTCTCGATTTGGACAAATACTGAACCACATGGGGTCAATAACAGGTGTTTCTCAACGTTTATGAATTGAAGACATTGGGCATTCTGCCCATAGTATGTTTTTGGCCTTATTATCTTAGGATTTCCTTATCCTAAATTCTATGTATTCAGCAACATGGTCCCTAGGGATCAATACTGACGATCTGGAATGTTTAATCCCTACTGGATCAAACAATGATTGACCTTGATCATCTAAAGTGGTCCCTGAAAAGTCTTCCTTAGACTTTCAATTCTGATTCTGAATTATCAGAATATTTTTCTTCTGATTTGTAAGAATCTTCTGAAGAGGAAGATAAATTAAACAAATCAGACTTTTGGTGACATCTGTTTTTCTTTCTCGAAATAACTTCCACCCAAGTATATGTCTCTTGTGTGGGAATGAGCCACTATATTTCAGGCTACGGTTACTAGCATATTCCTCATGGGAGCACAGTGTTTTGAATTTCTTTTACTCCTCTTTGTCTCCTGAATAGAAACCTGAGGGAAATGATCTGATATAATAACCTCTGGATTTCCAGTAGTGATAGATTTAGATGTACCTTTAGCAGGCAGATTTTATTGATTTGTTAGAGTACTTCTACCAATGATTTAAACAGGGTTTCTGACTTTTTGTGCATACAAGTAGTAATAGCCCTGGAGACTGACTTATTAAAGTGGTAGTAATACCTCAATAAAACGTTAGCTCTGATTATTCTTTACAATTTTTTTAACATGTTGCACTATATATAATTACTTACCGATTTTTAGTTCAAACGCTATTGATGAGGAAAGGCTCCCCTCCCACCCCTTCTGATCAGTTCCTTAGATCTGTGATCCAGTTGTGGGATCAGACGGATGCAGCGAGGGACAATCTTCAGTCAGTAACTATAAGGAAAAACCTGCCCCCCTTGACAAGGAGGGCAGGATTTTCCTTTTGCTTACTGATGATTTTCCCTCGCTGCTCCCCATCGGGACCAGACTGAGAGGCAGCGTGACGCAGCCAGAAGTGGTGGGAGGGGGATCTTTTCCTCTTGAATTGCCGTAACGCTACAAATCTGTAAGTAACTATAAATAGTGCAACATGTTAACAAAACAGTTTGGAGGTATTACTATCACTTTAAGTGATGCGTCCATCAGAGCTTGAATGTGCCCAAAAGAGACACCCACAGGCTCAGTGAACTGGGACTGTCTGATAACGAGTCACCATGATAATCTGGACTGTCTGATAATGAGTCGCCATGATAATCTGGACTGTCTGATAATGAGTCACCATGATAATCTGGACTGACTGATAATGAGTCATCATGATAATCTGGACTGACTGATAATGAGTCACCATGATAATCTGGACTGTCTGATAATAAGTAATCATGATAATCTGGACTGACTGATAATGAGTCACCATGATAATCTGGACTGTCTGATAATGAGTCACCATGATAATCTGGACTGACTGATAATGAGTCATCATGATAATCTGGACTGACTGATAATGAGTCACCATGATAATCTGGACTGTCTGATAATAAGTAATCATGATAATCTGGACTGTCTGATAATGAGTCACCATGATAATCTGGACTGACTGATAATGAGTCACCATGATAATCTGGACTGTCTGATAATGAGTCTCCATGATAATCTGGACTGTCTGATAATGAGTCACCATGATAATCTGGACTGTCTGATAACGAGTCACCATGATAATCTGGACTGACTGATAATGAGTCACCATGATAATCTGGACTGTCTGATAATGAGTCACCATGATAATCTGGACTGTCTGATAATGATTCGCCATGATAATCTGGACTGTCTGATAATGAGTCACCATTATAATCTGGACTGTCTGATAATGAGTCATCATGATAATCTGGACCGTCTGATAATGATTCACCATGATAATCTGGACTGTCTGATAATGATTCGCCATGATAATCTGGACTGTCTGATAATGAGTCACCATTATAATCTGGACTGTCTGATAATGAGTCATCATGATAATCTGGACTGTCTGATAATGAGTCACCATGATAATCTGGACTGTTTGATAATAAGTAATCATGATAATCTGGACTGTTTGATAATAAGTAATCATGATAATCTGGACTGTCTGATAATGAGTCACCATGATAATCTGGACTGTCTGATAATGAGTCACCATGATAATCTGGACCGTCTGATAATGAGTCACCATGATAATCTGGACTGTCTGATAATGAGTCACCATGATAATCTGGACTGTTTGATAATAAGTAATCATGATAATCTGGACTGTTTGATAATAAGTAATCATGATAATCTGGACTGTCTGATAATGAGTCACCATGATAATCTGGACTGTCTGATAATGAGTCACCATGATAATCTGGACTGTCTGATAATGAGTCACCATGATAATCTGGACTGACTGATAATGAGTCACCATGATAATCTGGACTGTCTGATAATGAGTCGCCATGATAATCTGGACTGACTGATAATGAGTCACCATGATAATCTGGACTGTTTGATAATAAGTAATCATGATAATCTGGACTGTCTGATAATGAGTCACCATGATAATCTGGACTGACTGATAATGAGTCACCATGATAATCTGGACTGTCTGATAATGAGTCACCATGATAATCTGGACTGACTGATAATGAGTCATCATGATAATCTGGACTGTCTGATAATGAGTCACCATGATAATCTGGACTGTCTGATAATGAGTCGCCATGATAATCTGGACTGTTTGATAATAAGTAATCATGATAATCTGGACTGTCTGATAATGAGTCACCATGATAATCTGGACTGACTGATAATGAGTCACCATGATAATCTGGACTGTCTGATAATGAGTCACCATGATAATCTGGACTGACTGATAATGAGTCATCATGATAATCTGGACTGTCTGATAATGAGTCACCATGATAATCTGGACTGTCTGATAATGAGTCACCATGATAATCTGGACTGACTGATAATGAGTCATCATGATAATTTGGACTGTCTGATAATGATTCACCATTATAATCTGGACTGTCTGATAATGAGTCACCATGATAATCTGGACTGTCTGATAATGAGTCACCAAGATAATCTGGACTGTCTGATAATGAGTCACCAAGATAATCTGGACTGTTTGATAATAAGTAATCATGATAATCTGGACTGTCTGATAACGAGTCACCATGATAATCTGTACTGCCTGACAATCAGTCTCCATGATAATCTGGACTGTCTGATAATGAGTAAACATGATAATTTGGACTGTCTGATAACGAATCACTCTGATAACGAGTCAGCATGATAATCTGGACTGTCTGATAATAAGTAATCTTTATAATCTGGACTGTCTGATAAAGAGTCACCATGATAATCTGGACTGTCTGATAACAAGTCACCATGATAATCTGGACTGTCTGATAATGAGTCATCATGATAAAATGGATTATCTGATAATGAGTCACCATGATAATATGGACTGTCTGATAATGAGTCACTGTGATAATTGGGACTGTTTGATAACGAGTCATCATGATAATCTGGACTGGACTGGATTGGCGTAAAGCAGATGTGGTGCCCATATTTAAAAAGGGATCAAAGTCCCAGCCAGGAAATTACAGACCTGTAAGCTTGACATCTGTGGTAGGGAAGCTGTTTGAAAGGTTGCTAAGGGAATATATTCAAGAATTTTGCTGGAACAGGAATATCATTAGCAATAGCCAACATGGCTTTGTGAAAGATAGGTCTTGTCAAACGAACTTGATCGCATTTTATGAAAAAGTAAGTAATAATATAGATGAGGGAGTGGCGGTTGACGTGATCTATTTAGACTTTGCCAAGGCATTTGATACAGTTCCGCACAAGAGGTTACTGTACAAATTGAATGAAATAGGACTAGGGGAAAATGTGTGTGTGTGGATTGGAAATTGGCTGAAAGATAGAATGCAAAGAGTGGTAGTAAATGGCAAGTTCTCCAGTTGGATAAACGTGATAAGTGGAGTGCCTCAGGGATCTGTCCTGGGTCCTCTTCTTTTTAATTTGTTTATTAATGACCTCCCAGTGGGCATAGGAAGCCATGTATCAGTGTTTGCCGATGACACAAAATTAAGTAAGGTAATAAAGTCTGAACTGGATGTGTCTTCATTACAAGAGGATTTGGACAAATTGAGTAACTGGGCAGGCAAATGGCAAATGAGATTCAATATAGACAAGTGTAAAGTTATGCATTTTGGGTATAATAATAAAAATGCAACATATAGTTTAAATGGTGTTTCTCTGGGGAAATCTACTAATGAAAAGGATTTGGGAGTAATGGTAGACAATAGACTTAACAGTAGCATGCAGTGCCAGCTGGCAGCTGCAAAGGCCAATAAGATATTGGCATGTATTAAAAGGGGTATTGACTCAAGGGGGGAAGATATAATTATGCCTGTTTACAGGTCCATGGTAAGACCCTACCTAGAATATGCTGTTCAATTCTGGGCGCCCTTTCTGAAGAAGGACATTATGGAACTAGAGAAAGTGCAGAGGAGGGCTACAAAACTAGTAAGGGGAATGGAAAGTTTTAGTTATGAAGAGAGGCTAGAAAAGTTAAACTTGTACGCACTAGAGAAACGGCGTCTTAGAGGGGATATGATAACACTATATAAATATGTTCAAGGCCCATATAAAGGGCTTTCAAAAGACCTGTTCATTAACAGAACAGTACACAGGACAAGGGGCCACCCGCTTAGACTTGAGGAAAGGAGATTTAATCTACAACAGCGGAAGGGTTTCTTTACAGTAAGGACAATAAAGGTATGGAATGCACTTCTGGAGGAGGTGGTGCTATCAAATACATTAGATGCCTTTAAAAGGGGCCTGGATACTTATTTAAAAGAGCATAATATAGAGGGCTATGTACGTTAGTATTGGGATTAATATTTAGTTAGGGCTTGTTGATCCAGGGAGAAGTCTGATTGCCATTTGGAGTCAGATGCCTTCTTTTGGGTCAGCGATGGTAAACAGGAATAGGAAAAGGGTTGAACTGGATGGACGCAAGTCTTTTTTCAACCTAAATTACTGTGTAACTATGTAACTATATAATGAGTCATCATGATAATATGGACTGTCTGATAATGAGTCACTATGATAATTGGGACTGTTTGATAATGATTCACCATGATAATCTGGACTGTCTGATAATGAGTCATCATGATAATCTGGACTGTCTGACAGTGAGTCACCATGATAATCTGGATTGTCTGACAGTGAGTCACCATGATAATCTGGATTGTCTGACAATGAGTCACCATGATAATCTCGATTTTCTGATAATGAGTTATAATGATAATCTGGACTGTCTTATAATAAATCACCATGATAATCTGGTCTGCCTGATAATGAGTCACCATGATAATCTGGACTGTATGATAATGAGTCATCATGATAATCTGGTCTGCCTGATAATGATTTACCATGATAATCTGAACTGTTTGATAATGAGTCATCATGATAATGCATTTTGGATTTTAGGGGCGTAGAGGGAGAAATATAATTTTTGTTGTGGGACATGTTAAGAAAAACAGGATAATCTCCCGAGTTAAAATATTAATACAGTCAATAAAGAATTTGGGGAAGTAAGGACAATTTAAATGGTAAAATAATAATAATATATATCTATATGACAAAATAGCATAAAGTTATAAAGGTTTTCACCAGAAAGGTCTTTGGAAACCTCTCTGACAAAACGGAGTCTCGCTCATGCGCAGATGCTTAGAAAGGGTGAAAAGCCCAAAAGAAAGATGACTCCAATGTTGTCTACTGACTGACTACATTAGAGAACTGCCTTGAGCACCGAACGAAACTAAGGATGGAAAGACACAACCAAATTAAAATATATATGAAAGAAAATGGCAGATAAAGGTATAACTATATAAGTAATCCTAAAGAGAGAAAAATTAAACAAAAAGGACAATTATGTAAGATAAATATATTATAAATAGATAATCAGAGAAGGCTACTAAAAGGGGAAATAAAATAATAAATGGGTTTTCATCATAGGTAAAACCTTTATTTAAATATGGTTATTAGAGGAAAAGTCAAATACTTCTCTTCATTTGAGCAGCAGAGAAAGCAAAAGCTGCCACAGGATTACAGCAGTTTATAATGAGCACGATGCAGTGATTGGTGGAGAGTGGTTAAGGGGGGTGGAGTCAGGAACGTGCTATACTGATGTATTTTTTCTGTTATACTTGTTGATGAGTAGTGAAGAAGTACAAAGCATGTTATGAAGCTTCGGGTTTTGTAATGAAATCCACACTAATAAGAACAAACTTCAATTGAAGTATGAGATAAGATGCAATAATGAAGAATAATCATAGCAGTTACTGCAATGAGAAGAAAAGTATATTTATAAAAAAAATAACAATTATTGAGATGAAAAACTAATAATATCAATAATAATAATTATATCAATAATAATACAAATTATAATAAAAAAAACAATCACAAGAAGGAGCAATAACTGATAACATTTCAATTCCCAATAACCCCAATAAGTCCTTTTGCAGATGAGGTACTATGTCTGGAGTCCCAGGGAAGGACACAGTCAATGGAAGCTGCTCCCGTGAAGGATCTCTCAATGAAATGACTGTCTGCTATTGGTCGGAATTGAGAGGATGGGTGGAACATAGCTTGGGACAACAGAGGAATCAGGTGAGGAACAAGTCCTTTAACCTTTGGAAGAGAGACAAAGAATCAGCTTCATCGCAGATAATAACCCACTGAGTGTAATTTATCATACCCCTAGATCAGGAAATAGCTTTCTGTATTATCCAAATAATAACCCTTCCCACCCTCCACACATACAGAATATCACACATCAGGGGCAGATAATAACCCACTGAGTGTAATTTATCATACCCCTAGATCAGGAAATAGCCTTCTGTATTATCCAAATAATAACCTTTCCCACCCACCCCACATACAGAATATCACACATCAGGGGCAGATAATAACACCACTGATTTTATTACAAGACCGGAGGCTTCATATTAATGCTTTTCAATCTTTACTACTCTGGTTAGCAGCAAATAGTATATAAACACATAAGAAAAAACATTAGAAAGTCTCTCAGGATAGACACGCCCCTCTGCCTGTGGACCTCCAATCAGCTGTGTCGCTCCATAATAAAGTGTAAAGTGTAAACCACACAAAAGACCCTCCACTCGGGAGGAAGAAAATCCGAGCAAAACGTCTAAAAATCGCCAGAAACCCTATTCAATCTGCCTATCCTCCTCTTCAGTGGAATCCTCTGATGAATTGGGAGACTCATTGTCAGATTCGTCTGACGCTGAATATATTGCAGACTTACCCACAGAAATAGAGTCAATGGGAGTAAAAAAATCTAGATTCAAAATCTTCTAATATTTTGGATGAAAGGGGCAACCCTTGTTTGATCCTGAGGGGATTAAACACCCTTGTTCCTCTGAATGGATCCCACAGGATCAAGTGGTGAAATATATTGAGTATTGGATCAGGAGGTCACTGGATAATAAATCAAAGAACAAATTACGGGCAGAATGCCCAAGACCATCTAGTTGTGACACTCCAGTGATTTAACCCACCTAGTTCAATATATCTCTAAGTCGGGGAAGGACCCTAGAAAGGGATTGGATAGGTCCCTAAAAAAATTGTCAGGATAAGCTCCTGGATTTAGTTGGACCTTTAGCCAAAATTTTCAAATTAACTGAGGATTCAGTAATTACAGGTACACCCGTGGATGTATCTATCCTTAGAGGGTGGATTCAAAGGGCCTTCTGTCTTCTTGGCAACGCAAATATATCTTTGTCTCCTGAGAGACGCAGGGTGATTCTTTTGAAAATTGACCCAAAATTAACAGAGATGGCGTCTTCAGAGGCAGGCCCAGAAGCAGCAGGTCTTCTGTTCGGTGACTCCTTTATAAAGGAACTTGGGAAATATGTCACTACTTTTACTGCCTTAGATAAGGCTCAAACTTCCAGTAAGAAAGTATTCAATAAGAGAGTTTTTGGGAAGACCGGGTAACAAAGGGGTTGATTTCCCGGCCGATCATATCAAGGTCCTCAGCGAGGATACTTTAAAAAAATTATCAAGACCCTTCAAATTTTGGGAGAGAGTCCTATTCCGTTGATACCAGGGTCCCCTATCCCTTCTTCCCTCAAAGAAGGAGATCCTGGAGGTCCAGACCATCTAGAGGATTACCTCAACACATATCATTCACAGGTAAGTCTCTTTCCTTTCCTACCTCCTTATCAGGGAAAATTGGGTGGCAGACTCATCCATTTTTCCCTTGCTGGTCTCAGATAACCTCAGATCAGTGGATTCTTCAAACTGTCAGATATTTTCAAAAAGAGTTCTATTTTCTCCCAATTCAGACAAAGATTCCTCCTGCTTTCCAATTTTCAGCGAAGGAAAGACTTCTAATGGATTTAGAAATCCAAGATTTGATCAAAAATGGAGCAGCGACTCAAATACCCAGGGACTCCCCTGGGTTCATAAGCAATATTTTCCTATTTTTCATAAGCAGCATTTTCCTAGTAAGGAAAAGAGATTCAGGCTTATGTCCAGTAATAAATCTCAAGGAATTGAATTTTCACATTATATACAGGCACTTCAAAATGTAGGGCATTCATTGCCTCTGGGATCTGGTGGTGCCATCTGATTGGATGGTCAAACTAGATCTCAAAAGATGCTTATCTGACTGTCCCCATGTGCCCGCAATCTCAGAATTTTCTTCAATTCCTATGGAACGGCAAGATGTGGCAGTACACCTGCCTTCCCTTCGGACTATCGTCAGCTCCCTGGTGTTTCATAAAACTAAAGAAACCAGTGGTCTCATTCTTGAGAAGCAGGGGAATAAGATTGATAATTTATCTAGACGACATACTCATCATGTCACAAGATGTTCAGATTATAAAAGATCAACTTCAATTGACTATTCAACTTCTGACTCAACTGAGTTTTCTGATAAATTGGGAGAAATCAGTTACCAGCCGTCCCAGTTGATAAAGTTTCTAGGTTTTGTGATCAACTTGGTAACCTCAACTCTTCTTCTTCCAGGATGGAAGTTGAGGATGATTCGAAAGGAAATAAGGGTTAATAAAATCTTATTTCCCTGAGAACAATTGCCAGAATAGTGGGCCTATTATTCGCCTCCATTCAAGTGAATTTTCCAGGACCACTTCAATACCGAGCCCTCCAAATATTGAAGATTCTCCATCTTTGGAGGGGCTTGGGTTATTTGGATGTGATCCACCTTTCTCTGGAAGCGAAAGAGGAGCTAATCTGGTGGCTAGGTCATATGGAGGAATGGAACGGGAGAGCCATTTTCTGCATGTCTCCTGAGATAGTCATAGAATCGGATGCCAGCAACTTGGGATGGGGAGCTTGATGCAGAGACCTTACCACAGGAGGGAAATGGGCTTAAATGGAAAAGAACATGCACATAAATTGTCTGGAATTACTAGCAGGTTCTTTTGTTGTCAGAAGTTTTACAAAAGAAACTTCGGACTGCTGCATTCTTTTAAGGATGGATGATGTATCAGCAGCAGATACAAAAAACATTTTTTGATCAGCACCAAATCAGAGATTTTGGCCAACCTAGCCAAAGATTTTTGGAAATTTTGTCTTGACAAGAACATCTCCCTTCAAGAGGAATACCTCCCAGGCCTCTCCAACTCCATTGCAGACTGGAATTCCAGACATCTTTTGGATTCAGAAAGAATCCAAGATGATGAATTCAGAAAATCATCATCTTTGAGTTCCTCTAGAAATACATCTATTTGCTTCACTGCTAAACAAACGTTTACCCATGTTTTTCAGTTGGAGACTGGACCCGGAAGCTCTAGCGATAGACAAGTTCCTGCAGAATTGGAGCGGTTCCAGAAATTATGCATTCCTCCATTTCCAATGATCCCCAGGGTCATTCTTCAGGTCAGGAAACAAATGGCGACCATTGTCCTAGTTACCCCTTTTGGACGTCTCAGCCATGGTTCCCTCCACTGCTCGAATTGTCAGTAGAAGTTCCACGTTATCTGAGTCCGTTTCCTCGTCTGTTAATGAATCCTTTGGGGCTTCCTCACAAAATGTTGTTGAACAATCAGTTACATCTCATGGTGTGGTTGATTTCAGGGATCCCTGGTGCCTTGAAGGTCTTTTGGAAAAAGCTCAGTCTCTTACATCAGAGCCCTGGGCCCCTGGAACATAGGATTGTTACAAGTCATGTTGGACCATCTGGTCACGTTGGTGCGTGGAATGGGTTCTGGATCCCGTTTCTGCCGATTTAACTAAATACATCAATTTCCTTTATTCTTGTTTTCAGCAAGGAAAGGCTTATAGAACTATCAACTGCTATAGATCGGCAATTTCAGCAGGTCATGATCTGATTCATAATTTACAAATTGGCCAACATCCTTTAGTTTGCAAACTCATGGCAGGCATTAAATTATCTAGACCCCCTAGTTCTAAATATTCTGTTCTTTGGGATGTCAATGTTGCCCTACATTTTCTGGAATCCTGGCCCATTAACAATTCGTTATCGTTGAAACAGCTTTCGCCAAACTCACAATGTTACTTTACTTAATTTCTTTTCGTCGAGTTTCTGATGTCAAGAATCTTGATATTAGGGAGCGTCTTTTGTTCCAGAGGGTATTAAATTTCGAATTACTAGAAGAACTAAAACTCTTTCTAGGGAGATTGTGTATCCCGCTTTTCCTCTGAGACCTCAGCTCTGTGTAGTGAATTATCTTCGAACTTATGAATTGGCTACTGCTAATGTCAGACCTTGTAATTCTCATCAGTTGTTAATTTCATTTAGGAAACCACATTTACCTGTTTCATCTGCTACTCTCGCTAGATGGATACGCTGGATCATGCAGTCAGAGGGTATTGATATTATGGATTTTGGAGCCCATTCTTCTAGAGGAGCTATCGCATCAAAATCTTATCGTTCCGGAGGTCGTTTGGAAGACATCCTCAAAGAGGCTGACTGGCCCAGTGAATCCAACTTTAAGTAATTTTATTTTAAACCTATTGCACATGTGTCTGCTGATGTCATTGATCAGCTTTGAACTTGCAATAATATGAAGCCTCCGGTCTTGTAATAGAATTTGCGGATTTTCTTAACTTTGTGAAGGAAAGTCAAGATTTTATTGAAGACACGGAGGTGAATATTATCCCACCCATGGTATTTCCACACTATCATAATATTCTTTTTTTTCTCAGGCTAAAGGCTTCTACTTCAAGACTATGTGCCGAGTTGTATAACGCAATGGAAGTTGTGGTAAGGTTATCAGTTTGCAGTGGAGTGACACAGCTGATTGGAGGTCCACAGGCAGAGGGGTGTGTCTATCCTGAGAGACTTTCTAATGTTTTTTCTTATGTGTTTATATACTGTTATTTGCTGCTAACAGGAGTAGTAAAGATTGAAAAACAATAATATTCGCCTCCGTGTCTTTAATAAAATACTGACTTTCCTTCACAAGGTTAGGAAAATCCCCAAACTTCACTTCACAAAATTAGGAAAATCCTTGAATTGTAACTTATCATACCCCTAGAACAGATAATAGCCTTCTGTGTTATCTAAATAAGAAACATTCCCACTCACCCCACATAAAGACTATCACACATCAGGGGCAGATAATAACACCACTGAGTGTAATTTATCAGACCCCTCGGTCAGATAAATGACTTCTGTATTATCCAACTAATAATCCTTAACAACCCCCCACCCCACATACAGAATATCACACATTAGGGGCAACTAATAACCCCACTGATTGTAACCCCATTTTTGTCACCCCTACTGTCTCTGTATCACCCCCCCATTGCTTGTCTGTCTCACCCCCACTGCCTGTCTGTCTCATCCAACCCACTGTCTGTGTCATTCCACCCACTGTCTGTCCGTCTCATCCCACCCACTGTCTGTCTGTATCATGCCACCCACTGTCTGTCTGTCCCATCCCCTCATTGTCTGTCTGTCTCATCTCCCATTGTCTGTCTGTCTCACACCCCCTAGTGTATGTTTGTCTGTCTCACATACCACTATGTATTTTTCTTACCAGATCTCTTTCTTAGTGCCTCTCCTGTTACAGTGAATTGGGTCCCCTGTACTGGGCAGGTTTCATTTGCGGCAGGTACAAGTTGTAGACACCCCTTCCATATCCCGGCAGTTTGCAGGGTCGCTTAGTACTTTGTTTCTTTGAAGTGGTGTTTATTTTCCATGATTTTTGGTAGTGAACTCCTGAAGGTGACTCAAGGTTTGTCCGATAAAGAGGAGCAACCATTAACCCTTGTCTGGTCCGATGGACACATGGGAAAGGACAGTAAGCCTTGTACTTGTGCAGAGCATGCGGTCTGTAGATTGGTTCTCCAAAAAATGTCTTGCCTGGTCAATAGTAGGAAGGAACATGAAGATAAAAATAAGAAATAACACATGAGGATATTTTCTCTGGTGAATAACATTGTGTAATATGAAATCAAGTGGACATTTTAATATCTTTATAAAATCATCATATGCAGTTTAATGTCTAGTCACTGCTTAGGAGCTTCATTTTTTAGGTCCCTTATGCCATTACATGACATGTATGTATGTATCAGACAAACCCTGCCCTGTCCAGTTGCAAAGTGTCTGGCAACTCCTGTCTGCACTGGAATACAGCTAACCCCAGACATAGAGTTCTGTGCAAAAGTCTTAGACAGGTGTGAAAAAATGCTATAAAGTAAGAATGCTTTCAAAAAGAGACATGTTAGTTTATTTATTTTTATCAATTAACAAAATGCATAGTAAGTGAACAGAAGAAAATTATAAATAAAATCAATATTTGGTGTGACCACCCTTTGCCTTCAAAACAGCGTCAGTTCTTTTAGGTACTCTTGCACACAGTTTGTTACGGAACTCGGCAGGTAGGATGTTACACACATGTTGGACAACTAATCTTCTGTGGATGTAATCCCAGACATACTCAATTATGTTGAGATCAGGGCTCTGTGCAAGCTATACCATCACTTCCAGGACTCCTTGTTCTTCTTTACGCTGAAGATAGTTCTTAATGATTTTGGGGTCGTTATCATGCTGCAGAATAAATTTGGGACCAATCAGATGCTTCCCTGATGATACTGCATGATGGACACTTCTCTGCATTGAGGAGACCATTAATTCTGACCAAATCCCCAACTCCATTTGCAGAAATGCAGCCCCAAACTTGCAAAGAACCACCACCATGCTTCACTGTTGCCTGCAGACACTCATTTTTGTACCGCTCTTCATCCCCTTCAACGGACAAACTGTCTTCTGCTACAGCCAAATATTTCAGAGCACCTGCTGCCATTTTCCTGCACCCCAGTTCCTGTGTTTTGGTGCATAGTGGAGTTGCTTGGCCTTGTTTCCACGTTGGCGGTATGGCTTTTTGGCCGGAAGTCTTCCATGAAGACCACTTCTGACCAGACTTCTCCTGACAGTAGATGGGTGTACCAGGATCTCACTGTTTTCCACCAATTCTGAGCTGATGACACTGCTGGACACCTTCCTATTGCAAAGGGAAGTTAGCATGTGTCACGGTAATCAGGAAAAGAAGGACAGACACAAAGATAAAATATAACCACCTTTATTTATTATAACAGAAATAATGGTAGAGCCCACACAGAACCCCAGATATATGCAAATAGGACCCAAGGTCCCTCCGGAGCTGCACACTGTGCTGTGCACTGCACTACTCAAGATCTGGAGACTAGGGAGGCGGCTGAAGAGGGACAACAGAAAAATGCTAGAATATGTGTAAGTCACCACTTGGTCTGCGAATGGAGGCAACAGAGAGCGAGGGCAGAGTAGAGCCAGGAGACACAGAGACTACCGGTCAGGCAAGCAGGTAGTGTAGGGAGCGAGTGGGCAGCCAACGTCACAGGTCAGACAAGCCGGGGACTACATGGAACGAGAGTAAACAGGCCACTGGTCAGGTAGCCAGAGACTATGCTGAGCGAGTAGGAGCCAGGGCCACTGGTCAGGAAAACCGAGGACTACACAGAGCGAAAGTAACCAGGCCCACAGGAAAGGCAACCGGAGGCTACACTGAGTGGGTAGTAGCCAGGGCCACTTGTCAGGCAAGCTGGGGTCATACACAGAGCAGTAGTCAGCCAGAGGCACAGGTCAGAACCGATGTGGGTAGTCAGACAAGCCGGGGTCATACACAGAGCGAGTAGTCAGCCAGAGCCACAGATCAGAAACAATATGGTTAGTCAGACAAACCGGCGTCATACACTGAGCGAGATTCTCAGGCAAACACGGGTCACAACGGAGAGCAAGAGTAACAAGCAGGAACATCACATAAGGGCATTGACTCCCAGGCCCAAGGAGGTTTATAAAGATGCAGAAGGAGGCGGGACCCAATTAGGCCACCCAGAATAGGCCCATAAACAGGTGTCCGTGCTAGTGCCTGTTACCTGATGTCAGCAATGAGGAAGTGGCCAGAGGCCATGCCAGTTGGCGGTTGTACAGAGGTAGGAAGCACAGGAAAACTTAGCCTCTAAGGGAGACTGTGATAGCACCCCCACCTTAACGGCCTCTCCCCTGCAGAAGAGGACCAGCACTAGAGGTGGTGCGGGAGTGGAATTCACAGAGAAGGGCTGGTGCATGTAGATCACTCTTAGTGACCCAGGAACGCTCCTCAGGTCCATATCCTTTCCAGTGCCCCAGATATTGTACCTGGCCTCTGACCCTGCGAGTATCCAAAATACTTTGTACTTCATACTCATGGTCCCCCACTTGGACGGGTCAGCAGTAGTATATCTGTTACAGACCAATGGTTTCAGTAGCAACACATGGAAAGCATTGGAGATGCACATATTAGCAAGGAGTTCAAGGGCATAGGTTATGGGGTTAATCCTGCAGAGAAACTTAAAGGGGCCCACAAATCGGGGAGCCAGCTTTTTACAAGGCACTGTCACGGATCCCAGGAATACACCAGGAGTCAGTACGGTAAAGTAAAACAATATTTTGTTAGAATAATCACAGTAATATACGTAAACAGATAACACAGAGAGGGTGATCAAAGAGGCATGAACTGTATCAGAAATAGCAGTCCGCTAATAGATCCACCACACTGTCTGAGACTAGGCCTCAGCCCACTGGAGCCTCGAGGTAATTCAGAATGCCTAAAGGACTAGCACTGACTCAGCCTGCAGTCAGTCTAGGAGTCTGAAAGAGCCCCAGGTCCACACTAGGATGGGTGTCTGTGGAGCAGGGACCAACACACGGAGGAAACAGACAGAGCCCCCTAGTCTGCACCAGAAAGTATAGTCAGACAAGCTGTTTCCATACACGGAGCGGGTTGTCAGCCAGAGCCACAGGATTACACCAGATAGGATATCCACTGAAGCGTTGGTATGCAGGATGCGCAGTGGACAGAGCCCCAGGTCAATACCAGAGTGGGTAGTAAGACAAGCCAGGTCATACACGGAGCGGGTAGTCAGCCAGAGCCACAGGTTTGCACCAGAAAGGATGTCTAAGCCAAATGGGCACAAGGAGAGTGGTCAGACAGAGCCACAGGTCAACACCAGAATGGATGGCCAGACAGGCCGAGTTATACACAGCTGAGGTAGTCAGCCAGAGCCACCGGTCAGCACCAGAAAGGATGGTCAGACAAGCCAGGTCATACACAGAGCCCAAGGGAAACAGAACTGTATTGTACAACAACGCAAGGGCAACTGAGTCAGGACTCAGTCTGCCCTTTAAACCCCTCCACAGGAAGTAGGTAGGAGAAGCTCAGAGGAAGGAAGTAGGTAGAAAGGAAGTAGGAGACTACAGGAAGCATGGCATAAAACAGAGGCCTGCTACATGCTTGAAGCCTCGCTCCTGCAGATGACGCTGAAACCAAGGTAAGCTGTAACAGGCACCTGGAGATGGAAATTGCGTGAGGACAGACATACTCTCTCTCCCACCTGGAACACCGGTAGCAGTCTACGGTCAGCTTGTCTAGCGCAACGTGGAACTCTCCAGGGATCTCTGAACCCGTACCCATGTGGAGCGAAGCGCTCTCAAGTGCTCCTCCAGAGTAGGAATATTCTGAGCCTCAAAAGACTCTGGAAGCAGGGAAGTTTGGAACCCGTAGTTAATCAGAAAGGGTGCGTTCCGAGAGGAGGAACTGACTGCACTATTTCTGGCTAACTCCGCCCATGGTAACAGGTTCGCCTAGTTGTCATGGTGGTCAGAAATGAAACAACAGAGAAACTGTTCCAGTGCTTGATTAGACCTCTCTGCAGCACTGTTAGACTGTGGATGATAAGCGGAGGTGAACGAGAGCTGGATCCCCATCTGACCGCAAAAGGCTCTCCAGAAAGGTGATACAAACTGGCTCCCATGGTCCAAGACCACCACTTTGGGTATACCATGGAGACGAACCACCTCCTTCGCAAAGATCTCGACCAACTCCTTAGAGGATTGGAGTCTCTTCAGTGTCACAAAATGGGCCATTTTGGAAGATTTGTCCACAATCATCAGGATGACCATGTAACCCTCCGAGACAGGCAACTCTACCATAAAGTCTATCTACAAGTGAGACCATGGACGCTCCCCATTAGGGATGGGCTGCAGGAGGCCAACCGGCAGGTGTCTAGGAATCTTGATCTGCGCACAAGTGGAACATGCGGCAGCAAATGAGGAACAATCTGCTCTCAAGCTGGGCCACCAAAAGAGTCTGGTCATAGACCATATCAGCTGGTCCCTACCAACGTGTGAAGTAGCCTTAGGGGAATGGTACGCCTCTAGTAATCTGGCATGGAGGAATTTGGGCACAAAACATTTCCCATTAGGCCTCTCCACTGGGGCGGAAGCTTGAGTAGCCAAAATCTTCTCGCCCAGCGGAAATGTAATACTGGTACGTACCGTAGACAGGATGCAGTTAGGAGTAATAATAGGCACCAGAGGAGACTCCTCCTGGGACTCAGCCCCAAATTGTCGAGAGAGAGCATCTGCTCTAATTTTTTTGGTGCCAGACAGATAAGAAACCACAAAATTAAACCTCGAAAGGAATAAGGCCCATCTGACCTGACGTGAAGGCAACCTCTTAGTCTCCGACAAATATGTGAGTTTTTTGTGAGCGGTCAGTATCAGGATTGGAACAGTCGTGCCCTCCAACAGATAACACCATTCTTTCAATGCCAGGATGATAGCGAGTAATTCACGATCACCCACATCATATACACTCTCAGCCTTTGACAGTTTATTCAAGAAAAAAATGCTAGGCAGCAATGGTCTCTCAGGGCCCGCAAGCTGGGACAGCAAAGTGCCTACACCAGATTCCAAGGCATCCACCTCCAAGGTAAATGGTAGGGTGGGATTCAGGTGGGACAATGTCGGGGCCTTTGCAAAGGCAGACTTCAAGTTCTCGAAGGCCTGAAAAGCTTCAGGTGCCCAGACTGAAGGATTCACGCCCTTCTGAATCATATATGTGAGTGGTTTCACAACTGAGAAAAAGTTTCATATGAACTTCCTATAATAATTAGTGAAGCCGAGGAACCTCTGTATGGATCGTAGCCCCACGGGAAGCGGCCACTGCAAGACAGCAGACAGTTTTTGCAGATCCATGTCCAGGCCAGTGGATGAAATCACGTATACCAAGAAGGTCACCTGGGATTTGTGGAATTCACACTTCTCAAGTTTGCAGAACAACATGTTCTCTCAGCAGTTGTAGAACCTGTGCTACATCTTGTCACAGTTATCTTAGATCCAGCGATGCCTGGTGGGTTGACACAGGTAATAGATGGCCTGAAATGTCGCTGTGGCGTCATCCCATGCGTCATTACGAGGACTGGGCCTAGGCATGGTTGGCGTTCTCAGCGGCTGTCCGTGTCCTCGCGTCACCCGGGTCTGCTCCATAGAATGACGCGGAATGAGGTCTGTGTTCTGACGCATCTCGTGGCCAGCCATCACTTTCAGGCGCAAGGCTTCTAAATGTCGCAGGCCTCTGCTTTGTACTGTTTGGGGCTGTTAGCTCCACCCATCTACTTCCTGGGTTGCCTGTTAAAAGGGAACTGGATCTCTATTCCGTTACCCTTACGTTGTTGACAGTGCTGTTCTAGTTTTAGTTGTTCCTGTATCCTGTGTATGACCCGGCTTGTCTGACTATCCATTCTGGTGCTGACCTGTGGCTCTGTCTGACCATTCTCTCTGTGCACTCCATTTGTCTTAGACATCCAGTCTGGTGCAGACCTGTGGCTCTGGCTGACTACCCACTCTGTGTATGACCTTGGTTGTCTGACTATCCATTCTGGTGCTGACCTGGGGCTCTGTCCTAATATCATCCCATTGTTGTCTTCTCTTATGGGATATCCTAACTGGTGCAGACCTGTGGTTCTGGCTGACTACCCGCTCTGTGTATGACCTTGGCCTGTCTGACTATCCTAACTGGTGCTGACCTGTGGCTCTGTCTGTTCGCTCCGCTGCATTGCCTTCTTCCCCAGACATCCATCTTGGTGCAGACCTGGGGCTCTGGCAGACTCCGGACTACTGACTGCAGGCATGAATCAGTAGTCTCCATTATTACCATCCTAATTGGAGACAATCTCAGCTCTACTGATTGCAGGCCTGAGTCAGTGTTCTTCCTGGTGTTCCCTGCGGGAGACTTAGAGTTCTATCCTGGGCTCTGCTATTTCCATTGAGACTACCAGTTGGCTCCGACCTAGTCTCCAGCAGTTGTAGTTGACATTGTGACGGCTCCTATTCCTGATAGAGTCCTAGCCTATCTAGTCACCTTATGCTCTATACTACTGCTGATATCTTTTATATTATTATTCCAATAAAGGTGGTTTTAACTATACTGTCTGATTCCTTGTCTTGCTTGAGAACGGTAACACATCTGCTCTATGTGCCTCCAAGGTGGGAGAATGGATGAGTATATCGTCCAAATATACTACAACGCAACTCTGAAGTAGGTCTCTTAAAACGTCATTAATGGACTCTTCGAAGACAGCGGGGGCGTTGCACAATCTGAAAGGCATTACCAAATACTCATAGTGCCCACTCCGGGTGTTAAACGCTGTCTTCCATTCATCACCCTCTTTTATTCGCACCAAATGGTATGCGGCCCTCAAATCCAGTTTCGTGAAAACAGTTGAGCCTTTGATATGGTCGAATAGCTCTGAGATCAACGGAATTGGATAAGAATAAGAAGAACTGGATAACGAAAAAGAAGCCTGCGCCTGCAGTGGAGGACGACATCCGAATAATGCCCTTAGCTAGGGCATCCTCCACATAGTCCTCCATGGCCTTGTTCTCCTCCACTGACAAGGGATAAACTCGGACCCTAGGAGGTCTGGCCCCCAGTACCAGATAAACAATACAATCATAAGGCCTGGCCTCTACCCTATTAAATACCTCTTTGTAGGACTGGTACTCAGTAGGTAACGAGGTAGAGGTACACAATATTCTCGTAGGCTGCTGGAGGCAAGATTTATTACATAGAGGTGACCATGACAGGATATCACAGGTCTGCCAGTCAGTTCTAGGGTTGTGAGTCTGTAACCAGGGAAAACCCAGAATGACAGCATGATGGGGAGAATGTCTCACCTGGAACGGCTGTGTCTCCACATGGAGTGTCCTTACCCTTAGAGACAAGTGGTGAGTCTCATGAGTAACGTGTGCCAGCTGTAAGGGTCTGCCGTCACTAGCCTCAATAGCCAACGGAATAGAGTGTTTGATCAGCAAGGTCCTCATCAATGAAAAATCCCGTGACCCCTGAGTTCAGTAGTGCCGGAGTCACCAGCGAATACTCGGCCAAAGATAGCACAACTTCCAGAATAGGTTTGTCCAGAATTCTCTCTGGGGACTGTGAAATGCCGTACAGGGCAAGCACGCAACACATGACCCGACTCTCCACAGTATCAGCAAAAGCCCCCTCTCCTGCGTCGAGCCCTCTCCTCCTCCAAAAGGAGTGTGAAGCCTAGCTGCATAGCTTCCACCCCGGTAGGGTTGGGATTAGGAGGCATGGGAGGTGAGGGTGGACAGGGTGGGTGTAAGAAACTAGGTGCCAATCGAGGCAAGGTCTTACGGCCTTGTTCCATAAACGAAGGCCTTTCACGGATTTGTATATCAATCAAGATGGTGAATGAGATCAGCTCCTCCAGATCACCAGGCAGGTCTCGGGCTGCCATCTCGTCTTTAATTGCGTCACACAAGCCCTGGGAGAATGTGGCAACTTAGGCTTCATTGATCCATCCTACCTCCGCTGCCAGAGTACGGAACTCAATAGCGTAGTCTGCTACTATACATGCGCCCTGCCGTATTGTCATAAGTCATTTGGCAGCGAAGGTTGCACGCCAGGAACATCAAAAACTCTCCAGAAGAAGGCCACAAATTCAGTGAAATGGTGGACTATGGGTTTTTCCATCTCCCATAGTGGATTGGCCCAGGACAATGCCTTGCCAGATAGGAGGGAGATCAGGAATCCCACCTTACTTCGCTCAGTAGGAAATGCGTGTGGTACCATCTCCAAAGATACGATGGAGAACCTACGATGTATAGGGGGTTCCTCCATCAGCTGGGAATTTTTTTGGAGTAGAGGAGCGGAGCCAAAAACCCCCTCTACTTATGCCAGCTTCAGAGGTAGTAGCCAAATCAGTGCATGTGCTGGGTATGCCACCGGTTGTGGAGCAAAGCGGTCTAGGTGAGCCATGCGATTTAACAGTGTCTGCATAGCAAAAGACAATTGATCAATTCTCTGGTCTTGAGAATCCATCCTGGACAGGATGCTCTGATTAGGTGGACTGCCAGTACCTTCATAACACATGGTCCTTACGTACTGTCACGGTAATCAGGCAAAAAAGGACAGACACAAAGATAAAATATAACTACCTTTATTTATTATAACAGCAATAATGGTAGAGCCCACACAGAACCCCAGAGAACACAAGATCTACAGACTAGGGAGGAGGCTCAAGTGGAACAACAGAAGAATTGTAGAATATGAGTAAGTCACCATTTGGTCTGCGAACGGAGGCAACAGAGAGGGAGAGCAGACCAGGGCCAGGAGACACCGAGACTACAGGTCAGGCAAGCAGGTAGTGTAGGGAGCGAGTGGGCAGCCAACGTCACAGGTCAGACAAGCCGGGGACTACATGGAACGAGAGTAACCAGGCCACTGGTCAGGCAACCGGAGAGTATGCTGAGCGAGTAGGAGCCAGGGCCACTAGTCAGACAAACCGAGGACTACATGGAGTGAAAGTAACCAGGCCCACAGGAAAGGCAACTGGAGGCTACACTAAGTGGGTAGTAGCCAGGGCCACTGGTCAGGCAAGCTGGGGTCATACACATAGAAAGTAGTCAGCCAGAGCCACAGGTCAGAACCGATGTGGGTAGTCAGACAAGCCGGGGTCATATGCAGAGTGAGTAGTCAGCAAGAGCCACAGGTCAGAACTGATGTGGGTAGTCAGACAAGCCAGGGTCATACACAGAGTGAGATTCTCAGGCAAACACGGGTCACAAAGGACAGCAAGAGTAACAAGCAGGAGCACCACATAAAGGCAATGACTCCCAGGCCCAAGGAGGTTTATAAAGGAGAAGAAGGAGACGGGACCCAATTAGGCCACCCAGAATAGGCCCATAAACAGGCGTCTGTGCTAGTGCCTGTTACCTGATGTCAGAACTGAGGAAGTGGCCGGAGGCGGTTATACAGAGGTAGGAAGCACAGGAAAACTTAGCCTCTAAGGGAGACTGTGATAGTATGATGTGTCTTTCATCTGCTGCACTAAATTTCCTTGGCTGACCACTGAGTCTACAGCCCTCATTGTTGGCTATTTCCTTGTGCTTCTTCAAAAAAGCTTGGAAACCCCTGTCTGCCTTGACATTTCTACCTGGGAGAGACCTTGCTGATGCAGTATGACTACCTTGTGTCTTGCTGCTGTGCTCAGTTTTGTCATGGTGTATGACTTTTGACATTAAACTGTTATGACGGTCCCCGTGATCCTGTGTGTCACTCTTTTCTGTGCTGCTCCCTGATTGGCTGAGCTGTGTTGGCCCTCCCCTGGTTACCCTTTTTATACTGGCCGCTGGCACCAGTCTGGTGCCCTTTCGTGGTGTTCCTGAGCCTTGCTGCTGTTATCTGCGTTCCTGATTTCCGTGTACCGACTTGGCCTGCTTGAGACTCTCCTGTGTTCCTGCCCGTTGCTGATCCTGCTTGTCTACTAACCCGCTCTGGTATCCGACCCGGCCTGGCTGACGTTCCTGCTTGTTGCTGATCCGGCTTGTCTACGAACCCGCTCTGGTATCCGACCCGGCCTGGCTGACGTTCCTGCTTGTTGCTGATCCGGCGTGTCTACGATTCTCCACAGTTCCCGGTTCCAGTCTATCTACGTTCCTGCTGCTGACTACTGGGCGACATTCTTACTCCTTGAGTCGCGCTCATGCTCGAGACTGACCTTAACCCTGGTGTCACTGTTCACTGTCAAACGCTACTGAGCTATACTACTGCTGAGTCTCCTTAAGCTTGCAGAGCGATATTATCAGGGCGATTCCGATTGCTGAGCTGATTCCTTGCTGTGCCTCACCTCCTACCAAGTGCTTAGTTAACCCGTTCAGTGCTACGCTACTACTGCTGAGCCGGCCGCTTGGGCCTGAGAGACGGCGGCTCATAGTCCATCTATGCAGGGTAGTTGTTCCGGTACCATACCGGTGGTCATCTTGCCTACGCACTTGCACTGGTGGAGTAGTTATACGCCCGTGGGGGCTACCTGGCACTAGCTATTGGCTTCCGTTACGCCCGAGGGGGCTTGATCCTTACACTTGCAGCTTGCAGTCTCCGTTGTATGCCCGTGGGGGCTACGTGCCTTGCTCTTGCAGCTTGTAGTCTCCGGTTTACACCCGTGGGGGCTAACGACTCACAGTTCCCAAATACTGGTGGCACTTGTTACGCCCGTGGGGGTCATCCATTATTGCTCTAGCGTTCTGGATCAATTCTGCCGTGCAAGTCGAGTGCTCTCCTACAGACTTGGTATTACTCCTCATACTTATACAAGCTTCAGCTACACCTTGGGCGTGCCTACACCACAACAAAGACTGATGAGGACTGTGTTAACTATTATATGTCCCTGTCTGGGTTACCAGTCCTAGTATATATTTCTTGTACATATATTCTACTCTATCTGTTCTCAGTATACTGGCCTGTAAGGGTCTATACACTTGTTCTTGTTTACCCTGTGTGCCTGTAGAGGGCGATATTGTTCATTAATTTATTTAATAAAACTGCGTTTTACCATACCCTCTGTCTGAAGTGTCTGAAAACCGTAACAACTGTCTTCGGTAACCTCATATTGTTAACTGAGTTTGGCTTTTCCTCACCTGGTTTTATTCCTCCTACACAGCTGTTTCTGTTTCAGTTACTGTGTTTCAACCCAAGTATTAAATTAATGATCATTAGCACCTGTTTGGTATAATTGTTTAATCATACACCTGACAATATGCCTACAAAAGCACTTAATTATGTGCAAGTGTACCTTGAAGAATTGATGCTGCTTTGAAGGCAAAGGGTGGTCACACCAAGTATTGATTTGATTTAGATTTTCCCTCTGTTCACTCACTTTGCATTTTGTTAATTGATAAATATAAACTATTAACGTGTCTATTTGGAAAACATTCTTTACAACATTTTTTCAGACCTGCTTAAGACTTTTGCACAGAACTGTACATATCTGCCTTCTTGAGCATCACCATTGGTGTGCAACTGATTTCCTAGGCACTGAGAGCAAGGGGTCCAGGTCTGGGTTACTGGCCTCTACCCCAAATTCACAGATTGGCCTTCTTGGGTCTTGCCGGTGAAGTACAGCTTGTTTTCCTAGGGGCCAATAAGGTTGTGTAAAGCAGACTTGTCTGTGATTTTGGAATTGGAACATCATTTTGGGTACGATTAGTCTGATATACACATGGATTTTTTCCCCATGTAATGGTTCTGGAGAGATAAAACATGGCATAGTGACTCACGATAGAACCAGAAAATGTTTATTTTTTTCATTCAGATTTACCGTAAGCTTAGAGCCTCGATGGGAGAAAGATGTGCCCTAGGTGAGTACAAATTAATCTGTAGGTTCATGTTAGAAATATTAACTATTTACATTGCCCATCCATAGTTTATAGAGAGCCATATCATCAAATAGCAAGCTTCCATCTCCTTATCAAGGGAAGACATTATATTTCATTCCATCTGTTAAGAGAAACTGAACCTAAATCCAAGCCAGTAACAATAAATGCTTAATTCCAATACAACTCAACATGAATGGGAACAAAGCCTGAGACAGGAGTGTTCAGGACTAAAAAGAAATAGAGCAATAAGAATATTCTTTTAACTTCTTTCCTCTTTTGTTTTTCTCCTGGTGCTCATAAGCTTCCACCAGTTCCTCTCTCCTCCCTTCTCTGAACATTGCATGCTAGTTTAGTCCTTCTTGGACCAACCCCGAACACAAGGTTTCCTTTTGCTGCTCACTCCTTGTGAGTGTGAAGTGGACATCTTTGCTGTGTTTCTCCCCTCACAAATTGTTTTTTCTGCTCAACCATAGTGGTGGTCATTTTAGTTTTATTGTTACCTCACAATTGGATGTTAGTTAGTCATATCCTTTACTCTTGCTGGTTTTTCACTGTTATGGCATAACCGAGTGCGAACCAAATACATATATCATTATTTTTTTTTTACAAAGGATATTCTATTTCCTCAGCTTCTGACTGTGGTGAGTTATATATTTTAAATTGAATATATTTTGTTACCACAGTATCTCACTTATTAAGCTTATACTCCACACATCTTAAATTAAATAGAATTTTTTCCCATTTTCTCTGGAATTTCTAATGAACTTTTATCTGAGGAACAGATTCAGGCTTTTGATGGATGCATCCATCAATAAAGCAGTTTCTAAAGCTATATTCATGCATGATTAAAATGACTGAAACTTTAGTTAAATCTTTATCTGAGGTTGTATCCAGTAAAGTTTCTCAAGAATCAAAAATGTCAGATAGTGAGAAATCTACATTAGAATAGAAAGACTATGATTTATAAGAATTGGATAGAGATCTCAGTCCAGATCTCACTCCTGTTACAAGTTTTATTATATATGATAATGGCTATGACAGGGGTAGAAAGGATAAGCTCGTTATGACCACAGTTTGTTTACATTAGAGAAGAGACGTCTAAGGGGTGATATGATTATCATTTACAAATACATTCAAGGTCAATACAAAGAACTATCCAATGAATTATTTATGCAAAGAGCTGAGCTAAGAACAAGAGGTCATCCATTAAGACTTGCGGAAAGGAGCTTTCAACTAAAACGTAGGCAGGGATTCTTTACAGTAAGGGCGGTAAGGCTATGGAATTCCTTGCCTCGGGATGTTGTGCTTGCAGATAATGCAACTGCATTCAAAAAAGCAATGGATTAGTGATGAGCGAGCATGCTCGGCCGAAGCTCGGTTCGGCTCGAGCATCGCTCTGCTCGGCACATGGCGGTACTCGTACGAGTACCGCATGTGCTCGCCCGCCATGTTCGGGTCTCCTCCCCGCACGTTTCGCGGCTGCTGCGCAGCCAATAAACGTGCGGGGAGGCTCTGACATCAGTGTAATGCCAGCAGCCATGTTGGCTGCTGGCATTACACTGATTGGCTGGCCAGAACCCGTGATCGGGTGCTGTATAGCACCTGACCAGCGAGTTCGGCTCAGTCTTAGCCAGGGAGAGATGAGGATAGGAAGGGAAAGTCAGTGTAGGGAGAAGAAAAGTGTGTTTGAACAACATAAAGACCCAAAAGTCCTTTTTAGGACTATTGTGTGTGGGGGCAGCAGTTATATTTTGTTTGGGGGGGCAGAGATATAAAAAAAAAACGTCACATATTCCGTTCACTGTGCCTAGCCGCAGATTAGCAGCACATTCTGTTTAGTGTGCAAAGTTGCAGATTAGCAGCACATTCTGGTTAGTGTGCAAAGTTGCAGATTAGCAGCACATTCTTTTTAGTGTGCAAAGTTGCAGATTAGCAGCACATTCTGTTTAGTGTGCAAAGTTGCAGATTAGCAGCACATTCTTTTTAGTGTGCAAAGTTGCAGATTAGCAGCACATTCTGTTTAGTGTGCAAAGTGTAAAAAATAAAAGTCACATATTCCGTTCACTGTGCCTAGCCACAGATTAGCAGCACATTCTGTTTAGTGTGCAAAGTTGCAGATTAGCAGCACATTCTGTTTAGTGTGCAAAGTGTAAAAAATAAAAGTCACATATTCCGTTCACTGTGCCTAGCCGCAGATAAGCAGCACATTCTGTTTAGTGTGCAAAGTTGCAGATTAGCAGCACATTCTGTTTAGTGTGCAAAGTGTAAAAAATAAAAGTCACATATTCCTTTCACTGTGCCTAGCCGCAGATAAGCAGCACATTTTGTTTAGTGTGCAAAGTTGCAGATTAGCAGCACATTCTGTTTAGTGTGCAAAGTGTAAAAAATAAAAGTCACATATTCCGTTCACTGTGCCTAGCCGCAGATTAGCAGCACATTCTGTTTAGTGTGCAAAGTTGCAGATTAGCAGCACATTCTGTTTAGTGTGCAAAAGTGTAAAAAATAAAAGTCACATATTCCGTTCACTGTGCCTAGCCGCAGATAAGCAGCACATTCTGTTTAGTGTGCAAAGTGTAAAAAATAAAAGTCACATATTCCGTTCACTGTGCCTAGCCGCAGATAAGCAGCACATTCTGTTTAGTGTGCAAAGTTGCAGATTAGCAGCACATTCTGTTTAGTGTGCAAAGTGTAAAAAATAAAAGTCACATATTCCGTTCACTGTGCCTAGCCGCAGATAAGCAGCACATTCTGTTTAGTGTGCAAAGTTGCAGATTAGCAGCACATTCTGTTTAGTGTGCAAAGTGTAAAAAATAAAAGTCACATATTCCGTTCACTGTGCCTAGCCGCAGATAAGCAGCACATTCTGTTTAGTGTGCAAAGTTGCAGATTAGCAGCACATTCTGTTTAGTGTGCAAAGTGTAAAAAATAAAAGTCACATATTCCGTTCACTGTGCCTAGCCGCAGATTAGCAGCACATTCTGTTTAGTGTGCAAAGTTGCAGATTAGCAGCACATTCTGTTTAGTGTGCAAAGTGTAAAAAATAAAAGTCACATATTCCGTTCACTGTGCCTAGCCGCAGATAAGCAGCACATTCTGTTTAGTGTGCAAAGTTGCAGATTAGCAGCACATTCTGTTTAGTGTGCAAAGTGTAAAAAATAAAAGTCACATATTCCGTTCACTGTGCCTAGCCGCAGATAAGCAGCACATTCTGTTTAGTGTGCAAAGTTGCAGATTAGCAGCACATTCTGTTTAGTGTGCAAAGTGAAAAAAATAAAAGTCACATATTCCGTTCACTGTGCCTAGCCGCAGATAAGCAGCACATTCTGTTTAGTGTGCAAAGTTGCAGATTAGCAGCACATTCTGTTTAGTGTGCAAAGTGAAAAAAATAAAAGTCACATATTCCGTTCACTGTGCCTAGCCGCAGATAAGCAGCACATTCTGTTTAGTGTGGAAAGTTGCAGATTAGCAGCACATTCTGTTTAGTGTGCAAAGTGTAAAAAATAAAAGTCACATATTCCGTTCACTGTGCCTAGCCGCAGATAAGCAGCACATTCTGTTTCGTGTGCAAAGTTGCAGATTAGCAGCACATTCTGTTTAGTGTGCAAAGTGTAAAAAATAAAAGTCACATATTCCGTTCACTGTGCCTAGCCGCAGATTAGCAGCACATTCTGTTTAGTGTGCAAAGTTGCAGATTAGCAGCACATTCTGTTTAGTGTGCAAAGTGTAAAAAATAAAAGTCACATATTCCGTTCACTGTGCCTAGCCGCAGATAAGCAGCACATTCTGTTTAGTGTGCAAAGTTGCAGATTAGCAGCACATTCTGTTTAGTGTGCAAAGTGTAAAAAATAAAAGTCACATATTCCGTTCACTGTGCCTAGCCGCAGATAAGCAGAACATTCTGTTTAGTGTGCAAAGTTGCAGATTAGCAGCACATTCTGTTTAGTGTGCAAAGTGTAAAAATAAAAGTCACATATTCCGTTCACTGTGCCTAGCCGCAGATTAGCAGCACATTCTGTTTAGTGTGCAAAGTTGCAGATTAGCAGCACATTCTGTTTAGTGTGCAAAGTGTAAAAAATAAAAGTCACATATTCCGTTCACTGTGCCTAGCCGCAGATAAGCAGCACATTCTGTTTAGTGTGCAAAGTTGCAGATTAGCAGCACATATTCCGTGTAATATGAAGAAGGCGGGTAAAAAGGGACGGGGAAGTGGACGTGATCCTGATAGTTCAGGGCGCGGGTCAGGACGCGTAGAAACTGTGCCTGGTGCCAGAGCACAAGAAAGAAAGACATCCACCATACCTAGCTTCATGTCTCAGTTTACAGGGCGTCGCAGGACATCACTCTCGAGGTCAGACCACTGCGAACAGGTGGTCGGTTGGATTTCAGCTGATACTGCTTCCAGTCGGTTAAGCACCACCCTGTCTTCCACCAAGTCCACTCTCAGTAGCCAAGAGTCTGGTCAACATAATCCTCACCCTGATCATCCTTCCTCCCACCATAGAGGGTCTGGCCAAAGAAGTGATCCCACACTGGGATATAGTGAGGAGTTCGTCTCATCACCAATCCTTCATTTGAACCTCTCTCCAAGCACGCTTGCAGAGGAACATGACATCTGGTGCCCTGATTCACAACCTCTAGAGGGTACCCAATCACAAGAAGATGACAGAGGGGAACGGCATTTAAGGTCAAAGGAAGTGGATGATGATGATGAGACACAGTTGCCATCAAATCAACCACTATTACTGTCTCAAGACCTTGATGAGGAGGATGATACACAGTTGTCAATGACTGAGTATGTGGTGGGATCAAGAAATGAGGAGGATGATCAGAGTGAGGAAGTGGAGGCGGACTTGGTGGACGATGAGGTGACTGACCCCACCTGGGAAGGTGGAGAGCCGAGCGATGACACAAGTCCTGAGGGTGAGCCATCTGCAGCACCGCAACAGGCTGGAAGAGGCAGTGGTGTGGCTAAAGAAAGAAGGCGGACCGCACCAAACCGGCCCGCAAATGTTCCACGGAGCACCCCCTTGCGTAAATCTCCCTTGCCAAGGGCTAGGTGTTCCGCGGTATGGCGTTTTTTTAAGGAAAGTGCGGACGACAAAAAGATTGTAGTTTGCAACCTGTGCCACACCAGAATGAGCCGAGGCATGAACACTAGAAACCTCACCACCACCAGCATGATCCGACACATGGCATCCAAGCACCGTAATAAGTGGGAGGAACGCCCGGATCGCCAATCTGTGTCTGCAGGCCACACCACTGCCTCCTCTTCCCCTGTTTTCGGTGCCGGCCAATCGCCTGTCGAAGGCGCAGGCCCGCATACCTCCCGCCCTGCACCGGTACCATCTGAAGCACCATCAGCGACCACATCCACTTCCCTGTCCCAGCGCAGCATCCAAATGTCGTTACCCCAGGCATTTGAGCGCAAGCGAAAATACCCAGCCACCCACCCACAGGCCATAGCACTAACCTCACACCTTTCCAAATTACTGGCCATCGAAATGCTGCCATTTAGGCTTGTGGAGACTGAGTCCTTCCGCAGCCTGATGGCAGCAGCTGTCCCTTGGTACGCAGTCCCCAGCCGCCACTACTTTTCCCGGTGTGCCGTCCCCGCCTTACACCACCATGTGTCCCGTAACATCACCCGTGCCCTGACCAACGCAGTTACTGGGAAGGTCCACTTAACGACTGACACATGGACAAGTGCTTGTGGCCAGGGACGCTACATTTCCCTGACGGCACACTGGGTGAATGTCGTGGAGGCTGGGAGCGACTCGGACCCTGGGATGGCACAGGTGCTACCCACGCCGAGGATTGCGGGCCCTACCTCCATCAGGGTTTCCGCCAGCACCTACGTTATTGGCTCCTCCTCCTCCGTTTCCACCTCCGAATTCTCTTCGCGCAGCGCCACTCACCCAAGTAGTGTAGCACTGCAGTGGGGAAGCGTCAACAGGCCGTGCTGAAGCTGATCTGCCTTGGGGACAAACAGCACACGGCCTCAGAGCTGTTGCAGGGGATTAGTCACCAGACCGAGCAGTGGCTCTCGCCACTCAACCTGCAACCAGGCATGGTTGTGTGTGATAATGGGCGTAACTTGGTGGCGGCTTTGGAGCTCGGCAAGCTCACACACGTACCATGCCTAGCGCATGTATTTAATTTAGTGGTTCAGCGATTTCTAAAAACCTACCCCAATTTGCATGATCTCTTGACCAAGGTGCGCCGCGTGTGTGCACATTTCCGTAAGTCATCAACAGCTTCAGCCGGCCTGTTGAAGCTGCAGCAGCGCTTACAATTGCCAGCTCACCGGCTGCTGTGTGACGTGAGCACGCGCTGGAACTCCACCTTCCACATGTTGGCCCGGCTTTGTGAGCAGCAGAGGGCAGTAGTGGAGTACCAGCTGTTACACGGTCGTCGCCTCTCCATTCAACTTCCTCTAATCAGAAGTGAGGAGTGGGAATGGATGTCAGACCTCTGTGAGGTTTTACGCAATTTTGAGGAATCGACACAGATGGTGAGCGGCGATAACGCTATTATCAGTGTAACCATCCCACTTCTGTGTCTACTGAAACGCTCGCTGCTCACAATTAAAACCGACGCTTTGCATGTGGAAGAGGTGGAAATGCGGGAGGAAGAGCTTACACAAGGTGATAGCCAGAGCACCCTCACTTCGTCTTCTCAGCGACAATTGGAGGAGGTGGAGGAGGAGGAGGAGGAAGACACGGTTGCCTCCGCTACAGAGGGTAGCCATGGAACTTTAGTTCCATCTCTTCAGCGTGGGTGGGCAGAAGAGGAGGAAGAGGATGAGGAGATTGAGAGTCATCCTCCTGGTGAGGACAGCGAAATCTTGCCTGTTGGTACTCTGGCACACATGGCTGACTTTATGTTAGGCTGCCTTTCCCGTGACCCACGCGTTATACGCATTTTAGACAATACGGATTACTGGGTGTTCACCCTTCTGGACCCCCGCTACAAAGAGAATTTCTCATCTCTCATTCCTCCGGTGGAGAGGACAAGCAAAATGGTGCAATACCAGAAGGTTCTTGTTGAAAAATTGCTCCAAAATTTTCCATCTGACAACGCTGGCGGCAGAGTACGTGCTACCTTGGCCAACCGAGAAGGGGAGAAAAGGGGAGCACACAGCAGTTCCGACAAAGGCAGGGCAACACTCTCCAAGGCGTGGGACACCTTCATGACACCCCGCCAGCACCCTCACCCTGATGCGCAGCCTAGTGTCACAAGGAGGGAAAAGTTTTGGAAGATGGTGAAGGAGTACATAGCAGACCGTGTCAGCGTCCTCAATGATCCCTCTGTGCCTTACAACTACTGGGTGTCCAAACTGGACACGTGGTATGAACTGGCACTCTACGCCTTGGAGGTGCTGGCCTGCCCTGCCACCAGCGTTCTGTCTGAGCGGGTATTTAGTGCTGCTGGTGGCATCATAACAGATAAGCGTATCCGCCTTTCCACCGAAAATGCTGATAGGTTGACACTTATAAAAATGAACAAGGCCTGGATTTCCCCTGACTTCTCCACTCCACTGGAGGAAAGCCCCGGGTGAACATAAAGTGACTTTATATATGTTATTTACAATGATGGGAATACTCTGTATTCCCATTCACCCCTTCCACCCAAAAAACGGGTATATGGTTGACTCTCTTCCATATACCCTGTGATATAATTTTTATATAGGGCCAGCTCACCAGCGGGCCCTGTTTGACAACTTTTTGTATAGGTCAGCTCACCAGCGGGCCTTCTTATATAATGTTTTATTGGGTCAGCTCTCTAGCGGGCCCTCTCATATAATGTTTTATAGCGTCAGCTCACTAGCGGGCCTTCGCATATAATGTTTAGGATGGTCAGCTCCGCAGCAGACCCTCACCCATAATGTTTTAGATGGTCGGCTCAGCGCACGTTTCCCTCTTAATCATGGCCCCAGTTCAGAAAAATAGAGGAAATTTTTTGCAGAATTTGCCTCTGCGCACGTTTCCCTCTTAATCATGGCCCCAGTTCAGAAAAATCGAGGAAATTTTTTGCAGAATTTGCCTCTGCGCACGTTTCCCTCTTAATCATGGCCCCAGTTCCGAAAAATCGAGGAAATTTTTGGCAGAATTTGCCTCTGCGCACGTTTCCCTCTTAATCATGGCCCCAGTTCCGAAAAATCGATGAAATTTTTTGCAGAATTTGCAGATGATATACAAGTAAATATACAGCAAATACTGTTTGGTAACAATTTTTCGCCTAAAGTCGTTTTTATCTTCCTTTTTGTGTGTTTTACGGTCAGTCTGTAAAAATGGCATACTACGGGCGAAACATCGTTCCCAGCAGCGACGTTGGAGTCCAAGATGCATCCAGACATCCTCCCTATGCTGTCCCTGAACCATTTCTGTGGTGTTTCCATCATTTTCTGACCTTTTCCTATGGACCAGGCACCCTCCCCTCATCAGAGCAGGGGGTGCCTGGTGTAATGCTCGAGTCCTCCCATTGACTTCAATGGGGCTCGGGTGCTCGGCCGAGCACTCGAGCCTCCGGGGGCGCTCGGTCAGAGCACCCGAACACCCGAGCATTGGGGTGCTCGATCATCACTACAATGGATGCCTATCTAGCACAGAACAATATTGAAAATGATGACAGATGGCTTCAAAGCAAATAGGATATTGATCCGGGGAACTATTTGACTACCAGTTGGAGTCAGGAAGGAATAATCCCCCCCACACACACATTTGGGACTAGATTGAAAATGGTTCCAGAGGGCTTTTTTGCCTTCTTCTGGATCAACAGGGGTGTTTTTGGCATGGGCTGGACTTGATGGACGCATGCCTTTTTTCAGCCTTATCTACTATGTTACTATGTTACTAAAGTCTACCTCTTTGTGACCCAGAAAATATTAAACACTCCCGATCTTCAGAATTTATCCCCTTGGACAATGTAACTCCCTGTGGAATACTGACTCAGATGACCATTAAATGGAAAGGCCAGGAATAAATTATGGGCAGAATGCCCAAGACCATCTCTCAGTAATTACATTTCTGATACCCCAAATCCTGACCTCCAATGTTTAATATTCATCTAAATCGGTGAGGGACACTAGAAAGGGTAGTGACAGGTCCCTTTAAAACTTGTCAAGCTAAAATTTTAGATGCTGTAGGACCTTTGAAAAAAAAAATGTGACATGGCAGAAGTGGAAGCTTCCACTAATACCCCAAATGATGTCTCCAATCTTAGAGGATGGGTACAATGAGCCATATGCCTATTAGGCAATGATAACACAGCAATCTCCACTGAAAGACTCAGGTCTCTCCATCTGAGAATGATCTAAAACACACTAAAAGTGCTTCTTTGGAAGCAGGTTCGGCTACAAATGGTCTTTTGTTTGGAGATTCTTTTAATAAGGATTTGGGAAAATATGTTTCAGCCCCATAGAGATTTGGGGCAGGCCATGAAAAGCAAGGGTCATTTTCCCAACAGTCTTCACTGAGGATTTAAAATATTTGCCCAATGCCACTCCTCTTATGTTAGAAGATTTTCTCATTACCTTCCCAAAGGTACCAATCCCTTCTTCTCTCAAAGAGGAAGGTCGTAGAGAAAGAAACCTTCAGGAGGACAATTCCAATCCAGACCCTTTTCAGGTAAGATTGCTTCTTCTTCCTCTTTCTTTCCAGGAAAATGTAAATGGCAGACTTGCCAATTTCTTCCACCATTTGATCTTGAATTGCTCCTGATCAATTGATTTTGCAAACTGTCAGAGGTTACCAAATAGAATTTTAATTATTACCCTATTGAAACAAGAGCTATTCCTTCTTTCCAAGGAAAGACAGTTGGTGGACATAGAAATCTGCAAATTAGTAAAAAAAATGGGCTATCATTCAGGTCCCAGGTTTTATTAGCAATCTCTTTTTGTTAAAGAAAAAATATTCACAGAGCCATATTTACATCTCAGGCGCCCCTAGGCACAATACCTTCCAGTGCCCAACAGCCCCAGCTATGCCCCATCCGTAGCCACACTCTCACTTAGCCACATCCTCAACTGACATATTTCTCAAAAAAACTGACAACAACCTATGGAAGAGCCTATAAAATGGTAGCATGTTTATACTATTATTACCTCTCCTGTTGCTAATATGTGAGGCAGACAAACTGCTTGAGTGGGTTATTTGGGATGGGGATAACATTTATTATTTTTAATAATATTCTTAGTTGAAGGAGGCAACACACATACAGTATATACATGCCTGGCTATTGAGGGGCTGCTGCTGCAGACACCTGCCTGCCAATGACTTTTGTTGGTGTGGCTTGGTCTCCCTCACCAGTATCCAGTTAAACAAAGCAAAATCCATGTGTGTAGATGGTTTCTGAGTTCTATATGCAGGCTGCGCAAGCTATGCCATGATGTAGCTTGTGGCTGTTTTTTGAAAATGCAACATGATGTCAGGATGGTCACGCCACAGCCAAAAAAAATCAGATCCAGCAGGTCAGAGAAGCAGACACCCACTCAGTCAGTCACTAATTGAAATGAAAGCTAAGTGCCCTCAAAGGCACAGGGCATGACGTGCACCATATGTATTTAATTAAATGTATGGCCATATAAAGTGGGCTGGCTAGTGGGCGTGACAGGATAATTGCCAGGCGCTCCTGAAAATCAGGAGCCCTAGGCCAGTGCCTAGTTGGTCTATTGACAAATATTCAAGTCTACACCATGCAATCAGTCTAATAGAACTGAATTCTTAAGTTAGGTGCAGACTAAAATGGAAGGCATTCTTTGCCTCAGAGACACTCCTTCCATCAGATTGAATGGTAAAATTAGACCTCAAGAACGTGTATTTGACAGTCTCTCTGTCTCCTCTTTACCAACTGTTACTTCAATTTCTAGGACAGAGAACAAATGGCAGTTCACTTGCCTACCATTTAGTCTTTCCTCAGCCCCGTGGTGTTTCACAATGATTATGAAACTGGTGAACTCATTATGAGTTCCTTATGACAGGAAGCAAATGGTCGCAGGAAGAAAAGGATTTTCATATCAGTTGTGTAGGATTATTGGCCAGTTCCTTTGCAGTAAAAAGACTGACAAAAGATGCAATAAATTGCTGTGTCCTACTCAAAATGGACAACATTTCCACAGTCAGAAACGGCAACCATCTGAGAGGAACCAAATCAGAAATGTTGACCAACCTAGCCTAAGACTTTTGGCATTTCTGTTTGGACAGAAGCATTTCAGTGTAGGCCGAATACCTCCCAGGTCATTCCAATTCAGTAGCCAGCTAACATTGCAGACATCTCAAAGATCACAGCAACTGGAAATTACACAAGACTATTTTCAATTGAATTCTTCATATTTGGGGTCCTTTAGAGACAGACCTGTTTGCCTCACAACTGAACAAACAACTACCCATTTTCTTCATTTGGAGACCAGATCAGAAAACCCAGCCCATAGACACCTTTCTCCAATTCTGGATAAGAGGAAAGAACTATGTCTTCCTGCCATTCTCCATGATCCCCAGAGTCATTCTTGAAGTCAGGAGGCAAAGTTCTATGATAGTGATGACCACCCCATTCTCAAACATTGTTTCCTCCTGTGTTGGAATTGTCCATTGACAGACCCTGCAGGGAATCCTCATAAAGTGCTGATGTCAAAGCAGTTAGATGTATTGGCTTGGCTAATTTAGACAAGGGACTTTCAGAATCACCTCAATCCCTCACTGCTGAAGCTTGGTCTCCGGGTAGCCAAACATGCAATAGATCCTTTTGGTTTATCTGGTCTATCTGGTGCTTGGATCAGGGTTTGGATCCCAATTAGTAGTATGGTTAGATGGTAAGGAGTCTTTAACCCTTTGAATGCCAGAGGGGTACACCACACATTGCAGAGCAATGTGTGGCGTACCCCTCTGGCACTCAAAGGGTTAAACTAGGAAAGGGTGAGGGAGATACAAAACAGGATGAGGTAGGCAGTGTAAATAGGGGAATAGGATTAGACAATTGGCATGGGGGTAGAGAGGATGATGGACTTCTTCAGCTAACAGGGAGGTGCCTATGTTACAGTGACAGTAACATAAAATGTATGCATGCAAATGCATCTAGTCTGGATAATAAGATAGGGGAACCGGAACGGATTGAACTGAATGAGCAATGTGACTTAACTGGTATGACTGAAATCTGGTTAGATGGTATATATGACTGGACAGCCAATCTAGAGGGTTATTCACTTTTTATGAGGGATAGGATTATTAAGAGGTTGGGGATGTCCCTATATGTACTGCAGGCTTAAACATTAGTATAAGGGTATATTAATATCTTCACTTATACTAGGTTTTAAACTAAGCTTAAGCCAGTGAAAACGTAGAGGCCCTATGGGATGAAATACACACTGGGGGCATATATAATAAAAACATGGAAATGGGGATTTGCTACAGGCCACCTAATATTGGGAAGTTTGAATAAGAAATCATTTACTACAAATGGAAAAGACTTCACAGTCAGAAAATGCAATTTCAATGGGCAATTTCAAGTACCCTGAAATGGACTGGAGAAATATGACTTCCAGCACAACAAAGGGAAATGCTCTTCTATGTATTGTTAAAGAGATTGTAATACTTTGGTTTAAAAATTTCTAATATTGTAGAGATTAACAACAAAAGAAGAATAAACTACCTACTATCTCTCAACACTTGATCATTTGCAAGTTCGTAGTATTTTATGTTCCCCCTCTCTCCCCTTTCTCATACATCAGAGCTCTAGCTGGCAGCGGCAGATCCTGGTCCCGGGACTAGCGGAGGCGCTTTAGCAGAGCCAAGATAGCACTACTTAAAATGAAATATTAATTGGAATGGTCTACAAAGTGTTCTTGCAAACCAGGAACACTAAGGAGACTGTTCCAAGAAGGATTTTATTTTTTACCCATTGGGGCTTAATTGGAAATGGCTACAATTGGTTTTTTTTGCCGTCCTCTGGATCAACAGGTGTGGTATGGCACATTGGCATGGGCTGAACTTGATGAACGCATGTATTTTTTTTCAGCATCATCAACTATGTTACTAAGTCATGTTTTATAACCCTTTGGTGGGTCTTTGTTCCAGATGGAGTGAGATTTTCCTATCTCTAAAAGGGTTAAGGCCTATGCAAGAGAGATATTTTACCTGCCTTTCCTTCAAGATCAACTTCTTTGAATGGTTCTCTTCTTGCAAGCATATGAATCAGTGACAACTGTGCTTAAGTCTCCTAATCACCAGTAACTTCTGATTTTCCTAACTTCATGAAGGAAATTCAGGATTTTATTAAGGTCACAGAGGGCTTGGGTAGTGTTGGGGACTGAAAGAAGTGCTATACATACAAATGTGTGAAAGAAGACAAATGGAACCTATGAACTGTGACTAATGAGAATAGAGGATGGAGTGGAAGTATAAACATGTTGCCTCGATGAAAGGCATATGGGAATGAACCTCAGTGAGGAGATAAGGATGCAAACTCTGTCTGTTGCTACTGTTAAAGGGGAACTGAAGTGGACAAGTCCTTTAGCCTCTACAAAAACGTAAAGATGATCTTATCCTTCAGCCTCTGCAAAGGTAAAAAAACTTTGATTTCTGCTTAAAAGGTAAGGTAGTCATTGAACCCTGGCCTCTGTGGGAGAGATATGGAAGTAACAAATCATTCAGCCTCTGAGAGAGAGGAACGTGAGTAACTGTTCTTTCGGCTTCTAAGAGAAAGGAAAGAAAGTACTAAACTTTCGTCCTCTGAGAAAAGGTAAGGAAGCCATGGAACCGTCGGCCTCTGAAAAATGAAGTAAAGAAGCAATTTGACCTCTGAGAAAAGTGGAAAGGAAGCAACTGATCCTTTGATCGCTATGAAAGAGGTATCTGATCCTTTGTCATCTGTAAAATAGGTAAAGAAAATCCTTCAGCCTCAGTGGAAGAGATAAGGAAGAAACTGATCCTTCGACTCTGTGAAAAGAGATAAGTAGAGATTCCGTTGGCCTCTGTGAAGAAGTAAGGACAAGTGCTAAAAGTTCAGAAGGAAATAGTGTGAGAAGTGAAGGACTAAATTAGAACTTACAGAGACGAGAGTAATTTAATTTCATGCTGTGGATCTGGAATGAACCTGGCATAGCAGGAAGATAGATGACAGCCTAATTCCTGAATGATATGAGCCAGGATTACTTTCTTAGAGGCGGTGGGTTGGTTTGTTCAAATGATGAAGTGGACGAAAATATTTCAGACTTTATGGCATGTCCCCTTGGTGGTGGGGCACAAAGCTTGCAGGATATATGAGCAATATTGAGGTGATGATTAAGGGTAAGATGAGATAGCTGAATGTGGGTGGGCTCGAGGGATGAGGGCTGGCTGTTGAGAGGATCTGGAAGAATTTGCATGAAAATCAATATGCAGGGGAAGGATGATCTAGTTTTGATTATGATGTGTTTTGGATGTCTGTATAACCAACTGACCATGGTGGGTGCCATAAACCAGCTGCTGCTATTATGGATATAATACAATAAAGTGGAAGTAGCTGAAAAATTGCCATTTTCGGTGCTTGCTGTGAGCAGGCTTTTGTGAATCATACATTACACAAATGGCAGAAAAACTGTGAGAGGAGGACAGGACTGAGGACACTTGAGGGGAGGAGCAGGAAGGGAGAGGTGGGAGCATGGTGTGTTAACACAATAACATAGGTGATGAGGCTGGAAAAATAGACCTGCGTCCATCAAATCCAGCCCATGCCACATCACACCTCTTGATCCAGAGGAAGGTAAAAAAAAACATTGAAGTCATTTCCAGTTAAGCTCCAAGTGGGTAGAAAAATCCTCTCTATCACCAAATGGCAGTCAGATATTTCCCTGCATCAACATCCGCTCTGCTTTGAAGCCATCTATCATAATTCTCAATATTGTTCTGTGCTAGATAGGTATCCATTACTTGGAAAGTAGTTACAGCATCTGCAAGAACAGTATCTTGAGGTAAAGAATTCCATAACTTTACTGCCCTTACTGTAAAAAATCCAAGCCTTTGTTTTAGCCCAAAGTACCTTTCTCGTACTCTTAATGGATGACCTGTCCTTCTTAACTATTTACTCAAAGAGCTGAGGTAACCGGATAGTTCTTTGTATTGACCTTGAATGTATTTGTAAATGGTAATCATATCACCCCTTAGATGTCTCTTCTCTAATATAAACAAACCCAGTTTGGCTAGTCTCTCTTTGTAACTGATCTTCCAATCCCTTTATCAGTTTTGTTGCACGTCTCTGCACTTTTTCCAGTCCAATAAAGTATTTTTTAAGAACTGTTGCCCAAAACTATACTCCATATTCTAGATGAGGCCTAACCAAGGATTTATACAGAGGTAGGATAATATTAGCATCCCTTGCTTCTACACCTCTTTTTATGTAGGCTAGTACTCTATTTGCTCTTGCAGCAGCTGAGTGACTCTGCACACTGCTGTGAAGTCTATTGTCTATCAGTTCTCCTAAATCTTTCTCTAATGAGGATTCCAAAGATCTAGTCAGAGATGCTCAACTAGGAACAAGCCTGCCCTCAAAGTGATGAGGTTCTATAGGATAAGTATCCTACCCAGGGTGCAATCTCTTTTAGCTCACTAGTGCCTTTCACAGAGAGGAAATATCCTAAAGCACATCATACTGATCCTACTAAAAGGCAGTCCAGCCACAAAGTGCCAGGCAATTCTTCTCTGAACAAGAGAAGCAGCCAACCCCAGATGTTCGTTTCGGCCTATCACGGTGCCCGTGATTGCTGCAGTTTCTTGTCTGTCACCAGTAGGGGGCTTCTATTGGCTGTCTGCAGATAGCTGCCTCTTATTGCCTATTTAAACCTGGATTGGGCACCCTTTGAGTGCCCTTTCGTGTTGTTTCTGACCTTCTTGCTATCACTATGCCAGTGATAGCTGGGCCTCTGTTCCAGTGTTCCTGAGTTCCTGTTCTCATGTGTTCCTGAGTTCCTGCTCTCTACTGTTCCAGTGTTTCCTGCATGCTGAGTTGTTCCAGTCCTGGTTCTGGCCTAGTCTCTGGTGTTGCAGTTCCTGCTGAACTTCTTCTCTGCTGTTTCCTGACCTGACTGATCGTTGCTGGTTCCTGTCATCTCTTCGCCTGTCTCCAGTATCCTGGCGACCTTCTGCCTGGTCGCGTTGGCGACATTGCTTGTTACTCCAGTGTGTGGTCACTGGTTTGTTCCAAAGCCTCTCGGCTATACAATTCTGTGTTGGTCCCAGAGTGCGGACGCTGGTTTGCTCCTAAGTCTATCGGCTATACAAACTCGCTTGTTACACCAGTGTGCGGTCACTGGTTTGCTCCAAAGCCTCTCGGCTATACAATTCAGTGTTGGTCCCAGCGTGCGGACGCTGGTTTGCTCCTAAGCCTTGTGGCTATACAAACTCGCTTGTTACACCAGTGTGCGGTCACTGGTTTGCTCCTAAGCCTATCAGCTATACAATTCTGTGTTGGTCCCAGCGTGCGGACGCTGGTTTGCTCCTAAGCCTTGCGGCTATACAAACTTGCTTGTTACACCAGTGTGCGGTCACTGGTTTGCTCCAAAGCCTATCGGCAATACAATTCTGTGTTGGTCCCAGCGTGCGGACGCTGGTTTGCTCCTAAGCCTATCGGCTATACAAACTCGCTTGTTACACCAGTGTGCGGTCACTGGTTTGCTCCAAAGCCTCTCGGCTATACAATTCAGTGTTGGTCCCAGCGTGCGGACGCTGGTTTGCTCCTAAGCCTTGTGGCTATACAAACTCGCTTGTTACACCAGTGTGCGGTCACTGGTTTGCTCCTAAGCCTATCAGCTATACAATTCTGTGTTGGTCCCAGCGTGCGGACGCTGGTTTGCTCCTAAGCCTATCGGCTATACAAACTCGCTTGTTACACCAGTGTGCGGTCACTGGTTTGCTCCAAAGCCTATCAGCCATACAATTCTGTGTTGGTCCCAGCGTGCGGACGCTGGTTTGCTCCTAAGCCTATCGGCTATACAAACTCGCTTGTTACACCAGTGTGCGGTCACTGGTTTGCTCCAAAGCCTATCGGCTATACAATTCTGTGTTGGTCCCAGCGTGCGGACGCTGGTTTGCTCCTAAGCCTTCTGGCTATACAACTCGCTTGTTACTCCGGTGTGCGGACACTGGTTTGCTCCCAAAGCC
Source organism: Rhinophrynus dorsalis (assembly GCA_037306005.1). Lineage (NCBI taxonomy): Eukaryota > Metazoa > Chordata > Amphibia > Anura > Rhinophrynidae > Rhinophrynus > Rhinophrynus dorsalis. The sequence goes on along the minus strand of CM074718.1, from coordinate 436,585 downwards.
TAACGGCTATACTATCCAGTGTTGGTCCCAGCGTGCGGATGCTGGTTTGCTCCAAAGCCTTGCCGCTTAACGATTCTGTCAATTTGCCATTTTCATTTGACTGCTGCTACTATCTCTGGGCTGCCCTGCCCGGTATTGGTAAGGCCGGTAGAACCTTTTTGCCACATTCCATCTGAGGTTGCCTTACCCGGTATTGGCAGGGCCGGTAGAGCCTACATTGTGTATCTATTGTGGCTGCCTTGCCCGGTAATTTGGTAAGGCCGGTAGAACCGTTATGCTATCCCATCTGCAGGTTGCCTTACCCGGTATTGGCAAGGCCGGTAGAGCCTAACATTCTATTTCCTCAGACTGTCCTGTCCGGTATATTGTCAGGACCGGTAGAGTCTGCCTTCTGTCTGTGCTATATTCTGAATATATATATATGTATGTGTTGACCATCCTAAGTTATCAATTTATTATTTCAATAAAATTGATTTTTACCTAAAACTTGTGTCTGAGAGTCATAATAAACCGTGACAGTACGAAAGGGCCATGACCTCAGGCAGCAAATGTGAAGGTAACGCACAGAATATCCATTGGAGGATGGATGTTCACGAGCAACGTTTGGATCAGTTGGCAGTTGCAATTCAAACGATCCTTGAACGCACGGTACTTGCTGACAAATCTAGCTCTAGCCCGGTGGTCTCGCCAAGTCAGACACCGGAAAGTGATACCAGACCCCTAGGGGGTACTGTTAAAGGGTTAACGGCTTCTGCACCCTTGCCGCTAAGATATGATGGTGACCCTAGTCTCTGCAGAGGGTTCATCAACCAACCCGAAATCTTTATGGAATTGACGGCACACGCATTTCCCAATGATCGTAGTAAAGTGGGGTTCACGATATCACTGCTCACTGGCAGAGCATTGGCTTGGGCTAACCCCTTGTGGGAGAATGCTAAACCTTGTACTAAGAACTTTAGGGAATTTGTGCAATTCTTTCGAAGAGTGTTTGAGCCTCCTGGTAGAACCACCTCTGCTGCCAAACGCCTTATGGAGATACAACAGGGCAGGCGTACAGTGGGCAACTATGCTATCGAATTCCGCACATTGGCAGCAGAGGTGGGTTGGAATAACGAGGCATTATTGGCAGCTTTTTCTCAAGGCCTGAATGACCACATTAAGGACGAAATTGCTGCTAAAGATCTACCTATTGATCTAGATGACTACATTGAGTATGTTATGATAATTGACTCCAGATTACGTGAGAGATCAATTGCCAGAGATTGTAAGATACGGTCAAAAAATAATGAGCCTAGTAGCATGTTTTGCCCACCCATCCCTCCCCTGGCATTGAAGTCTAGTGAACCAGTACGGGAGACAAGTGAACCTATGCAAATAGGCTTCACTAGACTAACCAAGGCTGAGAGACTATATCGCAAAAAACAAGGGTTGTGTTTATACTGCGGTAAAAAAGGGCATTTGCTAAATTCCTGTCCGGTACGTCCGGGAAACGCACACACCTAGGGTACCTTGGGGGACAGGCCCTAGGTGGTGTACAATCGTCCCCAGTGTCGGGCACAATGAAACCCACCATACAGGTGGTATTATCTTGGGCAAAATGCTCTGTGGAGGTTTTGGCCTTGGTTGACTCTGGTGCAGCAGGGTATTTTATGGATAATACCTTTGCTGAATTGCACGGAGTTCCACGCATTGAAAGAGAGAACCCCTTGACTATTGAAGCGATTGATGGTAGACCCTTGGAACCGCCTCAGGTTATATTTGAATCTATGCCACTGTCTATGACTATTGGGGCACTTCACAGAGAAGAGCAGCAGTTTCAACTGATTAATTCTCCGCACCATGCTGTAATATTGGGATTTCCGTGGTTACAGTTACATAACCCACAAATTGATTGGAAAAAGTGTGAAATTGCTGCTTGGTCCCCGTTTTGTATGGACAAGTGGGTCATCCAGCCTATTAAGGTCCTGTGCACCTCCTCTGCTATACCGAATGTGTACCAACAGTTTGGCGATGTTTTTAGCAAAGGAGAGGCTAGTATGCTACCCCAGCATAGACCTTATGATTGTTGCATTGAATTACAGCCTGGAGCAGTACCTCCAAAAGGACGCACTTATCCATTATCTTGTGAAGAAAATAAGGCTATGGAGGATTACATTTCTGATGCCCTTGCTAGAGGGATCATACGAAAATCTACCTCTCCAGCTGGGGCTGGGTTCTTTTTCGTGAAAAAGAAAAATGGCGAATTAAGACCATGCATTGACTACCGGGGCTTGAATAAACTAATGGCAAAAAACGCATACCCAATACCACTCATCACCGAGCTTTTTGACAGGCTTAAGGGCGCTTCGATTTTTACCAAATTGGACCTACGGGCCTCTTACAATCTGGTTCGCATTAGAGGTTGTTGCCTCAGATATTGGGGTCGGGGCAGTACTTTCGCAACGACACGATAAAGGTGGAACTCTCAGACCTTGTGGGTTTTTCTCAAAAAAGTTGACTGTCACTCAAAGCCACTATGAGATAGGTGACAGAGAATTATTGGCCATTATCCTCGCTCTTAAGGAATGGCGTCATTTGCTTGAAGGTACTAAGAATCCTGTCTTAATCCTAACAGATCATAAAAATCTGACTTATCTCTCGGAGGCCAAGAGATTGTCCTCTTGTCAGGCCAGGTGGGCACTGTTCCTGTCTCGATTTAATTTCATTGTATCATATTTACCGGGGTCAAAGAATATCAGGGCTGATGCACTGTCAAGACAATTTGAGGCCGACAGTGACAGAGTGGAAGCACCAGCACCTATCATCCAACCTGATAGAATACTGGCTACTATACGCACGAGTATCACTTCTCCTTTAGGGGAGGAGATCCTGGCCTCTCAGGGGTCCGCTCCTCATGAAACCCCAATGGGCAAATGTTTTGTCGCTGAACCATTTCGTACTAGGTTGCTCGAAACCTACCATTCTTCTAGGGCTGCGGGACATATTGGTAGAGACCAATTGTTATGGTCCCTTTCTCAGTTATTTTGGTGGCCTTCCATGAGAAACGATTGTGCCGAATTTACGAATGCCTGTGCCACCTGCGCCCGCGCTAAGACCCCGAGACATCTCCCAGTGGGCTTGCTTCAACCGGTGCCCCTGGTCTCATGTTTCCATTGATTTTATGGGAGAATTGCCTATGTCTAAGGGGTATTCCTTTATATTCATGGTGGTGGACAGGTTTTCTAAAATGGCTCATTTCGTGCCCCTCCGTGGCCTTCCTTCGGCTAAGGAATTGGCAATGGTGTTCGCCAGAGAAGTATTCCGGTTGCATGGAGTGCCTAGGGTACTGGTGTCTGACAGGGGGAGCCAGTTTGTGTCGAGATTTTGGAGGGCATTTTGCCAACAGATGGGCATACAGCTGTCCTTCTCCTCTGCCTACCATCCCCAGACCAATGGAGCCACTGAACGAGCTAATCAGGGCTTGGAACAATTTCTCTGTTGTTTCGTTACTGACCATCATGATAATTGGTCAGACTTGTTGCCTTGGGCAGAGTTCGCCAGGAACTGTGCGGTCAATTCTTCATCGGGGAGCTCCCCGTTTCTGATTAATTATGGGTTCCAGCCCTGTTTGCTTCCAGATTCATTTCAGACGCAACAGATTCCAGCTCTGGATGAGCATATCGAGCAACTCCGTTCCACATGGGCACAAGTTCAGAGGGCACTTGGTCAGTCATTTCAGCGTCATCAGCACCATGCTAATCGCAGAAGGCTTCCAGCGGTTTCTTTTCAGGTTGGGGATAGAGTATGGCTTTCCTCCAGAAATCTCAAGCTGCAGGTTCCGTCTAATAAGTTGGCTCCCCGGTTTATTGGTCCATACAGAGTTATTCGTAAAATTAACCCTGTCTCTTATGCACTAGACCTACCTGCATCCATGCGTATCCATAATGTGTTCCATGTGTCCCTTCTTAAGCCTCTGGTTTGCAATCGCTATACTACCACACCTGTGGTGCCAGGACCTGTTGAGGTCGAGGGCCAGGAGGAGTACGAGGTTCAGAGCATTATTGATTCCCGTAGGCTTAGAGGAAGGGTACAGTACCTGGTACATTGGAAAGGGTACGGTCCTGAGGATCGATCATGGGTGGATAGTAAGGACCTTCATGCACCTAGACTAACTAGGGTCTTTCATGCCAATTACCCACAGAAACCTAAACCCTATTCTGTCTGAGAGTCATAATAAACCGTGACACGGCCTTATTGGGCCTCGTCACTGATGTGCAGCTGATCTCTCTAGGCACTGTGAGCAAGGGGTCCATGTCTGGGTTATCCTGTTACCCTTAAGGTGACTAGTCCCAAGGATAATTTGCATATGCAAAAAGCTAGTCAGAGACGTTCAACTAGGAACGAGCTTGCCCACGAATTGATGAGGCTCTATAGGATAAGTATCCTACCCAGGGTGCAATCTCTTTTAGCTCACTCGTGCCTTTCACAGAGAGGAAATATCCTGAAGCACATTATACTGATCCTACCAAAAGGCAGTCCAGCCATGAAGTGCCAGGCAATTCCTCTCTGATCAAGAGAAGCAGCCAACCCTAGATGTACATTTCAGCCTTGTTGGGCCTCATCAGTGAGGTGCAGCTGATCTCTCTAGGCACTGTGAGCAAGGGATCCACATCTGGGTTACCCTGTTACCCTTAGGGTGACTAGTCCCAAAGATAATTTGTATATGCAAAGAGCTAGTCAGAGACACTCAACTAGGAACGAGCCTGGCACTTCGTGGCTGGACTGCCTTTTGGTAGGATCAGTATGATGTGCTTTAGGATATTTCCTCTCTGTGAAAGGCACTAGTGAGCTAAAAGAGATTGCACCCTCGGTGGGATACTTATTCTATAGAGCCTCATCAATTCAAGGGCAGACTCATATCTAATGTGGATTCCCCAAGTTGCTTCCCATTTATTGTATACTAGCAACATGGGACGGCGTTGCCCGTCATGTTATGACCATTGGGCGCACCTGTTTGAAATGCAGACACACTGATAAACACAGACATATGCAGCATACAGGCAGACACATACCATACATCCCAAGTGTCCCTCTTTGAGGGCCAAATCCCTCTGTCCCTCTTTCCCACCCTGTTGTCCCTCTTTTTAGGAGGTCAGACTGTGTGCAGGGCCGGCTCCACCTATAGGCGAGTTAGGCGCCGGCCTAGGGCGCACACGTACTGGGGGCGGGGGCATGCAGCGGAGAAGAGGTGCGCCCACACACACCACGCCAGGAACCACAACACAGTCAGGTCTATGTTGCTACAGCGCTCCCTCATCTGGTCGGATCTTTAGTAATGCAGAGCGCGCTGGGAGTCATGATCTCCCGCCGCGCTCTGCATTACTGAAGAGAAGACTGCGCGGGAGATACAGGTATGTGATGGGGGGCAAGTTGGAGCTGAGGGGGCATAGTGGAGCTGAGGGGGCAAGTTGGAGCAGATGTGGGGCAAAGTGGAGATGATGGGGGCAAGTTGGAGCTGAGGGGGCATAGAGGAGCTTGTGGGGGCAAGTTGGAGCTGATGAGGGTCAAAGTGGAGCTGATGAGGGTCAAAGTGGAGCTGAGGGGGGGCAAGTTGGAGCTGAGGGGGGGCAAGTGGAGCAGAGGGGGGGCAAAGTGGAGCTGGTGGGGCAAGTTGGAGTGGATAGGGGGGCAAGTTGGAGCGGATGGGGGCAAGTTGGAGCTGCTGGGGGCATAGTAGAGCTGGTGGGGGCAACTTGGAGCGGATGGGGGGCAAAGTGGAGCTGATGGGGGTAAGTTGGAGAGGATGGGGGGCAAAGTGGAGCTGATGGGGGTAAGTTGGAGCTGAGGGGGCAAAGTGGAGCTGGTGGGGGCACGTTGGAGCTGATGGGGGCAAGTTGGAGTTGATAGGGGCAAAGTGGAACTGGTGGGCCAAAGTGAAGCTGATAAGGGGCAAGTTGGAGCTGGTGGGGGGCATCTCTTACAGGCATCTCCAGAACAGGGGCAGAGTGGCTCAGGGGGCAGAGAGAGGACAATCATGAAAAGAGGTTGGGTATAAGTAGGCAGGGTATAAAGGGGTGGGACACAAGGGGCGGAGCGAAATGGGTGGCAAAATTAGGTTTTGCCTAGGGTGGCAAAAATCCTTGCACCAGCCCTGACTGTGTGGTGTGTATTACTTTGCTCTACAGCAATAAAGCAATAAACTTCAGTATATGTGTTTATACATTAGTCTGTGCAAATTAAATACTTTGGTCTTGAACTAAATCATTTATTCAGTTACATAAATAGCCAGTAATAGGTCATGAAATAACCTAAAAATTCTTACTAATGCCCCGCCCACCAGCCACACCCCCAGTAATATCACCTAAAACTAACGTGTCCCTCTTTGGCCCTGTGAAGTGTTGGGAGGTATGCACACACACACAGTGAGCGGCAGAGACATGCAAAACACATGTACACACACAGACACACTGGAGATGCACACATGGACACACATATGTAACAGAGATGTACACACACAGACACGCAACATATATGAGCAGAAACACATGTGCTCATGAGTTGTGTACCCCTCTGGCACTCAAATGGTTAATGTACAGAGAGGCATGTCAGAGTTAAATAGCAGTGGGAAGTGTGTTCATACCTGGGAACACTGACTTGTGAAGTCCCTAGAGGGGACTGATGTGGTGCTGATGTGGAGAGAGCAATGGGGCAATCTGGGTTAAAAGTGGGTGGGGCTTAATCGTGAGTTGGGGGCGGGGCTTAACATAAATGTGAAAAAGTGTTAGTAATAGGCTGGGGAAGGAGGAGAAGTGGGAGGGGAATGCAAGTTTACAGTGTGAGGGGTTTAAACACACTCCATGAGGGGTAAAACTTGATACAGAACCCTGTGGCAGTCAGTGGGGTAAGTGTTAATCTGATGGCTGTCTGTCCTGTGTCTTGCATGGCAAATGGTGACAGTGAAGAAGTAATTCAGCAATGAGGGCCTACCTTAACCCTTTGAGTGCCATTTTGTTCCCCTGGTGATGCAGCACCGTTCAGTGGCTTTACTACAGGTCCTGCTGAGGCCACTGGGAGTCAAGGCGAGTGACTGTGTGTCAGCCATCTTTCTTTCTGGCTTTGTGTGTGTGTATGGGTGTTTGGTGCTATGTGAGTGGGGCATGAGTGTGTAATACCTGTGAACTTTTACTTGTGGAGTCCCTCATGTGGTGCTGATGTGGAGAGAGCAATGGGGCAATCTGGGTTAAAAAGGGGACGTGGCTTAATCGCGAGTAGGGGGCGGGGCTTAACATAAATATGGAAAAGTGTTAGTAATAGGCTGGGGAAGGAGGAGAAGTGGGAGGGGAATGCAAGTTTACAGTGTGAGGGGTTTTAACACACTCCATGAGGGGTAAAACTTGATACAGAACCCTGTGGCAGTCAGTGGGTTAAGTGTGAATCTGATGGCTGTCTGTCCTGTGTCTTGCATGGCAAATGGTGACAGTGAAGAAGTAATTCAGCAATGAGGGCCTACCTTAACCCTTTGAGTGCCATTTTGTTCCCCTGGTGATGCAGCACCGTTCAGTGGCTTTACTACAGGTCCTGCTGAGGCCACTGGGAGTCAAGGTGAGTGACTGTGTGTCAGCCATCTTTCTTTCTGGCTTTGTGTGTGTGTATGGGTGTTTGGTGCTATGTGAGTGGGGCATGAGTGTGTAATACCTGTGAACTTTTACTTGTGGAGTCCCTCATGTGGTGCTGATGTGGAGAGAGCAATGGGGCAATCTGGGTTAAAAGGGGGCAGGGCTTAATAGCGAGTAGGGGGCGGGGCTTAACATAAATATGGAAAAGTGTTAGTAATAGGCTGGGGAAGGAGGAGAAGTGGGAGAGAAATGCAAGTTTACAGTGTGAGGGGTTTGAACACACTCCCTGAGGGGTAAAACTTGATACACAACCCTGTGGCAGTCAGTGGGTTAAGTGTGAATCTGATGGCTGTCTGTCCTGTGTCTTGCATGGCAAATGATGACAGTGAAGAAATAATTGAGCAATGAGGACCTACCTTAACCCTTTGAGTGCAATTTTGTTCCTCTGGTGCTGCAGTACAGGTCCTGCTGAGGCCTCTGGGAGTCAGGGTGAGTGACTGTGTGTGTGTGTCAGCCATATGTATTTCTGGCTTTGTGTGTGTATGTGGTGCTGTGTGTGTGAGTGGGGGCATGTCTGTTTGGTGCTGTGTAAGTGGGGCATGTGTGTGTGTGTGGTGCTGTGTGAGTGGGGCATGTGTGTGTGTTTGTGTGGTGCTGTGTGAGTGGGGCATGTGTGTGTGGTGGTCTGTGTGTGTGAGTGGGGCATGTGTGTTTGTCTGTGGTGTAGGAGCAAGTGGCGGCCATATTGTTTTTTTCTGACTTTGATAGTGGTGGGCGGGCTGCATAGTGGGGGCGGGCCAACTCCCTGCATGATTGAATCACCCAATAGGAGTAGTAACTCCTGCTTTATGCCTCCCCTGGGTGTGTTTTGGCAGGCACAAAGTCTTCTTTTATATATATAGATGTAGTATGTTTGTTTCTACAGCCCAAATACATAACCTTACATTTATCTACATTAAATGTAGTGTTGAGCGAGCATGCTCGGCCGATGCTCGGATCGGCTCGAGCATCGCTCTGCTCGGCACATGGCGGTACTCGTACGAGTACCGCATGTGCTCGCCCGCCATGTTCGGGTCTCCTCCCCGCACGTTTTGCGGCTGCTGCGCAGCCAATAAACGTGCAGGGAGGCTCTGACATCGGTGTAATGCCAGCAGCCATGTTGGCTGCTGGCATTACACTGATTGGCTGGCCAGAACCCGTGGTCGGGTGCTGTATAGCACCTGACCAGCGAGTTCGGCTCAGTCTTAGCCAGGGAGAGATGAGGATAGGAAGGGAAAGTTAGTGTAGGGAGGAAAAAAAGCAAAATTGTTAAAAAAAAAGAACCAAAAGTCCTTTTTAGGACTACTGTGTGTGGGGGCAGCAGGTTATTTTGTGTGGGGGGAAAAAAAAAAAAAAAAAAAAAAAATATATATTCTTTTTAGTGTGCAAAGTTGCAGATTAGAGCACATTCTGTTTAGTGTGCACAGTTGCAGATTAGAGCACATTCTGTTTAGTGTGCAAAGTTGCAGATTAGAGCACATTCTGTTTAGTGTGCAAAGTTGCAGATTAGAGCACATTCTGTTTAGTGTGCAAAGTTGCAGATTAGAGCACATTCTGTTAAGTCTTCAAACTAAAATATCAAAGTCACATATTCCATTCAGTGTGCGTCGCCGCAGTTTAGCAGCACATTCTGTGTACTGTGCAGAGTTGCAGAATAGGAAGAAATACTGTTAAGTCTTCAAACTAAAATATCAAAGTCACATATTCCATTCAGTTTGCTTCGCCGAAGTTTAGCAGCACATTCTGTGTACTGTGCAGAGTTGCAGAATAGGAAGAAATACTGTTAAGTCTTCAAACTAAAATATCAAAGTCACATATTCCATTCAGTGTGCGTCGCCGCAGTTTAGCAGCACATTCTGTGTACTGTGCAGAGTTGCAGAATAGGAAGAAATACTGTTAAGTCTTCAAACTAAAATATCAAAGTCACATATTCCATTCAGTTTGCTTCGCCGCAGTTTAGCAGCACATTCTGTGTACTGTGCAGAGTTGCAGAATAGGAAGAAATACTGTTAAGTCTTCAAACTAAAATATCAAAGTCACATATTCCATTCAGTGTGCGTCGCCGCAGTTTAGCAGCACATTCTGTGTACTGTGCAGAGTTGCAGAATAGGAAGAAATACTGTTAAGTCTTCAAACTAAAATATCAAAGTCACATATTCCATTCAGTTTGCTTCGCCGCAGTTTAGCAGCACATTCTGTGTACTGTGCAGAGTTGCAGAATAGGAAGAAATACTGTTAAGTTTTCAAACTCAAATATCAAAGTCACATATTCCATTCTGTGTGTGTCACCGCAGTTTAGCAGCACATTCTGTGTACTGTGCAGAGTTGCAGAATAGGAAGAAATACTGTTAAGTTTTCAAACTCAAATATCAAAGTCACATATTCCATTCTGTGTGTGTCACCGCCGTTTAGCAGCCTATTCTGTGTACTCTGCACAGTTGCAGAATAGGAAGAAATACTGTTAAGTTTTCAAACTCAAATATTAAAGTCACATATTCCGTGTAAGATGAAGAAGGCGGGTAAAAAGGGACGGGGAAGTGGACGTGATCCTGATAGTTCAGGGCGCGGGTCAGGACGCGGAGAAACTGTGCCTGGTGCCAGAGCACAAGAAAGAAAGACATCCACCATACCTAGCTTCATGTCTCATTTCACAGGGCATCGCAGGACATCACTCTCGAGGTCCGACCACTGCGAACAGGTGGTCGGTTGGATGTCAGCTGATACTGCTTCCAGTCGGTTAAGCACCACCCTGTCTTCCACCAAGTCCACTCTCAGTAGCCAAGAGTCTGGTCAACATAATCCTCACTCTGATCATCCTTCCTCCCACCATACACGGTCTGGTCAAAGAAGTGATCCCACACTGGGATATAGTGAGGAGCTCGTCTCATCACCAATCCTTCATTTGACCCTCTCTCCAAGCACGCTTGCAGAGGAACATGACATCTTGTGCCCTGATTCACAACCTCTAGAGGGTACCCAATCACAAGAAGATGACAGATGTGAACGGCATTTAAGGTCAAAGGAAGTAGTGGATGATGATGATGATGATGAGACACAGTTGCCATTAAATCAACCACTATTTCCGTCTCAAGACCTTGTTGAGGAGAATGTTATACAGTTGTCAATGACTGAGTATGTGGTGGGATCAAGACATGAGGAGGATGATCAGAGTGAGGAAGTGGAGGAGGACTTGGTGGACGATGAGGTGACTGACCCCACCTGGGAAGGTGGAGAGCCGAGCGATGACAGCAGTCCTGAGGGTGAGCCATCTGCAGCACCGCAACAGGCTGGAAGAGGCAGTGGTGTGGCTACAGAAAGAAGGCGGACCGCACCAAACCGGCCCGCAAATGTTCCACGGAGCACCCCCTTGTGTAAATCTACCTTGCCAAAGGGTAGGTGTTCCGCGGTATGGCGTTTTTTTAAGGAAAGTGCGGACGACAAAAGAATTGTAGTTTGCAACCTGTGCCACACCAGAATGAGCCGAGGCATGAACACTAGAAACCTCACCACCACCAGCATGATCCGACACATGGCATCCAAGCACCGTAGTAAGTGGGAGGAACGCCTGGATCGCCCATCTGTGTCTGCAGGCCACACCACTGCCTCCTCTTCCCCTGTTTTCGGTGCCGGCCAATCGCCTGTCGAAGGCGCAGGCCCGCATACCTCCCGCCCTGCACCTGTACCATCTGAAGCACCATCAGCGACCACATCCACTTCCCTGTCCCAGCACAGCATCCAAATGTCGTTACCCCAGGCATTTGAGCGCAAGAGAAAATACCCAGCCACCCACCCACAGGCCATAGCACTAACCTCACACCTTTCCAAATTACTGGCCATCGAAATGCTGCCATTTAGGCTTGTGGACACTGAGTCCTTCCGCAGCCTGATGGCAGCAGCTGTCCCTCGGTACGCGGTCCCCAGCCGCCACTACTTTTCCCGGAGTGCCATCCCCGCATTACACCACCATGTGTCCCGTAACATCACCCGTGCCCTGACCAACGCAGTTACTGGGAAGGTCCACTTAACGACTGACACATGGACAAGTGCTTGTGGCCAGGGACGCTACATTTCCCTGACGGCACACTGGGTTAATGTCGTGGAGGCTGGGAGCGACTCGGACCCTGGGATGGCACGGGTGCTACCCACGCCGAGGATTGCGGGCCCTACCTCCATCAGGGTTTCCGCCAGCACCTACGTTATTGGCTCCTCCTCCTCCGTTTCCACCTCCGAATTCTCTACACGCAGCGCCACTCCCCCATCAGCCAGTAGCTGGAAGCAGTGTAGCACTGCAGTGGGGAAGCGTCAACAGGCCGTGCTGAAGCTGATCTGCCTTGGGGACAAACAGCACACGGCCTCAGAGCTGTTGCAGGGGATTAGTCACCAGACCGAGCAATGGCTCTCGCCACTCAACCTGCAACCAGGCATGGTTGTGTGTGATACTGGGCGTAACTTGGTGGCGGCTTTGGAGCTCGGCAAGCTCACACACGTACCATGCCTAGCGCATGTATTTAATTTTGTGGTTCAGCGATTTCTAAAAACCTACCCCAATGTGCATGATCTCTTGACCAAGGTGCGCCGCGTGTGTGCACATTTCCGTAAGTCATCTACAGCTTCGGCCGGCCTGTTGAAGCTGCAGCAGCGCTTACAATTGCCAGCTCACCGGCTGCTGTGTGACGTGAGCACGCGCTGGAACTCCACCTTCCACATGTTGGCCCGCCTTTGTGAGCAGCAGAGGGCAGTAGTGGAGTACCAGCTGTTACACGGTCGTCGCCTCTCCGTTCAACTTCCTGTAATCAGAAGTGAGGAGTGGGAATGGATGTCAGACCTCTGCGAGGTTTTACGCAATTTTGAGGAATCGACACAGATGGTGAGCGGCGATAACGCTATTATCAGTGTAACCATCCCACTTCTGTGTCTACTGAAACGCTCGCTGCTCACAATTAAAACCGACGCTTTGCATGTGGAAGAGGTGGAAATGGGGGAGGAAGAGCTTACACAAGGTGATAGCCAGAGCACCCTCACTTCGTCTTCTCAGCGACAATTGGAGGAGGCGGAGGCGGAGGAGGAGGAGGAGGAGGAAGACACGGTTGCCTCCGCTACAGAGGGTAGCCATGGAACTTTAGTTCCATCTCTTCAGCGTGGGTGGGCAGAAGAGGAGGAAGAGGATGAGGATATTGAGAGTCATCCTCCTGGTGAGGACAGCGAAATCTTGACTGTTGGTACTCTGGCACACATGGCTGACTTTATGTTAGGCTGCCTTTCCCGTGACCCACGCGTTGTACGCATTTTAGACAACACGGATTACTGGGTGTTCACCCTTCTGGACCCCCGCTACAAAGAGAATTTCTCATCTCTCATTCCTCCGGTGGAGAGGACAAGCAAAATGGTGCAATACCAGAAGGTTCTTGTTGAAAAATTGCTCCAAAATTTTCCATCTGACAACGCTGGCGGCAGAGTACGTGCTACCTTGGCCAACCGAGAAGGGGAGAAAAGGGGAGCACACAGCAGTTCCGACAAAGGCAGGGCAACACTCTCCAAGGCGTGGGACACCTTCATGACACCCCGCCAGCACCCTCACCCTGATGCGCAGCCTAGTGTCACAAGGAGGGAAAAGTTTTGGAAGATGGTGAAGGAGTACGTAGCAGACCGTGTCAGCGTCCTCAATGATCCCTCTGTGCCTTACAACTACTGGGTGTCCAAGCTGGACACGTGGTATGAACTGGCACTCTACGCCTTGGAGGTGCTGGCCTGCCCTGCCGCCAGCGTTCTGTCTGAGCGGGTATTTAGTGCTGCTGGTGGCATCATAACAGATAAGCGTATCCGCCTTTCCACCGACAATGCTGATAGGTTGACACTTATAAAAATGAACAAGGCCTGGATTTCCCCTGACTTCTCCACTCCACTGGAGGAAAGCCCCGGGGGAACATAAACTCACTTTACATATATTATTTACAATGATGGGAATACTCTGTATTCCCATTCACCCCTTCCACCCAAAAAACGGGTATATGGTTGACTCTTAATCTTCTCATCCTCCTCCTCCTCTTCCATATGCCCTGTGCTATAATTTTTATATAGGGCCAGCTCACCAGCGGGCCCTGTGATATAATTTTTATATAGGGCCAGCTCACCAGCGGGCCCTGTTTGCCAATTTTTATATAGGTCAGCTCACCAGCGGGCCTTCTCATATAATGTTTTATTGGGTCAGCTCTCTAGCGGGCCCTCTCATATAATGTTTTATAGCGTCAGCTCACTAGCGGGCCTTCGCATATAATGTTTTATAGCGTCAGCTCACTAGCGGGCCTTCGCATATAATGTTTAGGATGGTCAGCTCTGCAGCAGACCCTCACCCATAATGTTTTAGATGGTCAGCTCAGCGCACGTTTCCCTCTTAATCATGGCCTCAGTTCAATAAAATCAAGGAAATTTTTGGGAGAATTTGCCTCTGCGCACGTTTCTCTCTTAATCATGGCCTCACTTCAGAAAATCAAGGAAATTTTTGGGATAATTTACCTCTGCGCACGTTTCCCTCTTAATCATGGCCTCACTTCAGAAAATCAAGGAAATTTTTGGGAGAATTTGCAGATGATATACAAGTAAATATACAGCAAATATTGTTTGGTAACAATTTTTCGCCTAAAGTCGTTTTTATTTTCCTTTTTGTGTGTTTTATGGTCAGTCTGTAAAAATGGCGTACTACGGGCGAAAGATCGTTCCCAGCAGCGATGTTGGAGTCCAAGATGCATCCAGACATCCTCCCTATGCTGTCCCTGAACCATTTCTGTGGTGTTTCCATCCTTTTCTGCCCTTTTCCTATGGACCAGGCACCCTCCCCTCATCAGAGCAGGGGGTGCCTGGTGTAATGCTCGAGTCCTCCCATTGACTTCAATGGGGCTCGGGTGCTCGGCCGAGCACTCGAGCCTCAGGGGGTGCTCGGTCAGAGCACCCGAACACCCGAGCATTGGGGTGCTCGCTCATCACTAATTAAATGTCATCTGCCACTTTTCTGCCCATTCACTCAGTTTATTTAAATCTGTCTGCAGAGAAAAGACATCCAGCTCTGTATGTATTTCCTTACACAGCTTAGTGACACCAGCAAAGATTGAGATGCTACTTTCAATTCCCACTTCTAGATTATAAGTAAACAAATTAAAAGGCATTGGGCCCAGGACTGAACCCTGTGGCACCCCACTTATAACTTTAGACCAACTTGAAAAGGTTACATTTACAACAACTCCCTGCCATCTATCATTTAACCAATTTTCTATCCCCCAAACTGAAGCCTTTTAATTTATGCAGTAACCTGTTGGAAGGCACTGTATCAAATGCTTTTGCAAAATCCAAGTATATTACATCAACATCAACTCCCTTGAAGAGAAGAAAAGGTGAGAGATGGTAGATATGAGAAAGGACAAGGTTACTGAGGGTGGCTATGAGAAATGGCAAGGTGAACAAGCCTGAATGAGAAGCGAGGGTGGATGTGAAGGAGGATAAGGTGAGCAAGGAAATATATGAGAGAGGCCAAGGTGATAGAGGGTGGATATGAGAAACAGAAAGGTGACTGAGAGGGAATGTGCAAGAGGATAAGGTGAGCAAGGGTGGATACAAGAGAGGGTGAGGTGAACGAGGGAGATATTAGAGACGACAAGGTAAATGAGTGAAGATATTAGATGGGACATTGTGAGTAAGGGTAAGATATGAGGAGACAAGGTAAGTAAGATTTTGTAACTGTTCCTTTTACCTGAAGTGTCTGACTTGAAGTCCCATTTCAGTGGTTTTGAGGAGACAGCTGGTTTAAGTGGGGAGTTCTTGTGGTACAGTACTGTGTTTTGGTAGATTTTCTTTTTATTTTCTGATGTGACTGGTTTACGGCTGGGGGACGGTGGCTTCTTAGCAGGTTGTGGGGATGGAGGTCCCTTAGCAGGTGATGGAGATGGTGGCCTCTTAGCAGGTAGTTTCTGTTCTTTTCCTGATGTTGGAACTGGTGGCTTTGGAAGAGTAGTTGGTGCTTTACTCTCAGGTTGTAGTGGGGCAGACTTTTCCTTTTCTATTGTGCTGCTTTCTATTTGCTGTATGTTGTTGCTCTCTATAGATGGCGTGCTTGCTGATAGGTCTTTAGAGGTCATGGATAAGTCTCTCTCTGGGATGAGAGTTGTAAGCAATTTCTGAACAGTTGTGTGTTTAGATGGGTATATTCTTTCAGTGTATACATTTTTTTCTGTTGAGGATTCTTGCTCACTTAATCCATTTATTAAGGCTCTCTGGCTGGGAAGAAATGACCTAGCTGAGGTGGAAGTCTGGACTGTTGTGTGATAAGAGGCACTAACCTTTCCATGAATGTCTAGTGACATAGCTGTAGAGAGTGGAGGAAAGATCTGTGGAGAGGTAAATGGGAAATTTGTGAAGGTCTGCATGCTGGAGCCTTCCACTAAGATCGGGCTGGTAACCCTTTCTATAGATTGAAATATGGTACCATCTTCCAACAGGTGTATTGGAATGGTACCACCACTTCTGGGCAGAGCTGGGATTGATTCATCCACCTTTTGGGATGGGCTGTCATCATCCATTGTTGTGGGAATGAGTGTTGGGCTGATCTCTTTTGCTAACTCTGGTTGACTGTTCTCTGCTGGCTCTGTGCTGGTCTCTGTAGTTTCCACACTGGGGGATGTAGATGTATCAGACTGTGACATTGGCATCAGAATTGTGCTTGTTTCTTCCAGTTCTTTACTTTTCTCTAATCAACAACAGAAAGAACCCCAGTTACATTAAGACAAAGAGATGAACAGTAGAGACAGCAGAGAGAGAATATTTAGATGAAAGGGGAAAAGTCATTTGGAGAGATAATTTTGTTATAAATGGTTTGAAGGCAATGAACAAGAATATTCTTAACATTATAAGAACATGAGAATAAGACTAATGAATAAGGGAACCACTGTATACTGTTGTTGTGACATTTGTGAGTGAATTTATCATGACTGCTCTGTCATGCTGCCATACTTTGGCAGAAAGTTTGGATTTTAGTACAAGACCAGAGGATCATATGCTTTAACTTCCTTTACTGTTCCCATAGCAGTAAAGATACAGATCTATTCAAACAGAAAAAAGTTTATAAGATACAAACACATACATCACTTTAGAATCCCATGAACCGATCAATTCACAGCAACCCCTATAACTGACAATTTCCTCATAACAACATTCTCTTTCTTTGCTTCTCCCCCTTAAAAATAAGTTGGTCTTAGTCTGTTAAAGTGAATTATTTACTTTTAGGATATTAAATCTATATTAAGCCACTGTAATGAAATAGTTTTTATTAAAAATGTGTTTCTGTGATTATTTATTTATGTTTATTAATTTCGCACAATAGTGTATATTGATATTTCTTACAAAAATCCCTATGTAACAATAATTTGTTTTTCTTCACATTTACTTGTTAATGTTCGGCAGGGGTTAAGAATTCTTATTTCAAGCTGTTTACCCTTTTTATGGCTTGTCCTGGTGTGTAGGCATCACAATTGTTTCCGTTATGCTCACTAGTGCAAGAAATGTTTTATGGAATAAATCCTGCAAAAACCACATTCTCTACTTTTTTATGGGAAAATCCGCTTTAAAAACAGTGATTAAAATCTTAGCATTTTTCACCCATTGCCAAAAATTCTTTGCCATTTTTTCAGTGGCTAGAAAGTTTCCGGCCATTGATTTACATGTTTTTCGCCTTTTCGCTATAAAAATGTGCTTTATTTCAGGAAGTGAACACAATAGAAGTAGAAACAGAGCGAGGTAGATGGTAGATTTTGCTTTGAGACTGAATACTCGACTGCACACCTTTTCAATTTGAGACCGGACCCAGAAGCTATTGCTTCAGAAGCATTTTTCCAAACGTGGAACGATTCCAGGAATTATGCTTCTCCACCTTTCACAATGATTCCCAGGGTCATTCTTGAAGTCAGGAAGCAGTGTGCCACCTTAGTGATTATCATTCCATTTTGGACGGATCAACCATGATTCCCTACACACATGCGCAAAGTACACAATACACAAAGACACAATATACACAATACACACACACAAACACATAAACAATATAAACAATACTCTCACACACACACAAACATACAGACACGTTACACAACACATACACAAACACATAGACACTATTTACACAATACACACACAATATACACAAACAAAAACACAGACACAATATACACAGTACACACACACACACAAATATACAGACACAAGTTACACAACACAAACCACAATATAAACACAAAGACAATATATACACAATACACACACACAATATACACAAACACACAGACACAATATACACAATAAACTCACACAGACACAAGTTACACAACTCACACACACAAATACATAATATACACAAACACACAGACACAATATACACAATATACTCACACACAGACACAAGTTACACAACACACACAATACACACACACACAAACACTATATACACAATAAACACACAATACACACAGACACTATGCACAATCACACACACAAAATCCACATGCAATACATGCGCAATGCAATGCGTTATATGCAAAACACTAAACTCAAAACTCGATAATCAAAAGGGTATACCAAAAACACTATACGTAATATTCTTTACTCAATACGCTATACACAAAATGCTGTATGTTATACACAGTACACTTTACTCAAAACACCACACGCTAAACACAAAATACTATATGCTATATGCATAACTCTATACACAGTATGCAAAACGCTATACGCAATACACTAGATGCCAAATGCAATATGCAAAACACCTGCAAACAAAACTCAGTATACAATAAGGTATATGCAAATGTGATATACTATGAGCTACAAACAAACACTACACTCAAAGCATACACTACACGCAAAACACGCACATGCACACACGCTGTCATGCTTCCACTCTGTCACATGCTACACGCAATACCCTATATACGAAATGATATACACAATACACAACACACAAAATGCAATATTCTATATGCCATATGCAAAATGCTATATGCAATACACTATGTGATATACACACAGTGCTATATATGCCAAACACTACACGATACATACAAAACACTACACTCACAACACACACTACATGGAACATGTGTACAAACTGTCACACTATCACGCTCCCACACGCTGTCACATGCATTTTGGAAGCTGCCAGCACAGATCCACCCTCATCTTTGATGGGAGAAACATCTTGTGGGACAGATGACACTGCTGCCTGGACCAGTTACTCGGAATGCACAGCTGCAGGGTCCTTGTGTGGAACAGCAACTTCTCCAGTGCTAAAACCAGTGACTCAACACTATCATGTAATCCCACTAGATGGCAAGTAAAAACCTGGGAAGCATGCTAGGACAACAACTGAACCTTGTCCCCTGGCAGGAAGACCAATCATTAGATTGTGTCAAATCTTAGCCCATAAAGTCCAGAGACTGGGGTGGGATCAGAAAGGACTTCTTGAAGTTGTTTACCCAGCTGTGCTATTGCAGAAAGGGCACACACATCTTTAGATGGAACTGCAAGATCTCCATCAAAGGTGCCTTCAGCAGCAAGTAGACCAGATAAGGTATAAAGGAGATCCCTCGTGACTGAATATGACAAGACAATGTTGCAATAATTTATGTAAAATCCTGTGGAGCAGTAGTCAGACCAAAGGGAAAGTCTGTGAATAGAAAATGGTGAACTTGTGAAGCAAAGCCAAGGTATTGCTGATATAGCACTAGAAAGTGCATGTCTCTTTTGTCTAGAGAAACCAAAACTCCCCTTGACACAGCACAGATATAACAGGATGCAGAGATTCCAACTTGAATCTCGGCATAAGAATGAAAACCATCACCTTCTAGACGACTGTGAAGAGGCTGGAATAGAACCCTAGGAAACTTTTTTGAAAAGGGACCAGAATCAAAACCTACATGAATACCAAGGATTGAACTGTCCCTCAGAGCTGGAGTCCTCACAGGATCTGAAATAGGCACGGGCAACGTTTTTCTGCCCAAAAGAGAAACAGGACTAAAATGGCACTTTTAACCAAGTGAGAAACATTTCACTAAATGTGCAGGGTTTTTTTCACTAGCTCACAACAAAGGAATGACAGAATTTTACCCCACCACATGGCAAGTTTCTCTTCTTTTCCTGCAGGCATATAAAAGGGTGTTAGGGTCACGTAGCATGCCATTCTGTGTTTGTGAGAGGAAGAGAAAGCAGAGCTTTATTGAGCTAGAGAAGACAGGCTAATAAAGTATAATAGAGGCTTAATTTAGGCAGGAAATCTGTTATCTTTGTTAGGGGAGTATCACGGTGCCCGTGATTGCCTCTGTGCTGGTTTTGCTATTCAGTGACACTATTACTGCCTAACTGTCACTCTATGCTGAGTCGCTATTCTTATAGGTCACAATGCTCATTATGTCATCTCTCCGCCCACCTGCTAGGCCTTTTAAACCTCAACCTGTCTCATGCCCTTTTTGTGGTGTACCAGAGCCTAGTGCTGTGTTGGTCCATTGCTGTTCCTGTGTACGTGTTCTGCTACGTCTGACTACCTGTTCTGGCTCTGACTCCTGGCTACGTCTGACTACCCGATCCGGTCCTGACCCCTGGCTACATCTGACTACCCGTTCCGGCTCTGACTCTTGGCTACGTCTGACTACCCATTCTGGCTCCGACCACTGGAGACGTCTGACTACCCTATCTGACCCTTGGCTGGCTCTCTCTATTTCCTCCATTGCGTTCCTATTGTGATTCCTCATCAGGAATCCTCGCTGCCTGTGCCTTCCTCATAGTGCTTGCTTCCTTTAGCAGTGCTTGTCAGCCAGTCCATGTACTGACCTCCTGTGGCCGTTCCGGTGTGTGTGTATTGCCTCACTTGGCGCCAGTGCCAGTTACCTTGTCAACTGTATACCCAGTATTAGGTCTGGTTGCGCTTCCAGTTTTCCTGCCGACTGTGTGTGTGTGGAAGTGCTCTGCACTGTCCTCCCACCTTGCCTGTGTGAGTCCCCAGGGCCTTTCCATTACTGCTCACCTGCCTAGTGAAAGGTGAGGAAGTGTACCACTGTTCCTCCCTGGTCTCGTGAAAGTGTACCACTGTTCCTCCGTGGTCTCGTGAAGGTGTGCCACTCAGACTGTGTGTGTGGAGTTACTCTGCATTGTCCTCCTACCTAGCCTTAAGAGTTCCCAGGGCCATTCCGTTACTGCTCACCTGCTTAGGGAAGGGTGAGGAAAGTGTGCCACTGTTCCTCCCTGGGCTTGTGAAGGTGTGCCACTCGATTGTGTGTGTGTGGAAGTGCTCTGCACTGTCCTCCTACCAAGCCTTAAGAGTTCCCAGGGCCTTTCCATTACTGCTCGCCTGCCTAGTGAAGAGTGAGAGAAGTGTTCCTCCCTGGTCTCATGAATGTGTGCCACTCTTGCTGCCACATTGGTGTCACTCATTACTGCCACTACTGTGTCATTTGCTGCTTCCACCATTGTGTCATCTTTTGTTATTCTATTGTAGTCACTAAAGTTTTATGTTAAGTTCATCTGTACTTGTCAGTGGTGTTATTTCCTAGTCACTCCGTGACAGGGAGTCAGGTGGATAGGAAGGAAAAAGAGTTTGACCCCCAAAAAACCCAAATTCGGTGTAAGTAACTGCTAAGATACAGTCAGTTGTGTTCCAAGCTTCTTCCTGATCCAGCTGTTATCTCTGTCCTATGGGAATTTGGGGGTGTGAGATGGAGGTTTACCCCAAATATCCCTACATTTTGTGTGAAGTAGTAGACACAGACAGCTGTGATCTACTGTTATCTCTGTGTCAGGGGAGGCTGTGGGTGTGTGAGAAGGGAACAAAGGATTACCCCTAAATACCCTAAAATTCTTTCTGACTAACTGGGAGCATACAGGAAGAAGTGATCCAGGTTTGTTCCTGATCTGCTGTCACCTCTGTCCTAGGGGAGTCTGGGGGAAGAAGCAGTTGAACAGGGAGTGTGTTTTTTACAGTGATAGAGATAAGAGGGGATAGTTAATTAAAAATAAATAAATAAAATGACAGGAGACAGAGATAGGAATCCTCATGTGAGCTGTGACTGAGGCAAACCAATACTACATGAGTATTTTGTAGAGATCCAAGGCAAGACATCACACACAATCTGTTCTGTTGTGTACTTTACAGTAAAATCACACACAGTAGCTGAGTAAAGTCCAGCACAAGGGTTAGGGTGAAAGAATTAGTAGCAGTGCAGAGACATATGAGCATAAAGAGAAAAGAAGAAAGAACCCTTTCTTGTCGTTGTAGCCCAAACAGTTGCAGAGATATGTCCCAAAGAATTTCTACCATAGAAATCAATGAAGCAAAGATGGCCCCTGGTGGGCTCCAGTTCTTAAAGGAGCCGCATCATTAAAATAGTGCTAAAGTTTAAAATCACTGAAAAGTTTCAAACCACTTATGGATAACGGGGGGGGGGGGGGAGCACAATAAAACAGTGGCTAAGTGGAAATAAGCCCCCAAAGCACTCTAACCAGTATTACTCCCACAATGAACATATGTTGTAGAACAGCAAGGAAAGGGTTAATCTAGCAACATGTACTAAAACCATCTATACCCCAGACCCCATGCATAAAATGAGAGCTATAAATGAGTGTACAGTGTATCATATACACAGACAGAGTTCAACATGGGACATACGGTGGACCAAGGTACTCAAAGGGTTACTCACCAATCTTTTGTCTTCAGGCTCCCATCTCAGAGAGAGGGAAGAATCTCTAGGAGACTCTGCCATGAGGAATAGACTTGTCATAAAGTCACCTCTACAGGGAAAAGGTCCACAAGGCACCTGTGAACTGGGCAGTCCAACTCCAGGGAAGCCAGTGACAGGAGCTTTTCTAATAAAAGCCTAAACAGAACTAAGAGGAAGGTCACATGGAGAGAAGGAGTGCAGTGAATTCTGGAAGTAGGAAGGCAGCTGGGCCGGAGGACGAGGAGAGAGACACCACCCAAAAGACCTCATCTTTTGTGATGTGCCCTGCCCCCTTGGAGAAGGGGCTGAACCCTATGGCTCCTGTGTTCCATATTGAACATAGGAGAAACATTGTTTTCCCTATAACTACAAAGTTACCAACTGGAGTCAAACCTAAACAGAAGGGTGGTAAAAACACTGAAAATGTGTCTGGCCAGCAGGGTACAAAAAATTCCCCAAGCCTCTGGCACTAAAAGCATTAAATCAGTGGGGGGTTTGGGTCATGTTTATTTGTCCCATGGTGTAAAGGCCAGTACGGTGTTCAGTTGATGTTAATATCCATACTGTACTTGTGCACCACAGATATACAGATTAACTGAATAGCACCACGTGATTCGGTATTCTGTTGCTCTACAATGTGCAGTTTGCAGGATATTGTGGCATTCAGATGCTCTGTATACTCACAATATACACTTTGCATGTTTTCATGGTTATGCAGATTTTTTGCACTGATTTTGTGGTATTCGGTTGTTCTATAATTAACTCACAATAATTAACTCTATAATTAACCCACCTAGAATATGCTGTTCAATTCTGGGCGCCCTTTCTGAAAAAGGACATTATGGAACTAGAGAGAGTACAGAGGAGGGCTACAAAACTAGTAAGGGGAATGGAAAGTTTTAGTTATGAAGAAAGGCTAGAAAAGTTAAACTTGTACACACTAGAGAAGCGGCGTCTTAGAGAGGATATGATAACACTATATAAATATGTTCAGGGCCCATACAAAGGGCTCTCGAAAGACCTGTTCATTAACAGAACAGTACACAGGACAAGGGGCCACCCGCTTAGACTTGAGGAAAGGAGATTTAATCTACAACAGCGGAAGGGTTTCTTTACAGTAAGGACAATAAAGGTATGGAATTCACTGCCTGAGGAGGTGGTGCTATCGAATACATTAGATGCCTTTAAAAGGGGCCTGGATACTTATTTAAAAGAGCATAACATAGAGGGCTATGTACGTTAGTATTGGGATTAATATTTAGTTAGGACTTGTTGATCCAGGGAAAAATCTCTTCTTTTGGATCAACAATGGTAAACAGGAATAGGAAAAGGGTTGAACTAGATGGACGCAAGTCTTTTTTCAACCTAAATTACTATGTTACTATGTTACAATGTACAGTTTCCATGATTTTGTGTTAGTCAGATGCTCTGTACTCATAATATATGATTCGCATGATGATGTGGTATTCAGCTGATCTATATTTTGTTGATCTTAGGGGTTAATGAAAAAGCGAGATGAAATGTGGGGATGGTATTTCATTTTTCCTATGGCTGTTTTCTTCCCAGTCCTGTCCTGGACTAAATCCCGATATTTTCTACATCTTCACATACCACATAGAGACTCCTTGCAGACATACTCCCCGGGGCAGTCAGAGCATGGTACCCCTTCTTTGTATGGTGTCTCTTCCTTAAAATTGCCCCTGAAATGAGAGGAGTGACAGGGTGTGTGACATTATTATAAATAACACATGAGAGTTGGTAGCGTGTTAACCATAGAAATACAGGAGGGAAATACAGTCAAGTTGATACCTTTATTGGCTAAGCAGATTTAGGATGCAAGCTTTCAAGACCTCTTAGGTTTCTTCCTCAGGTCTTCAAAACTTGCATCTGATTTCTGTTTAGTTAGCCAACAAAGGTATCAACTGGACTAAATTTGCCTCCATTATTATAAACAGACACCATATAGTGTCAGTCTCATTGTCAATCTCAGTCTCTGTCACTCTTTTATAGTTGCAGTCTCAGTCACTGTCACTCTTTATCATACTTCTGCTCTTACTCCTTCTCTCATACCCTTGTCTCACTTACTGGCTTTTCCTATTTCACTCTTGTTCTCTCTCTCAAACTAACGTTCTCTGTTTTGCACACACCCTTTCTGTGTCCTGGTCTGTGTCTGTGTCTGTGTCCTGGCCTGTGTCTGTCTCCTGGTCTGTGTCTGTCTCCTGGCCTGTGTCTGTCTCCTGGTCTGTGTCTGTCTCCTGGCCTGTGTCTGTCTCCTGGCCTGTGTCTGTCTCCTGGCCTGTGTCTGCCTCCTGGCCTGTGTCTTGGTTTGTTTCTGTGTCTTGGTCTGTGTCTGTGTATTGGTCTGTGTCCTGGTCTGTGTCTGTGTCCTGGCCTGTGTCTGTGTCCTGGCCTGTGTCTGTGTCCTGGCCTGTGTCTGTCTCCTGGTCTTTGTCTGTGTATTGGTCTGTGTCCTGGTCTGTGTCCTGGCCTGTGTCTGTCTCCTGGTCTGTGTCTGTGTCTTGGTCTGTGTCTGTGTCCTGGTCTGTGTCTGTGTATTGGTCTGAGTCCTGGTCTGTGTCTGTGTCCTGGCCTGTGTCTGTCTCCTGGCCTGTGTCTGTCTCCTGGTCTGTGCCTGTCTCCTGGTCTGTGTCTGTCTCCTGGCCTTTGTCTTGGTTTGTGTCTGTGTCTTGGTCTGTGTCTGTGTCCTGGTCTGTGTCTGTGTATTGGTCTGTGTCCTGGTCTGTGTCTGTGTCCTGGCCTGTGTCTCTCTCCTGGTCTGTGTCTGTGTATTGGTCTGTGTCCTGGCCTGTGTCTGTCTCCTGGTCTGTGTTTGTGTATTGGTCTGTGTCTTGGTCTGTGTCCTGGTCTTTGTCTGTGTATTGGTCTGTGTATTGGTCTGTGTCTGTGTCTTGGTTTGTGTCTGTGTCTTGGTTTGTGTCTCTGTCTTTGTCTGTGTCTTGGTCTGTGTCCTGGTCTGTGTTCTGGTCTGTGTCTGTGTCCTGGTCTGTGTCTGTGTCTGTGTTCTGGTCTGTGTCTGTCTCCTGGTCTGTGTCTGTCTCCTGGTCTGTGTATTGGTCTGTGTCCTGGTCTGTGTCTGTGTCCTGGCCTGTGTCTGTCTCCTGGTCTGTGTTTGTGTATTGGTCTGTGTCTTGGTCTGTGTCCTGGTCTTTGTCTGTGTATTGGTCTGTGTATTGGTCTGTGTCTGTGTCTTAGTTTCTGTCTGTGTCTTGGTTTGTGTCTCTGTCTTTGTCTGTGTCTTGGTCTGTGTCCTGGTCTGTGTCCTGGTTTGTGTCTGTCTCCTGGTCTGTGTCTGTGTCCTGGTCTGTGTCTGTCTCCTGGTCTGTGTGTGTGTCCTGGTCTGTGTCTGTGTCCTGGTCTGTGTCTGTGTATTGGTCTGTGTCCTGGTCTGTGTCTGTGTCCTGGCCTGTGTCTGTGTCCTGGCCTGTGTCTGTCTCCTGGTCTGTGTCTGTGTATTGGTCTGTGTATGTGTCTTGGTTTGTGTCTGTGTCCTGGTCTGTGTCTGTGTCCTGGTCTGTGTCTGTGTCCTGGTCTGTGTCTGTGTATTGGTCTGTGTCCTGGTCTGTGTCTGTGTCCTGGCCTGTGTCTGTGTATTGGTCTGTGTCCTGGTCTGTGTCTGTGTCCTGGCCTGTGTCTGTCTCCTGGCCTGTGTCTGTCTCCTGGTCTGTGCCTGTCTCCTGGTCTGTGTCTGTCTCCTGGCCTTTGTCTTGGTCTGTGTCTGTGTCCTGGTCTGTGTCTGTGTATTGATCTGTGTCCTGGTCTGTGTCTGTGTCCTGGTCTGTGTCTGTGTCCTGGCCTGTGTCTCTCTCCTGGTCTGTGTCTGTGTATTGGTCTGTGTCCTGGTCTGTGTCTGTGTCCTGGCCTGTGTCTGTCTCCTGGTCTGTGTTTGTGTATTGGTCTGTGTCTTGGTCTGTGTCCTGGTCTTTGTCTGTGTCCTGGTCTGTGTCTGTGTCCTGGCCTGTGTCTGTGTATTGGTCTGTGTCCTGGTCTGTGTCTGTCTCCTGGCCTGTGTCTGTCTCCTGGTCTGTGCCTGTCTCCTGGTCTGTGTCTGTCTCCTGGCCTTTGTCTTGGTTTGTGTCTGTGTCTTGGTCTGTGTCTGTGTCCTGGTCTGTGTCTGTGTATTGGTCTGTGTCCTGGTCTGTGTCTGTGTCCTGGTCTGTGTCTGTGTCCTGGCCTGTGTCTCTCTCCTGGTCTGTGTCTGTGTATTGGTCTGTGTCCTGGCCTGTGTCTGTCTCCTGGTCTGTGTTTGTGTATTGGTCTGTGTCTTGGTCTGTGTCCTGGTCTTTGTCTGTGTATTGGTCTGTGTATTGGTCTGTGTCTGTGTCTTGGTTTGTGTCTGTGTCTTGGTTTGTGTCTCTGTCTTTGTCTGTGTCTTGGTCTGTGTCTTGGTCTGTGTCCTGGTCTGTGTTCTGGTCTGTGTCTGTGTCCTGGTCTGTGTCTGTGTCTGTGTTCTGGTCTGTGTCTGTCTCCTGGTCTGTGTCTGTCTCCTGGTCTGTGTATTGGTCTGTGTCCTGGTCTGTGTCTGTGTCCTGGCCTGTGTCTGTCTCCTGGTCTGTGTTTGTGTATTGGTCTGTGTCTTGGTCTGTGTCCTGGTCTTTGTCTGTGTATTGGTCTGTGTATTGGTCTGTGTCTGTGTCTTGGTTTGTGTCTGTGTCTTGGTTTGTGTCTCTGTCTTTGTCTGTGTCTTGGTCTGTGTCTTGGTCTGTGTCCTGGTCTGTGTTCTGGTCTGTGTCTGTCTCCTGGTCTGTGTCTGTCTCCTGGTCTGTGTATTGGTCTGTGTCCTGGTCTGTGTCTGTGTCCTGGCCTGTGTCTGTCTCCTGGTCTGTGTTTGTGTATTGGTCTGTGTCTTGGTCTGTGTCCTGGTCTTTGTCTGTGTATTGGTCTGTGTATTGGTCTGTGTCTGTGTCTTGGTTTGTGTCTGTGTCTTGGTTTGTGTCTCTGTCTTTGTCTGTGTCTTGGTCTGTGTCTTGGTCTGTGTCCTGGTCTGTGTCCTGGTCTGTGTCTGTCTCCTGGTCTGTGTGTGTGTCCTGGTCTGTGTCTGTGTCCTGGTCTGTGTCTGTGTATTGGTCTGTGTCCTGGTCTGTGTCTGTGTCCTGGCCTGTGTCTGTGTCCTGGCCTGTGTCTGTCTCCTGGTCTGTGTCTGTGTATTGGTCTGTGTATGTGTCTTGGTTTGTGTCTGTGTCCTGGTCTGTGTCTGTGTCCTGGTCTGTGTCTGTGTATTGGTCTGTGTCCTGGTCTGTGTCTGTGTCCTGGCCTGTGTCTGTGTCCTGGCCTGTGTCTGTCTCCTGGTCTGTGTCTGTGTATTGGTCTGTGTATGTGTCTTGGTTTGTGTCTGTGTCCTGGTCTGTGTCTGTGTCCTGGTCTGTGTCTGTGTCCTGGTCTGTGTCTGTGTATTGGTCTGTGTGCTGGCCTGTGTCTGTCTCCTGGCCTGTGTCTGTGTCCTGGTCTGTGTCTGTGTCCTGGTCTGTGTCCTGGCCTGTGTCTGTCTCCTGGCCTGTGTCTGTCTCCTGGTCTGTGTCTGTCTCCTGGTCTGTGTCTGTCTCCTGCTCTGTGTATTGGTCTGTGTCCTGATCTGTGTCCTGGCCTGTGTCTGTGTCCTGGTCTGTGTCCTGGTCTGTGTCCTGGTCTGTGTCTGTGTCCTGGTCTGTGTCCTGGCCTGTGTCTGTCTCCTGGTCTGTGTCTGTCTCCTGGCCTGTGTCTGTGTCCTGGTCTGTGTCCTGGCCTGTGTCTGTGTCCTGGTCTGTGTCTGTCTCCTGGCCTGTGTCTGTTTCCTGGTCTGTGTCCTGGCCTGTGTCTGTGTCCTGGCCTGTGTCTGTCTCCTGGCCTGTGTCTGTCTCCTGGTCTGTGTCTGTGTCCTGGTCTGTGTCTTGGTCTGTGTCTGTGTCTTGGTCTGTGTCTGTGTCCTGGTCTGTGTCTGTGTCTGTGTCTTGGTCTGTGTCTGTGTCCTGGTCTGTGTCTGTGTATTGGTCTGTGTCCTGGTCTGTGTCCTGGCCTGTGTCTGTCTCCTGGCCTGTGTCTGTCTCCTGGTCTGTGTCTGTCTCCTGATCTGTGTCTGTCTCCTGGTCTGTGTCTGTGTCCTGGTCTGTGTCTTGGCCTGTGTCTGTCTCCTGGTCTGTGTCTGTGTCCTGGTCTGTGTCTTGGTCTGTGTCTTGGTCTGTGTCTGTGTCCTGGTCTGTGTCTGTGTATTGGTCTGTGTCCTGGTCTGTGTCCTGGCCTGTGTCTGTCTCCTGGCCTGTGTCTGTCTCCTGGTCTGTGTCTGTCTCCTGATCTGTGTCTGTCTCCTGGTCTGTGTCTGTCTCCTGGTCTGTGTCCTGGTCTGTGTCTGTCCTGGTCTGTGTCTTGGTCTGTGTCTGTGTCCTGGTCTTTGTCTGTGTATTGGTCTGTGTCTTGGTCTGTGTATTGGTCTTTGTCTGTGTCTTGGTCTGTGTATTGGTCTTTGTCTGTGTCTGTGTCTGTGTCCTGGTCTGTGTCCTGGTCTGTGTCTGTGTCCTGGTCTGTGTCTTGGTCTGTGTCCTGGTCTGTGTCCTGGTCTGTGTCCTGGTCTGTGTCTGTGTCCTGGTCTGTGTCCTGGTCTGTGTCCTGGTCTGTGTCTGTGTCCTGGTCTGTGTCCTGGTCTGTGTCCTGGTCTGTGTCTTGGTCTGTGTCTTGGTCTGTGTCTTGGTCTGTGTCTGTGTCCTGGTCTGTGTCTTGGTCTGTGTCTTGGTCTGTGTCCTGGTCTGTGTCCTGGTCTGTGTCTTGATCTGTGTCTTGGTCTGTGTCTGTGTCCTGGTCTGTGTCCTGGTGTGTGTCCTGGTCTGTGTCTGTGTCCTGGTCTGTGTCTGTGTCCTGGTCTGTGTCTTGGTCTGTGTCCTGGTCTGTGTCCTGGTCTGTGTCTTGGTCTGTGTCCTGGTCTGTGTCTGTGTCCTGGTCTGTGTCTTGGTCTGTGTCCTGGTCTGTGTCTGTGTCCTGGTCTGTGTCTTGGTCTGTGTCTTGGTCTGTGTCTGTGTCCTGGTCTGTATCTGTGTCCTGGTCTGTGTCTGTGTCTTGGTTTGCGTCTGTGTCTTGGTTTGGGTCTGTGTTTTGGTTTGGGTCTGTGTCTTGGTTTGTGTCTGTGTCTTGGTTTGTGTTTGTGTCTTGGTTTGTGCCTGTGTCTTGGTCTGTGTCTCGTATACAGAGTAGGTACTGAATGCTCTCAAAGACCATTCTCTAGACCATATAATGTAGCTTGGCCCCAAGAATTCAAGGACTTTCCTAACTCTGTGAAGTCAAGTCAGGATAAACACAGAGGTGGTTATTATGCTTTAGCCTTCTTTACTAACTCCAGATAGCACCATGAAAAATGTTAGAAAATACAGTAAAACAATATAATGAATACAGTATGACAGGCTCCTCCCCCACATATTCCCCTCCAATCACATTACGTTATGCAGTATAATACACTTCCAATCTGGTACAGCTGCCTATTTCTTTGATGAACATATATATTCACTTGGAAATAACCAATTTGTCTCAGAACAAAACTTAGGCCGCAATAGCTAAACAAGTATCATGCAAAGAGAAAAATCCATGACATGGTGCTTAGACATGGGATGGATAATATTCACCTCAGTATCTTTAATTAAATCTATCATTCTCAAATTCCAATCCGCAGTGGTATTGGAGAGACCAGTAAGATACTCCACTTGAATGGCTATGTCTCCTTTGAGAAAAAGCTGACAGAAATCCTTCACCAAAATGGCCAGGCTTTTCTATTTTGTGCCTCCCTTGGTGATGGATATACCTGACTGCAGACACATTGTCCATCTTGAGGAAGATGAAACAATTAATCATGTATTTGCAGAAACTCTTGATTGCATAATATCCCCGCTAATAACTAAACAGTTGATGTGCATATGTCTTTTGAGATCTGACCATTTTCCTTCTGTGGTAAGGTTTCCACAATGAGCTCCCCAGCCCACAGAGCTGGTGTTCGATTCTATAATGAAATCTGGGGACATGCCAAAAACGGTCCTGCCGTATCAAGTTTCCATGTGGTTTAGCCACCACGACAATTCCTTTCTAATGCAGAGGCTTGAATTGAGGCTCAAAGACATGAAAACTTTTATCAAGACGAATCTCTTTTCGACTCATCTTCAATTTCATCTTTGGAAGAAGAAGAGATGATGTTTACAGAGTTTACTGTAAATCCCAGGAATTCTATTGATTGAGTCAGAACTTCTATGGATTTTTCCCAATGTATAAGGAGTCTGAGGTGGATCAATAATTGGACAGTCAAGTGAAGTTGATCCTTCAACAAATTTGGATCTTGTGACATGATAAGCATGTTGTCTAGATAGATAATCATCTGAATTCCTCTGCTTCTTAGGAAAGACACCACCTGTTTCATCAGTTTAGTGAAGCACCACGGGGCTGATGAGCGTAACGGTTTGTTCGACTCACAGACACAGTGGTTTAGGATAAAAACACAGTTTTATTGAACGCACAATACAGTAAGAACCTTCACAGGTCCTGTAATATACAGACAGTATAATACAGACACACGACAGGTTAATTATACAATGCCCACACAGGTCCAGTATAAAATGAGGGTACAGACAGTATATACTGACACAGGTCAGGCAAGAGGAGTAAGTTTCCCAGGACACTGGTACTGCAGGAGTTAAAGTTCATCAATGATTGTAAACAGTCCCATGTGTGCAGGTACTGAGATAGCACTTATACCGAGCTTCAGGTCGCCCAAGCATTAGCAGAATATCGTGAACTGCCAGAGCTCAACAGACGTAATAATGAGCACTACCGGAGCAATAATGGAGGCAGACACTTGCAACCGGTATAGCAGTAACGGAGGACAAGCCAATGGCACACTACCGGAGAAATAACGGAGGCAGACACTTGCAACCGGTGTAGCAGTAATGGAGGGCAAGGCCAAGGCTCACTGCCGGAGCAGTAACGGAGGCAGACACTGGCAACCTGCAGGAGCAGTAACGGAGGACAAGCCAATGGCGACTACCGGAGCAATAATGGAGGCACACACTTGCAACCGGTATGATCTGTAACGGAGGACTAGGTCAATGCACACTGCCGGAGCAGTAATGGAGGCACACACTAGCAACCTGCAGGAGCAGTAGCGGAGGACAAGCCAATGGCGACTACCGGAGCAATCACGGAGGCCCACACTTGCAACCAATATAGCAGTAACGGAGGACTAGGCCAAAGGCACGCTGCCGGAGCAGTAACGGAGACACACACTAGCAATCTGCAGGAGGAGTAGAGGAGGACAAGCCAATGGCGATTACCAGAGCAATCACGGAGGCCCACACTTGCAATCGGTATAGCAGTAACGGAGGACTAGGCCAAAGGCACACTGCCGGAGCAGTAACGGGAACAACACTGGCAACTTGCAGGAGCTGTAACGGAACAGGCTCAGGCAACCGGATTGTCTGCTGAATAAGAATGTTGCTGAGGCGACAATAGCTGAAGAAGCAGGAACGTCAATCAAGCCCGGTCAGTACACAGGAACGTCAGCCAGGCTTGGTCAGAACACAGGAGCAGGAACATCAGCCGGTCTGGGTAGGTACACTGGAGCAGGAACGTCAGCCGGTCCGGGTCGGTACACTGAAGCAGGAACGTCAGCCAGGCTGGGTCGATACACAGGAGCAGACACTGAAGAGAAGTCAGGCAATCCGGGTCGGTACACAGGAGCTGGAGACTGAAGAGTAGTCAGGCAGGCCAAGTCGGTACACTGGGAAACACTGAGCAGTAAGTTAGCACTGGTACAGGAACACCACGAAAGGGCACCAAGTGGGTGCAGGAGCCCAGTATATAAAGGCCATACTGGGCGGGATCAACACAGGACAGCCAATGAGAGCATTACACAGGATAACTGACAAGAAAACAAAAACAAGGAAGCACGGGCACTGTGATAATGAGAGACCGAAGGGTAGGCAAGTGAGTTGACACTTTTTTCCTTTCCAAAGAAACTGAAGGAAATATGATGATGCAGAGACATGGGGACTGTAAGCATCTTTGAAGTCCAGTTTCACCATCCAGTCTAATGGCATCAGTAAATCCCTGAGACAGTGAATGCCTTCCATCTTGAAGTGCCTGTACATGACATAAATGTTTAACTCTTTTAGATTTATCACAGGACGTAAGCCTGCATCTTTTTTTCTTTACTAAAAAAATATTGCTTATACAGCCTGGGGTGTCCAAAGGTACTTGAATAATGGCTCCTTTTTGTTTTAATTCTTGGACCTCTGAATTCATCAAAAGACTTTCCTCTTTTGCGTATAGGAAAGAAGGAAGGATTTGTGTTTGTTTTGGGAAAGTGTAAATTTCTATCTGATACCCTGAAATAGTTTGCAAGATCCATTGATCTGAGGTTATTTGAGATGACATTGGGAGAAAGAGGGTAAGTCTGCCACCCACTTTATTTGTGTAATAATGAGGGAAAGGAAAAAGGTGGAAGATCCTCTGTTAGACTCTCCAGACTCTTCCTCTCTGAGGGAAGAAAGGGTAGGGAGCCCTGGTTTCAAGATATTCAGGTCTTCTCCCATAACCTGAAGGGTCTTTTTGGAAACTAGATTGTCCTCTAGGACACCCTGAAATGATTGGCAAGAAAATTACCTCTTCTTTTCCTGGCCTTCCCAAAAATCCTGGGGTTGAAAACTTTTTCTAATAGAAGATTGAGCCTTGTCTAATCTTTTATAAATGAATCTCCAAAGAGAAAACCGTTAGCCTTAGGGCCTGCTTTGGCTGAAGCCATCTCTGTTAATTTAGGATACATTTTCAGGAGAATAGTATGGCTCCTTTTAGTAGAAAGGGCCGTATTAGCATTTCCTAACAAACAAAGTGCCCCTTTGATCCATCCCCATAAGATAGAGAGATCCAAAGGGGTTTTGTTAGAGACGGATTCCTCCATCATGTCAACATTTTTTGCCAGAGGTCGGAATATATCAAGGAGTTTGTCCTGACAGAGTTTAAGGGATCTGTAGATACCTTTTCTTGAGTCCTCCCCTGATTTAGAAAAAAATTGAAATAAATGGGGGTCCAGAACAGGAATCTTGCACATTTTTGTGATCGATGGCCTAAGGCATTCCACCTTCAATTTATTTCTGGCCTCATTATCCAAAGATTTTCTAATCCCAAATTCATTATATTTAGAAACATGATATATAGGGATCCATTCTGAAGATCTGGGATGTTTTATCCCTTCCGGGCCATGATAATTCAGAATAGACTCTGAATCCTGTTCCTTAGAAAATTCTGAATGTTTAGTCTTTTTAGACTTTGGGATGTCTTTCCACTCTGATTAAGAAGAATCAGCGCTATCATCCTCCGACTCATAAGAGTCTTCAAAGGAAGAAGACAATCTATATTCTACACTCTCGGACGTTAACAACATTCTTACATTTTTAGTATCTTGGCCAGATAATGACAACTTGTCCTTGAAACAACTTTCAGCTAAGCTTACCATGCTTTTATGTCTCGCATTGTGTCGGTGGGTTTCGAATGTCCGAGTTTTAGACATCAGAGGAATATCTTTTGTAGCAGGATGTGTTAGAATCTCCATCTATAGAGTTCCTAGGGTTCATTATCAATTCTCTGACCACATCGCCTCTTCTGCCCCAAAAGAAATTGATTTGGAAAGAGATTTGATTCCTTTTAAATAAAGATCTGATTTCCTTGAGATCAGTAGTGAGAATTGTGGGACTTGTATCTGCCTCGATTCAAACAATATTTCCAGGCCCCTTGTATTACAGAGCTCTTCAGTGGCTAAAAATCCTTCACCTTCGGAAAGGTCTGAATTATACAGACTTTGTTCTTCAATCAATAGAAACAAGAGTAGAACTTGTATGGTGGCTGGATCACATGGAAGCCTGGAATGGCAGAGAGATCTTTGGATCAAATTCAGATCTGATTATAGACTCAGACACCAGCATGACAGGTTGGGGAACCCTATGCAGGCAAATGGTCAAATACAGAACAGGATTTGCAAATCAGTTGCTTTGAATTGTTAGCATGCTCATTTGCAATTGGAAGCCTGACCAAAAACACTTTGAATTGTTGTATTATACACAAGATGGACAATGTATCAGGTGTAAGATGCATCAACCATCTGGGAAGAACCAAATCCAAGACCTTAGCCAACCTTGCCAAGGAATTCTGGAGCTTTTGCCTGGAAATGAACATCTTAGTTCAAGTAGAATATCTTCCAGGGCTATCCAACACAATAGCAGATTGGAACTGCAGACACCTGTAAGATTCCAGCGACTGAAAACTTCACAACTCAATGTTCAAGAAGATTTATGAATTATGGTGTCCCCTAGAAATAGATCTTTTTCTCTCCGGATTAAACAAACATCTACTCAAATTCTTCAGTTGGAGACCAGATCCAGATCCTCTGGCTGTGGACGCATTCCTACAATCTTGGGACAGAAGCATAAATAGATAGATTATCCAAGATAATAACTAGTTCCACTTCCATCCCTGTTAACGGATCCATTAGGGAGTCCCCACGAGAGGCTAGTAATGAATCAGCTACATTTGATGGCATGGTTGATTTCAGGAGTCCTAGTTTATCGAGGGACTTTCAGAATCAGCTCAAAATCTCATATCAGATGCATGGGCTGCAGGAACCCACGCATGCTATAAATCATGTTGGTCAATATGGTCACACTGGTGCTTGGAACGGAATTTGGATGCTGTTTCGACCACTATAATTAACATTCTCATTTTTCATTCTACATGCTTTCAATTGGGGAAGGTGTATAGAATGATAAATTGTTATAGATCCGCCATTTCAGAAGGCCATTCATATTTGGAACTTTTAGTATGCAAATTGATGAAAGCCATCAGATTAATTAAACCTCCTAAAACTAAATATTCTACACTCTGGGATGTTAACAACTTTCTTATATTTTTAGAATCTTGGCCAGATAATGACAGCTTGTCCTTGAAACAACTTTCAGCTAAACTTACCATGCTTTTATGTCTCGTATCATGTCGGCAGGTTTTGGATGTCCAAGCTTTAAACATCATAGAAATATCTTTTGTACTAGGAGGTGTTAGAATCTCCATCTATAGAAAAACTTTACCTAAAGAAAATTAGATGGATCATGCAGTTGTCTGGTATTGATGTCTCTATATTTCATCTAGAGGTACTATGGCATCTAAATCTTTTCTTGAGGGAGGTAGTTTAGCAGATATCCTTAAAGTGGCAGATTGGTCTGTAGAATCTACCTTTAAATCCTTTTATTTTAAACCAATTTCTTATGTTGCTCAAAATCTTATTGATCAGCTTTAATCTATCATAATAAGAGTCTCCTGTCTTGTGATAAAATTCTAGGATTTTCCTAACTATGTGAAGGAAAGTCAGGATTTTATTAAAGGCAAGGGGGTGAATATTATCCCTCCCTATTATACCCACCCTAACACTTGTTTTCTTTTTTATTTTTGGATGATTCTCTCTGATTAAGATGAAGGATATATTAAGAAATTTCAAATTTCGGTGATAAAAATGAAGAAACCATCTCATTGGTTATATATACTATTTGAATATCTATTGAGTTTCAGTTATAAAGATCACATTAAAGAAAGAGAAAGAAAATACATCAGCTGTACAGTTTATGAGGAACACTACAAGGTGATTGATGGACTGTATCTTAAGTGGTGGGGTTACCTGTCTAAATTTGGAACATTTTCTTTTCATGGAATACAATATTTATTTTGCTGGAGAAAGTAAAGAAAGATAAAGCATAATATTCACCTCCGTGTCTTTAATAAAATCCTGGCTTTCCTTCACAGAGTTAGGAAAATCCTCTGATTGTGAAAGTTTCTGCTAATAATTCTAAGTTTATGTGCACGTTTCTCTCTAGAGTTGACCATTATCTCCTGTGGTAAAATTTCCACAGCGAGCTCCCCAACCCATATTGCTGGCATTCAACTCTATTATGATATCTGGGGACAGGCGAAAATGATTCTGCCATTCTAGGCTTCTATTTGTTTTAAACAAAAGACAAAACAAGAGGGTGCATGCACCTCTAAGTGCAGAATCCTTCAGTGTTGGACTGCCACCTTTTGTGCAGATGACACCTCTTATAGAATGCTACTCACAATCTCGAGAGGCAAAGTACCACCTCTAGCATTAAGCACATTCACTGGTTTACCACCAGTGCAGGTTTTCTCCGGATCCTCTTGTCTATTTCAAGATGGAGTTCTTTCAGGAAACAATCCTACTATTGATGTCTTCCATCTAAGAACTATAGCTACATACATTTGGAGATTAATATAGGAACCTAGTGATCCTATTGTGGAGAATATACTGATGGTTCAAATATATTAACAATTATTACATTATTTTTATTATTTTACAAAAAATAACAAATAAGTGGATTCATAAAATGTATTATTCTAATAATAAAAAACATTGAGTTGTCACATACAACTGTCTCGGAGTGACTAGGAAAATAACGACACTTGACAAGTACAGATAAAATTAAAATAAACTTTAGACACAATAGTAGCAGCAATGAATAATACACTTTCACGAGGCCAGGGAAGAACAGTGCACACACGTTCTTCACCCTTCACAAGGCAAGTGTGATTAGACCCATGTCTGTACCCTAACGCTAGAGTATCCAGGCAACAGGAGCGAGTAGCTTCCAGAACACTGGAGCAACACAGTAGTGACTCTAACTCCACCACCTTCTCGAGGCCAGGTGTGAGGACAGTGCAAGACACTTCCTCAACCTTTCACTAGGCGGGTGTAGCTAGTATCTGAACGGCCCTTGGTAACCTTCACAGACTAGATGGGAGGACAGTGCATGACACTTCCTCAGTCACACCAGGCAGGTTAATAGTAGCGCAACTATACCCTACCGCTAGGGTATACCAGAGGCAAAGCAAACGGCACCTAGAAGGCTAGGTGAGGCAACAACCAAACCGGACAAACCACAGGTGGTCAGTGACACGGACTGACCGAGAAGCACTGCTACAGGTGTAGCGAGCACGGTAAAAGGTAGGCCCAGGCAGCAAGGATCTCAGTAGCCGAGGCTGGGTAGCCAAGGCTGGTAATCGTAACCAGAACGCAACAGAAGGAGAGTAGTCAGACGAAGCCAGTGGTCAGAGCCAGATCAGGTAATCAGACATAGCCAGGAGTCAGAGCGCACGTCAGGTAATCAGACATAGCCAGGAGTCAGAGGCGGATCGGGTAGTCAGACGGAGCAGGAATCATACACAGGAACAGCAATGGACCAACACAGCCCTAGGCTCAGGTACACCATGAAAGGGCACTGGTAACTGGACATGCTGAGGCTTTTAAGGCCTAGCAGATGGGCGGAGAGATGACATCACTAAACCAGTGACCTATAAGAACAGCAACTTGCATAGAGCGACAGCCAGGAAGTAACAAGATCGCTGTTACAGCAATTAAACACTGGAGGCAATCACGGGCAGCGTGAAAACAACACATAAGTATTGCAATATCACTCACAGATTAAAAAAAAAAAAAACAACTGGCTGACGCATTTCGTAGCAGTAATGCTACTTTTTCAAAGCTATCTTGGAGGATCCGGAGAAAACCTGCACTGGTGGTGAACCAGCGAATGTGCTTAACACTAGAGGCAGCATTTTGCCTCTCAAGATTGTGAGAAGCATTCTATAAGAGATGTCTTCTGCACAGAAGGTGGTGGTTCAATACATAAAGAAAGCTACTGCACTTAGAGTTGCGTGCGCCCTCTTGTTTTTTCTTTTGTTTTTACATGTGTGGAGGATTCTTGGCCAAGAGCACATTGAAGAGGTAGTGGCAGTGACCGCTGAAGTGATTTTTATCAAATTAAGGACTTCTGTTATTCCATATCAATGGACTATCTATTGCGTTAAAGGGTTTGACTGGCTATTTATCCACATGCTTAAGTACTGTGTTGTATATAATCAATATCTCTCTATCACAATATCCTGTGTATAGCGCTGGGGGAGGTGTGTATGCTCTACATGGTTTAACCAAGGGATACCATATCTGTATAACCCAGTCCTTTTCAAAGATGAAGGATTTTTAATCTCTGAAGTGCTCTGTAATGTAGAGGGCCTGGAAAGATTGCCTGAAGAGAGGCCGACAAGAGGCCTACCATTCTAGCTATCATTCTCAACAAAATTAGATCTCTTTTCAGCAAGATTCAAATTTATGTTTGAATTATTTTCAATTCCTTTTTGGAGAGGAAAACAGATGATTTTAAGGAACTGGCTAAAAAGCTTAGAAATTATATTGATTGAGCTGGATGCAGGATGGATTTCTCCCAACTTATAATGAACCCAAGGTGGGTCAGTAATTGAATAACCAATAGGGGTTGATCCTTTAGCTCTTTCAGATTTTGGGACATGATGAGCATGTCGTCTAGGTAAATTATCATATGGATTCCCCTGCTCTCAAGAAAGAAAACACCAGTTTCATCAGTTTTGTGATGCACCAAGGAGCTGATCATAGACCGAAAAGTAGGCAGGTGAATTGCCACTTTTTTGCCTGCCCACAGGAATTGAAGAAAAAGTTTTATGTTGTGGGATATGGGACATTTTACCATCCAGTCTGATGGCATCAATAAATCTCTGAGGCATTGAATGTCTTCCATCTTGAAATGTCTGTACATCATGTGAATATTTAACGCTTTTAAATTTATAACTGGGAGTAAACCCCATCTTCTTTCTTTCCCAAGAAAATGTTGCTTTTATAACCTGGGTTTTACAGTGGGATTTGAATAATTGCTAATTTTCTCTTTAACTCTTGGATTTCTAAATCCACTAATTGTCTTTCCTCCTTTGAGTATTGGAAAGAAGGAGGAGTCTTTGTTTGAAAAGGGAGAGAGTAAAATTGTAATTGATAACCTGATACTGTTTGTAGGATCCATTGATTTAAGGTTATCTGAGACCACACAGGGAGAAAAAGGATGCGACTGCCACCCACTTTCCCCTAGTAAGGAGGGGAATAATGAAAAAGATTAGAGAAAGGTCTGAAACAGGGTAGCCCTCTTGCTGGAATGGATCTCTACATCATGCCTCTCTGTGTAAAGAAGGGTTAGGGAGCCCTGGTCTCAATTGAATAAGGTTATCTCCCACAACTTCAGAGGTCTTGAGTAAATTTAGATTGTCCTCTGGAAGGACCTTGAAATGATTGGCCAGGAAAAAGAACCCCTCTTTACCCAGCCCTCCCAAAAACCTTTGAGGAAAAATCTCTTTTTCATGGACAATTGAGCTTTATCCAGGGCCATGAATGTGGTTACAGACTTACCCAACTCTTTAGTAAAGTAATCTCTGAAAAGAAGACCTTCTGCCTCTGGGCCCATCTCTGATGAAGCCATCTCAGTGAGTTTGGGAGCTATCTTAAGTAAAGTAGAACATCCCCTTTCTGTAGAAAGGGCCGTGTTGGTATTGTCCAACACACAGAAAGCCCTTTGGATACATTCCTGTAACATGGATCCAAAGGGGTCTTATCAGAGACAGATTTCTCTGTGAGTTCAAAGATTTTTAGTCAACGGCCCAACAACAATTTATCTTCACAGATTTTGAACTGTTGAACCATACGGGAGTCAATAACAGGTGTTATTGATTGTCGGCATCC
The DNA here is from genome assembly GCA_037306005.1 of Rhinophrynus dorsalis. Taxonomy (NCBI): domain Eukaryota; kingdom Metazoa; phylum Chordata; class Amphibia; order Anura; family Rhinophrynidae; genus Rhinophrynus; species Rhinophrynus dorsalis. Next base: position 396,599 of record CM074718.1, on the reverse strand, counting down.
ATGTCCAGCGTCTATGTGTATTTTTAAGATAGTCTATAATATGGGATGCAGTTCGTATATTTAATAGTTATATGCTTAGCAGCAGAGACATTTTATATATTAAGCTAAACACTGTAGCAAGATTCTCTGGCAATACGGAATCAGCCCCAGTAACAATTGAGTCAGGGTACAGATCTTTACATACATCTAGATATTCTAGATAGACACAGTGTTTCGATTCACTCAATCATTCTATGAAGAACTTATATCTTTGGAGGGTTATTACGAAACCTATAACATCCCGGTCAAATGCTGAGTAATGTTTAGCTGTTGGGAACGTGGATTTTAAGCAATTGAAGCATTAGTGAAAAATATCCTGTCCTGCATGCTACAAACTATTAGAATTATTAGTTTAAAGATTTGTCCTGATATCTGATGGCTATCTTAGTCCTATTCAATATTAATAGAGGGTACAGACTAACTACTTTTTGAGATTTGAGGGGTTTCTAATTAAAATAATATTTTTAACCTCATGAGTACTATAGTAGACAAATATTAGAAGCGATTATGGGATGTTAGCCGATTTAACAATTTATGTTAACCCTCTCAGCGATATATATGATACATCTTTAATGGACAAATACCTAGAATATATCTAGGATACTTTATTGCATCCCTTATATTTATATATGGCTAATGTAATTTCATTTGTATTTAATGATTGGAATGATTTTTTCTTTTTAATTGGATGAATAAATGTTAAGTTTTATTTAACACTTTTCCCATTTCCCCAAAGCTCCATTTTTTGGATTCGGAAATGAATAGGGTGGAATATAGATGGTGTGCTTAGATATATAGGGTGTCTTTTTCTTTCTTTTTTGATATTCTATTTACCCTATGAGCACCTATCTTTCACCCAAATATCTCCGAGCTCAATATATAAGTATAGTGTGCACAGGGTTTTTTTCTTTTTCTAATGTTCTTTATCTCCTTTGTAGAGATTTTTTTCTTTTCCCAGTAGCACCTATAGTTATTATTTAAATATGGAAAATATTATAACTTTCAGTCAAAGACAAGCTAAATGGGCGGAAAAAGCTAGAGAAATATTTTCAAATACTGAAACTGAGAATGCCAACAATGGGGGCACTACATGGGAAAATGTTTTTAAGAATCTGAAGGATGCCCAATATAAGCAAATAAAATCTTGGTGGCCACGCGCTACTTTTCAAAAATATATAGAGGAAAAGATTATACCTCGGGGTTTACGGATTCAGGTCTTACCTACCTATAGCTTCCCTGATCCTCGATATACTAAAAGGTGGGAGGATTTATGTAATTCTTGTTCATTAGGTTTTCTTTCGATATTAGTTGAGTATGAGACAGAAATAATAGCAGATCTTGAGAACAATATTAAATCCTATGAAGAAAAGCAAAGAGAATTTATATGTGTAGAAAAAATCAAAAAAGATCTTGCTCAGCTAAATAAAGAATTAGATAATTTTGAGGATGAAATTATTGAAAGAAAAAAAAGGAAATTTCAACGTGATAAAAAGGATTTTGCAGAAGGACATATTTACGCTTGGAGTAAAAGAAAACCTAGGAATATTAGTAAAAGTGATGGAGAACCAAGTGAAAGTTCTGCATCTGAAACAGAACTTACTAGTGATGAACAACAAACTCAATCTGAATCCCATTTTTTAGAGAACAGACAGAGGAGGAGGTATCAAAACAGAAGAGGAAGGGGAAGACTAGACGGGGAAAGAGAACTAAGAGACAGGGAGAGATGGGGTTATGGACGACGGAGGGGGAGAGGGAATTACTGGGGAAGGAGATAGGTACGAGTATTGATAGTTTATCAATTGTAAACCTGTCCAATCATATTCTTTCCTCTGATCATGTTAGTTTATTATCTAAAGGATTGAATTTTTCACCAACACATAAGTTGGATAAGTTTACTGTATTAACTGATGTATTTGCCTTTACTCGTAAACTACTTTTAAAAAATTTTTTTTCGGATGAACAATTAAGTGAGAGACAACAAGAATTGGAATCTCTAGATGATGAAAGTTTAACCTATCTAATTAAATTGATAGATGAATCCAGTGTGAATACACAACAATATAAATTACCCCCAGTACCAAAAGTACAATCAACTTTCACCCCTCCAGTAACCATATGTCCTATTATACAAACGTTCAGGGATGTTGTGATGAAAGAAATAATGAAGATACCTGATATTGTAATTAATAGGAACTTGACTAAAGGTGAGAGTTGTGCACTGAAAGATATCCAAACTTGGAATGATATAGTATTGAAACCCTCTGACAAAGGTGGTAACTTGGTAATTTGGCCCACTACTATGTATTTGAGTGAAGCTAAGAAACAACTTAGTGATAAAAAATGTTATAAAGCTCTTTTTGGAGATCCGACGAAGGAATTCATAAATATATATAATAGCATCATCTTAGAAGCATATGAAATGGGTGTAATGAACAAAAAAGATTTTGAATATCTACAGGTTAAGTATCCTCGAGTGGCGACTCTGTATTTTCTACCAAAAATACATAAAAATATTACAGTACCTCCGGGCAGGCCAATTATATCTGGCAATGGTAGCTTAACAGAAAATGCCAGTAAATATTTAGATTATTGTTTAAGACCTTATGTATACTGTTTAAATTCATATACACGTGATACTCTGGATATTATAACTAAAATAGATGGACTTCCTGTAGATGATGATGTGTATTTGGTGACTTGTAATGTTGAGTCACTATACACGTCAATTTCACATGATTTCGGATTAAAAGCCATCACTTATTTCTTGTATAAAGATGACAAATTTGGAATGGATAAAAAGGAATTTATCCTAAGATTATTGTCCTTTGTCCTGAACAGAAATTACTTTTTGTTTGATGACCACTTCTTCCTCCAGCTCCGGGGTACTGCGATGGGAAGTGCATGTGCACCTACCTACGCAAATTTGTACCTCGGATGGTGGGAGGAAGAGGTGGTGTTCAGTGATCACCTCAAAATATACACAGATCATATACTGCTATGGCAGCGATATATTGATGATCTGTTTATTTTGTGGCAAGGAGAGTTGGCCAGCCTTGAAGAGTTCATTAATATTCTTAACAACAATCAATATAATTTAAGACTCACTTATGAAGCGAGTTTGGAAACTGTAAATTTTCTTGATATTAAGATCTATCGTAATAGAGCGAATAGATTGGCCAGCGATTTATATCGCAAAAGCACAGCTACTAACAACCTACTGCATTTTTCAAGTAGTCATCCAACTTATATGAAAAATAGTATTCCTATTGGTGAATTTTTACGTGTTAGACGTAACTGTTCAGACGTTGAAACCTTCAAATTTAGAGCCAAGGAGTTATCAAATAGATTTCATAGTCGTGGGTATAGTAAAACCTGTGTCAGGAAAGCGTATAGACGTGCACTCTACTCCTCAAGACCGTACTTATTATATAATCATCAAAAGGCACCTTCTGATACTCCAACTCACCCTAGATTCATAACTACATATAACTGCCATTGGCAGAAAATAAGGGAGATCTTAAATAATAACCTATTTCTTTTACAAACAGATGAACAGTTGAAGAGTATATTGGGAGATAAAATAGACATTACTTACAGACGCTCACCAAATTTAAAAGATCTTTTGGTACCGAGCCATTTTTGCAAGAAGAGAAAATTTAAACCTCCATTAGCAGGCTCGTTCCCTTGTAGGGACTGTATAAACTGTCAGCATATGGAGATAAAGAAAGATTATATTGATAGATTTGGACACAAACATCTTATTACAGAATTCATTAACTGTCAGAGTACTGCTGTAATTTACTGCTTGGAATGCCCTTGCAAGCTTCGGTATGTGGGCAAAACTATTCGTCAAATGAAAATGAGGATTAGAGAGCATGCAAGGAGTATTACACATGCCTCTAGGGATATGCGAGAAAATAAGAAAGTAATAACATCAGTTGCAAAACACTTTTTGGAAAAACATCAGTCTGACCCAAAACAACTTAAAGCCTGGGGCTTGCAAAGGGTTAATTTGGGTATACGAGGTGGAGACCTTGATAAAGAACTGTTAAAAAGAGAGAATAGATTTATTTTCTTACTTGGCACTATGGCCCCATTTGGCCTTAATGAGGAATTGCAATTAAGTGTCCATTTATAATAATCATATTGGTGAAATCTTAAGCTACTAGCAATTTGAATTTAAAAGTGCATAATTCTCTTCTTGAAATTATAAAGTTTAAACTGTAATAGCTCTTAGCCAGTGTACGATCCGGTAGAGATCTATGTGCAATAGTCTGTTTTAATTTGTGACTTTGAGTAGATTGTTGGTAATCTATTCAGGAATATAAATGATGATAATTTAAACTCTTTTCCTATGTTGTATGCGATATGTTAAAATCGGACAATATAATATATATATACTGCTGCAGTGAAATGAAAATAATCTGAATGGGTTAAATTCCTCAGTATAGAATTGGTTGGTGATTGCCTCTTTCAAACCAACCAATTACTGTTAATGCTGTAGTTTAAAAAAGAGCGCTTGAAACGGCATCCTTTGGATGTACGAGACTGTGATCAAGCCGTTGTGCGAAACGCGCGTCAGTCTATTTTAGGATGCTGACTTGATTGTCGGCATCCATGTCCAGCGTCTATGTGTATTTTTAAGATAGTCTATAATATGGGATGCAGTTCGTATATTTAATAGTTATATGCTTAGCAGCAGAGACATTTTATATATTAAGCTAAACACTGTAGCAAGATTCTCTGGCAATCCGGAATCAGCCCCGGTAACAATTGAGTCAGGGTACAGATCTTTACATACATCTAGATATTCTAGATAGACACAGTGTTTCGATTCACTCAATCATTCTATGAAGAACTTATATCTTTGGAGGGTTATTACGAAACCTATAACATCCCGGTCAAATGCTGAGTAATGTTTAGCTGTTGGGAACGTGGATTTTAAGCAATTGAAGCATTAGTGAAAAATATCCTGTCCTGCATGCTACAAACTATTAGAATTATTAGTTTAAAGATTTGTCCTGATATCTGATGGCTATCTTAGTCCTATTCAATATTAATAGAGGGTACAGACTAACTACTTTTTGAGATTTGAGGGGTTTCTAATTAAAATAATATTTTTAACCTCATGAGTACTATAGTAGACAAATATTAGAAGCGATTATGGGATGTTAGCCGATTTAACAATTTATGTTAACCCTCTCAGCGATATATATGATACATCTTTAATGGACAAATACCTAGAATATATCTAGGATACTTTATTGCATCCCTTATATTTATATATGGCTAATGTAATTTCATTTGTATTTAATGATTGGAATGATTTTTTCTTTTTAATTGGATGAATAAATGTTAAGTTTTATTTAACACTTTTCCCATTTCCCCAAAGCTCCATTTTTTGGATTCGGAAATGAATAGGGTGGAATATAGATGGTGTGCTTAGATATATAGGGTGTCTTTTTCTTTCTTTTTTGAATAACAGGTGTCTCGCAAAATTTATGAATTGAAGGACTTGGGCATTCTGCCTTTGGTTTTGGGCCTCATTATCTAATGCTTTCCTTATCCAAAAATCTATGTATTTAGCTACATAGTCCCTAGGGATCCATTCCCATGATCTGAGATGTTTAATCCCTTCTGGATCAAACAACGTTTAGCCTTGATTGTCTAAAATGGTCCCTGAAATGGAAGTTTAATCTTAGCAATGTTAATGGACAATATGGCATTCTGTGTTTCTGAATTATCAGAATATTTTTCTTCTGATTCACAAGAATCTTCTGAAGAGGAAGATAAATTAAATGAATCAGGTTTCTGGCGAGATCTGTTTTTCTTTCTCAGAATAACTTCCTCCCGAGTAGAGGTTCTCTAGTGTGGGGATGAGCCACTATATCTCAGGCTAGAGTTACTAGCATATCCTTTATGAGGCTGTGATGAGCATCTTTAAATAGAAGGACAGTTTTTTGATTTTCTTTTGCTTTTATTTGCATCCTGAATAGAAACCTGAGGGAATTATCTGATATAATAATCACTGGATTTCCAATAGTGATAGATTCTGATATACAATTAGCAGGCAGATTTTGTTTATTTGTGTAGAGTACTTCTACCAATGATTTAGTCAGGGTTTCTGACATTTTGTCCATACAAGTACTAATAGCCCCGGAGACTGACTTATTAACTGATGCGTCCATCAGAGCTTGAATGTGCTCATCACAGACACCCAAAGGCTCTGCGGACACATCCTGATAATCTACAGTGTATGATAATGGGTCCTGTGATAAAAAAATGTGGGTGAATGATAAATAGATTTTATAGTCAAATATATATAAATATATAAAGCTCTGAGACATTAAAATAATATCACCAGAAACACCTAGACAGAACCTATCTAATCACGTTACCTCATTAAATAGATTCTTGCGCATGCACAGACTGCCAAAAGGACAAAATGCCCAAAAGAAAAATGGCTGCCAAAGTCATCTACTGACAGACGACATTATCAACTAAAGGTCTGTTTAGAATTTAGGGGGATGGAGGGAGAAGTAATATTTTTGTAGTGGGACATCTTAAACTATCAGGATAAAACACCTGAGGTAAAATAAGAATCAAATCACTAATGATAATACTATCAAATTTGTGGAAAATATAAATTATATATAAATAATATCCTCCTAGGAATAATCAGGGGTGACATTTAGGGAAAAGCGGAAGAATGAAGAATAATATAAGATTAGAACTAATAAGTGGGAAAAACAATATACATATAAAATTCTGATAAACGATCAGAGGAGGATACCGACGTGGGAATGAAATACATAATCGGTTCACCATAGTAAATATTTATTGTCACTTTTTTTAATATTATGAAAGAAACAATAAGAAAGAGGAATTGTTCATGAGGAGATTGTCAGTTATAGGGGTTGCTATGCATTGATGGATTCTAAAGGGATGTAAATGTTTGTTGTTATAATGTTTTTCTGTTTGAATAGATCTGTATCTTTGTGCTATGGGACCAGTAAAGAATAAAATTAGTTCTATTGTGTAAAACTGCTGTAAAACAACACATGGTAGTTTAATAATGTCCAGCAGACATACTAGGAGCAGGGTGAAAGGAGTAGGAGCAAGGAGGAGACATGTGAGTAAAGTGGTAGTCCAAAAACTGACCACAGCCATGGTTGCTGCAGAACTTGCAATAAATGATGATTATCCTTCTCCTCCTGAGAAGGTGCCAGCTTGTGGCCCTACAGTCCATCAGACGCTTGAATGTGATGCTGGGGTGCAAGGCTAGAGAGCGAGTTCCCTTACTGAAGCTGAAACTGGGTAAAGGTGTTGGTCGTGAAATCAGACTGTCTCGAAAACAGGATGTGAGGATAATCTACCGAGGCATAGTTTCTGAGAGCTAGAGGAACCAAAATGAATGCACCTGCCTCAAGATCTTGCAGCGAGACCTCCACCCAAGGGATACAAAAAAGAGAAGGAACCCTGGTGGTAACAAAGAGAGAGAGAGAGACAAGAGATAGAGAAGGATTAGGGGAGCAAAGGGGAATAGGTTAACCAATGAGAGTAGGAGATAAGACAAGAGACCAAGAGTCAAGGTGGTTCTTACAGATTACCTTGGTTCCAAGGTAATGTGTAACAACCACCTTGGCTGTTGGTCTCTTGTCTTGCCGCTCCAGGCGATGCTCGAAATGACGCTTCGGCGTCAGAGGCCGTCCATGCCATTTGGATGTCGCCAGAATGATGCATTGTTGGACGCATCAAAGCTAGATGCGTCAACTGCAGGCGCGAGGCTTCAAGCATTCAGCAGGCCTCTGTTTTATGTGTTTGATTCCTGTAGTCTCCTCCTACCCACTTCCTCCCTCTGAGCTGCTCCTCCTACCTACTTCCTGTGGAGGGGTTTAAAGGGCAGACTGAGTCCTGACTCAGTTACCCTTGAGTTGTTGTACAATACAGTTCTGTTTCCCTTGGGCTCTGTGCATGACCTGGCTTGTCTGACCATCCATTCTGGTGCTGACCTGTGGCTCTGTCTGACTACTCAATCAATATCAATATTTGCAGATGATACTAAATTATGCAAAGTCATTAATTCAGAACAGGATATTTTCTCTCTACAGAGGGACTTACATACAATGTCAGATTGGGCAAACATGTGGAATATGAAGTTTAATGTGGGGAAGTGTAAAGTCATGCATTTGGGAGGAAACAATCCCAAGGCTACTTATAAACTTAATGGAATAATTTTAGGTGACTCGTTGCTAGAAAAAGACCTGGGTATCCTTGTCAACTACAAACTTGGAAACAGTGACCAGTGTCAAACAGCAGTAGCAAAGGCAAACAAAGTCCTGTCTTGCATAAAAAGAGGTATTGAAGCAAGAGTGGATAACATTATTTTGCCATTATACAAATCATTGGTAAGACCTCACCTTGAGTATGCAGTGCAATTTTGGGCACCGGTTCTGAAAAAGGATATACTAGAACTAGAGAGGGTACAGCGGAGAGCAACAAAATTAATTAAGGGAATGGAGGACTTGACATATGAGGAACGACTAAACAAACTTGGTTTATTTACTGTAGAGAAAAGACGACTAAGAGGAGACCTTATCACATTGTACAAGTATATGAGAGGTCAATACAAGGATCTCTGCGGTGAACTATTTATTCCAAGGCCTGATCAGGTGACCAGGGGACACCCCTTGAGATTAGAGGAAAGGAGGTTTAAACTTCAGCAGAGGAAGGGTTTTTTTACGGTAAGGTCTGTCAAATTGTGGAATTCATTGCCCAGGGAGGTAGTTATGGCAGATACAATGGATACATTTAAGAGAAGATTAGATACATTTCTTTCAAAAGGGAACATACAGAGTTATACTGTTTATCAGTAGGCTGATCAGGAAGGTCTGATAAAGACTAATTTAATTGGTAGCAGGAAAGCTATACAATTCTCAGTTACTGAGGTATGAGGCGAAGGTTGAACTTGATGGACTTGTGTCTTTTTTCAACCTAATTTACTATGTTACTATGTTACTCCTTTGCCTGCTCCATTTGTGTAGTGGACACCCAATCTGGTGCGGACCTGTGGCTCTGGCTGACTACCTGAACTGTGTATGATCCAGCCTATCTGTCCATCCATTCTGGTGTTGACCTGTGGCTCTGTCTGACCATTCTCCTTGTGCTTTCTGATTTGGCTTAGACATCCTTTCTGTTGCAAACCTGGTGTTGACTTGGGGTTCTGTCCACTGCGCTCCCAGCATACCAATGCTTCAGTGGATATTCTATCTGGTGCAAACCAGTGGCTCTGGCTGACTACCCGCTCCGTGTATGACCCAGATTGTCTGACTATCCTTTCTGGTGCTGACTAGGGGGCTCTGTCTGTTTCCTCCGTGTTTTGGTCTCCACTCCACAGACACCCATCCTAGTGGGGACCTGGGGCTTTATCAGACTCCTAGATGACTGCAGGGTGAGTCAGTGATAGTCCTTTGGGCATTCCGAACTACCTCGAGGCTCCAGTGGGCTGAGGCCTAGTCTCGGACAGTGTGGTGGATCTATTAGTGGACTGCTATTTTTGATACAGTGCTTTCCTCTTTTATCACCCTCTGTGTGTTATCTGTTTACGTGCATTACTGGTATTATTCTAATAAAAGATCGTTTTACTTTACTGTACTGACTCCTGGTTTATTCCTGGGAGCCGTGACATGGGTAAAGTAGAGAGAAAGAGAAAGAAGAATAAAACTACAAAATGAACAAAGAGTAGTAAAAAAAGAAAGCAGAAAGATGACACAATGCAAGGAAAACTAAAGATGCACCACCAGGAGTGGCCAAAGGGGGTAGCAAGGAGCCACTGAGTAGACACAGATAGGACATTAAGCAGGAGATATTCACTAACAGGAATGGTGAGAGAGGGAGCAAGGTGGGAAAAAGATTAGACAATAATAAGGGCCGGAGAGATGCCCTACCAGAAGCGACCAGATTGGGAGCAAGGAAGGAAATATCAGAAGCAAACAGGATGAAGAGGAGGAGGGAAAACCAGGGCAGCAGACCAAAGCCATGAGAAGACAGCAGAGAAGAAGAAAGCAAGGAGAGAGAGAGAATGTGCACAAATAAAAGGTAAAAGAGCAAGCAGATGAAGTGAATAATTCAGACAAGGTAGGTGATCTGACACACTGGATCTTGGGCAAACAAAAAGGGAGAGGGAGGTGACGATACTGTATAGATAGGGGATGATATAGTAGAAGTGCTGGGCGAAACTCAGAAGTCAGGACTAGCAGAGGACAAGCCAGGAAATCACTGGAAACTGTGCCAAATCAGGAGGCAGGTCACAGTTAGGAGCAAGCCTAAGTCTAGCAATGAGTACTCAGAGAGTGGTGCTGAATCTTGAGATGAAGACAGGGTCAGAAACAAACTGAGGGTCAGAAATAAAGCTAGGAGGATAACAACTGGAAATCTGAATAAGCTCGTAGAATGGACAACTGATGTAGCAGACACCTGACTTATAAAGGACTGATGACCAATAATAACAGGGGTGGGAAGAGAGGCAAGACATCAGGTAGCAAATAGGTGAAAACTGTGACACAACCCTCCTCAAGGGATGACTCAGCTTGGACAGAAAAGAGAAGTGGAAAGCATGGTGCAGAGCTGGAGCATGAAGATCGGCAACGGGAACGCTCCTCCAGACCGCAACCCTTCCAGTCAATGAGATACTGAAGAGAATCACAACCAAAACGAGAGTCAAGGATCTTGTTCACAACATACTTCTCGTGATCATCTACCACGACCAGTAAAGGAACAATGGAATGTATCGAGTAATTGAAGGAAATCACAGGTAGAGATTTGAAAACAACTGGGTATCCACATAGAGGAGGTCAAATCAAGAGCATTGTTACCAGCATCAAGCATACCTGGATGTGAAAGGTCCCAACAAAGCGGGACAAAACTTAGCTGAAGGCTAGTGAAGATTTAGATTCCTAGTAGTCAGCCACACACTCAAATGATGGTCCCTGACAGCAGGATCCCCTGAGGTTGAAGATAAAGTGAGAAACCAAGGATTAAAACCCATACCTGCATAGAATGCAGCACACTGGATGGCTAACTCAGCCAGAGGTAGGAGGTCTGACGAGTTGTACAGAAATGCATCTACAAAGAAGTGCAAATACTATCCAAGTGACCGATTCATCCTCTCCATCAGTTCACTGGATTGTGGATGGTAGGAAGAAGAGGATTGCAAGAGATACCCAAAGGAGTGCTGATAGCCGTCCAGAAGCTTGAGATGAAATGACTGCCATGGTCTGAGAGACAAACTGCAAAGGAAAGCCATGAAGTAAAAAAAATGTCGTTAAGGAAGATGTCAGCTATATGTAAAGACGTGGGCAGTTTAGACAGTGGTATGAAATGAGCTTGCCAGGAAAACTGATGTACTATAAGCAGAATGACAGTGTTCTTTCTGGAAGGAGGTAGATCCACAATAAAATCCAAAGCATATGAGTCTACGGAATCTTGGGAATAGTCAGAGGAAGCAAAAACCCCAGACAAGTCTGGAGAAAAGCGGTAGCATTTAGCGCTAAAGAGGACCACCAACACTGTCTTTTCACAAGATCCACAGTGCATGAATAAATATATTAGACAGCTGACTGGGAGCTCTGTGACTGAGGCAGACTTGATAGACAGCAGACGACATTGATAATTTTGTTGAGGGCCAAGGCAAGACATCACACTCCATCAGTTGCGTGCAGTAGAGAGTAAAAACAAATACAGTAGTTGAGTAATGTCTAGTAAATGCACAAGCGAGAGGGGGAAAGGTGGAGCAGTGCAGGGACGTGGGAGTAAAGTGTTAGTGCAAAAACTGACTGCAGCAATTGTTGCTGCAGCATGTGCAACAAATGATGATAAACCTTCTCCTACCAGGGGGGATGCAGTTTGACAAGGTCCCACCAATCACACCACGCCAGTCCCCCCACCACAACCACTACCATACACACCTGCCACATTGTAGGTTGTACTTTTTTTTTTTTTTAATCACTTGACATCATCATGAATATATGACAGTGTCACTTAAGCAGAAAGTAAGAGTTGTGGGCAAAGGACAAATGCACTCTGCATGCTAACACATTTTTCAAGGTATATGTTGCTGCAGGACTCACAACTCTGACTTCCAGCTACTTATTTCTCCACTATAGCCCTCAGAAGAAGCAATGTTGTGCTGGGAAATGATGCACCATATGAAACATAGGAATAGGAAAAAATGTGTTACAATAGGAGAAAAATATGTTAGAATAGGAGAAAATGTGTTGAATAAGCGAAAAATGTTTTAGATTATGCAAAAAAATATGTTAGAATAGAATAATGTCTTGGAATAGGCAAAAAATTTGCTGGAATAGGTGAAAAGGAGGAAAATTTTGCAATGTAGAAAAAGAAAAAACTTTCGTGGAAAAAGTGAAAAATCTGGCGTTTTTCATGAAAATTCATGCAGGAAACTTTTCTCACTTTTCGTCCACCCGTAGCACTGCATAGGATTCTACCTTTGCTACAAGTCAGTTTGTGAAATTTCTGCCTTGCTAGATCTGCCCTGGTCCACTGTAAGTGCTATTATTGTGAAGTGGAAACATCTAGGAGTAACAATAGCTCAACCATGAAGTGGTAGACCACGCACAGTCACAGAGCTGAGCCACCGAGTGCTGAAGTGCTTAGTGCATAAAAATTGCCTCGCTCACTACAGAGTTCCAAACTGCCTCTGGAAGCAACATCAGCACAAGCACTGTGCATCAGGAGCTTCATGAAATGGGTTTCCATGGCCGTGCAGCTGCACACAAGCCTAAGACCACCATGTGCAATGCCAAGCATTGGTTGGAGTGGTGTAAAGTACACTGCTACTGCACTCTGGAGTGGTTTGGGCTAGGACCCTTAGTTCCAGTGAAGTGTAATGTTACAGCATACAACGACATTTTAGACAATTGTATACATCCAACTTTGTGGCAACAGTTTGGGGAAGGCACTTTCCTGTTCCAGCATGTCTGTGCCCCTTTATTAACAAAGCAAGGTTTATAAAGTCATGGTTTGATGAGTTGGATGTGGAGGAATTCGAGTGGCCTGCACAGAGCACTGATCTTAACCCCACTGAACACCTTTGGGATGGATTTGAACACAGGTTGCAAGCCAGGCCTTTTCGTCCAACATCAGTGCCTGACCTCACAAATACTCTTTTGGCTGAATGGGCACAAATTCCCATATTCACACTCCAAAATCTTGTGGAAAGCCTTCCCTGAAGAGTGGATGCTGTTATAGCATTGGGGGGGGGCAACTCCATATTAATGGTCATGGTTTTGGAATGGGATGTCCAACAAGTGATAGTAAGGTGTCCATATACTTTTGGTCAAATAGTGTTGCTTCTTTGGACCATTTCTGGTTATTAGCCCCTTTCTTGGTGAGAGCAATGACAGGGGCTGAGAACTTGTAAAGGTTTTGATGATAGTTTGCAAAACACGGAAACCAATAAATGATGCATAAATAGGAGAGCTGAGGACACTAGGTAACAGCTGATACCTTGATGGGGTCCATCTCCAAATTGGAGATTTTGTATCCCAGAAAGGACAATTTGCTTTTCTTAACTTCTCATATTTAGCGAATAAACAGTGTTTGCAAATACATTGCAGAACTGCTCCTACCTGAAACCGATGGGTCAAGGATGAGGAGAAAATCTGAATATTATCTAAATATATGATAACATGGGAGGTGAGCATGTCACAGAAGATGTAGTTGAAAAAGGCTTGAAAGACCGCTGGAGCACAAACAGACGGGCATGACCACATTCATAGTGCCCAAATCTTGTATTAAAAATGGTCTTCCTTTCATGTCTTGGTCTTACTCGAACCAAATTGTAAGATCCAATTTGGTGAAGACACAGGATCCTTATAACAAATAAAAATGTTCCAGAATCAGTGGAAGTGGGTACTGGTTCTTGTTAATGTTCCTGTAATCTATAAAAGGCGAGAAGGACCCATGTTTCATCACCACAAAGAAAACCTGTCTGGAGATGTGGATGGACGAATGAACCCTTTAGTGATATTCTCCTGAATGCTCTCTGCAAGGGCTTTCATTTCAGTTTATGAAAGCAGAAATGTGCAACCCTGGGAAGCAAGTTGATGGGACAGTCGTATGGATGGCGTGGGAGTAACGTTTCAGCTTGCTTCATGGAGAAAACATCCAGATATTCCCAGTAAACATTCGGAACAAGGTTATGAAATTTTTTAGCAGCTTTTACAGACATGCCCTTCAGTAAACTCTGTAGTGTAAGACATACAGACTGACAGAGCTTTCCTCAGGCTGCATCAGTGCCATGGAAGACCTAAGGTAATGGACCCATGGGGAGAATAGATGAGATCAAAGGATGTCTTTTTTTTTTTTTTTTTTAATTTAGTAATTTGCAATGTTAGGAGGAATGGGTATAGAAAAGAAAAGGAGAGAAGGGAAAATACAAAAACAGTGAGGGCCAAAATATTAACAGCATGTTGGTAGTAAAAGGAATACAATAGGTAGCAATAATACAGCCAGCCTAGCAAAGGCAATGGAGCTATGCACCTGACTGCTAGGGTGCTAGGAAGTACGGAGCCATGGTATATGTCATCAATTTGGGGAGGGAAGGGTACTACAGGTACCAGTTGGGAGAGTGTCTCTTCCAACATAGACAACGGGGCCCCAGAAGGGGATCCACTGGCCTAACCCATGGTAAGCAGTCCTGAACATAGCATATGGGAGAGGGGAGGATTTAGCACTCAGGAGCCTAAGGGAGAGAGAAAGGGCCACGGGGGATATGGGAGAAAGAGAGAGAAAGAGAAGGAATACAGGTGAAAATGAAAAAGGTGACACACGTGCTCACACACCCAAACATGTATTAAGGGGAAAAAAGATGGATGGCAGAAGCATCCTGGGGGTGGGGGGAGAGGGGGGCGACGGGGCCATGAGAGGAGCTAAGTTGAGGCCACCACCTGTAGTGGGGCCGACTAAGTTGACCACAGCTCCAAGATACATGAAATGGGGGTATATATTGCTCAGCTGCAACTTCAGTTTTCCCATAGGAAAAAAAAGTTCCATATAGAACAGGTAATGGCCAGCGAGTCTGGGAGGGTAAGATGTCTCCAGCATGAGACTATCAGGTTTCAGGCTGCCAGGAGAATATGAGCTATTAACTTACAGGAGGTTCTTGGGAGATCCGAGGGGTACAGCCCCTACAGAAAAGCCCAAGGATCAAGATCCAGAGAGGCACCAACTACTGACCTTATCAGCTGTATGACCCTCTCCCAAAACTGCTAAGCCTCCAGGCAGCTCCACCAGATATTTTAAAGGTCATCCTGTTCTTGTCAGCCTCTGAAACACAGAGGAGAATGGGAAGGGCAGAATTTGTGTAACTTGCAATGTGTGAGATACCAGCGGTGCAGTAACTTATAGGCTCTCTCTTTATGAGTAGTGCAGATAGAACTATGGGCTGCATTACCCCAGATGCAAACCCAAGAATCAATAGAAAGTTCAATGTCTCGCTCCCAGCATCTGCTTGTTCTTGATTTCAACCATTTTTTTTTAATAGAAGAATCAGAAAGCGATCTATAGATTTTGGAGAGCAAGCCCAGTGCATACGATGTCGCCAAACAAAGCTTCTCAAACCAGGTCAAAGCAGGCAGAGGGAGTGTATGTGGAAGGGACTGAATGAATGAATAATTTGCAGGTAGTGAAAGTGTTCTGTGTTAGGAATATTGTGTTTATCGGCAATGGAGTCAAAGAGGATCATTCTGTTACCTTCAAGACAGTGGGCTAGGAGGATTTTGTAAAGAGGGGAACATTTAAGAAAATCATTGTTGTAACCTGGGGAAAAGGCAGGATTGCCCAGGACTGGAGTCATGCTAGAAGTGACTGAAGTTAGGAACCTTTTCAACTTCACCAAGTCCCAGAGTTTAAGCGGTTAGACGATCATGGGGTAGGACAGTATTGAGGGGGTCTCCGGGAGGCAGGGAGCCATAAAATATTCTGAAGTGGGACTGGATGGGAAAAGTGCTCCTCAATGGAGACCCAAGGAAGATGTTTAAATGACAGGTGCCTTTGAACAATTTGGGTGAATTGAGCTAAAAGATAGTAAGAATATAAGATCGGAAAACCCAATCCCCCTTGATATTTAGGCCGAGAAAGAATCCTAGTGGGTACACTAGATCTTCCCCTCTTTGCACACAAATTTGCTAATTGAAGACTGCAACTTCACAGTAGCAGAGGCAGGGAAGGGAATTGACAACACCCAGAGATATTAGAGTATGCTAGGGAGAACGGTTATTTTAACCAAGATGACACGGCTTATCCAGGAGATATGCAGAGGAAGCCATTTCAAGAGGTCAGCGTCTAAAGTTTTTAAGAGAGTGACATAATTATCTGCATAAAGGGTATGGTAAGCATTCCTTAGGACGGTTGATATCTAAATAAAAGAAGTACGAGGGTTGCCACTTAAAATCAAAATTTAATTCCAAGAGTTTTTTGGTGGGGGTGAAGGTTAATATTGAGTGCTTGGGACTTGTCAGTATTAATTTACAAAGGGTGCTTATACGTTTGGGAGCCCACTGCGATTTCTGAAATGTCCAGGTTCAAATGAATGTAGGCAGTGAAGGGTTCAAGAGTAAGAACAAGCCCTGTCTGGTCCCACCTCTGATTTGTATAGGAGAAGAAAACAGGCCTGTGATGGTGACTCCAGTGGTGGGGTTAGAATATAAGGACTGGACAGCTAGAAGGGAATGTTTGTGAAAATTAAATTGATGAAGGGTAGCAAGTATGTATTTACAAATAAGCCCTTCTGCACATCAAGAGAAATAACCATGGAGGGGATATCAGTCTTTGTGGTTTGATGGATTAATGCAGTAGTACATCTAATGCTATCCAAATATTGCCTCCCACAGATGAAGCCCACCTGGTCTGGATGGATCAGCTAAGGGAGGGATGGGGATAGTATGTTAGCCAGTGTTTTAGCAAAATCTTTATGTCTGTATTGATAAGATAAATGGATCTATAGGAAATACAGCTTGTGGGTCCCTTGCCCTGTTTATTGATAAGAACAATTAAAGCTTGAAGCGTAGTCTCCAGGAAAAGGTTGTTCTCTTTCAATGAGTTAAAAAATTGCTTAAGGTGGGGTGTCAATAGCAGAGAGAAGTATTTATAGTACTTGTTCGAGAATCCATCCGGTCATGGTGCCTTACTAAGTTTAAGCTGTTTGACTGCATGAGAAATATCCATGTCAGTGTTAGTGGAGTCTAAAACTTTGTGTTGGTCTGTGGGAAATCCAGTATTTTCAAGGTAGGGGAGGACCCTTGACGGTTCTGCTTCTAGGGCATGTGAATCTAAATAGAGATCAGTAAAAACAGAATGAGAGGACTCTAAGATGCACGTGTGTCTTGGGTAATGATACCATCTGGCCGTCTGATAGCTACAATGTTATTGCATCATTGCATAGAACATAGTCTAGAAGCCAACATTGAGTGTGCTTTGTTCAAGAGTTGGTAACATTTCTGATTAGTCAAACACATTGCCCTCTCAGAATCCAAACTTAATATTGTGTTCACCTGATCTCTCAGTGTGATAATGTGATTCCTCATTACAGGGGAAGAAGAGGAGTTGTGTGATTCAGTGAGGGATGAAAGTAAGTTTGTCAACAGCAACAAGTCAGAATTGCCACCGCCAAAAGGCTTACTGGGTCTGTCAACAAAGTGTTGTTTATCTTCCACAAACCAGGGCCAGACAATGGCCATGGTCCCGGAATGTGGATACCACTAAGGAGTGGCCAGCACAAGGAACAACGATAATGTTCAAGTCATCCAGCTGGCACACAGCAGATTGACTGACAAAAATGAAATAATTACATGCATAGCTGCTATGCGGGGCCGAATAAAAAGTGTAGTCTATATCTGTGGGGTGGGTTTTGTGCCACGTGTCCCCCAATGAGTGAGATTTAAGTCAAGCCTTTAAAACCCAAGTGTCAGGCAAAAGGGCTAGCAGGTAAGGGTGGAAAACTATGTTGCAAGATCTGTCTGGATTATTCTGAAGAATAGTGTTAGTCACCCCCAACAGGACCACTGGTGAAGTCATAGAAAGAAGGATTTTTTTGTTGTAATTAAGAGAGCAGACACTGGCAAGTGTGACTGGGTGCGAAATTCAGAGTCCTTCTGAGAATCAAAGATCTAGAGATTTAGAGATCGGAAAGAATTGTGGCTTTAAATAAGTAGATATTGTACTGGATTACTTGTGCCTATAAATAAATAGATAATGTATTGGGTACAACATACCTTAGCTGCTTAGTAAGATCATAATTATACAGCACACAGAACAAAGATCTTACTAAGGTATCTTGCGCCCAATACAATATCTACTTATTTAAAGGCACAAGTACTCTAATAAAATATCTATTTATTTAAATGCATAAGTAATCCAGACACCACATTACTTAACAGCAGCAGATACAGAGAATTCAGATGAAGCTATGTTTTAGCTGGCAACATGAGAATCTCACCTTTTCATGCAGGGCGAGATTCTTCTGTCACTCTTGTAATCACTGCGATATGGTGAATGCACCTTCATGTCCAACAGTTTTTTGTGTGTGACACTATAAAAGTGAACTCAGGGAGCAAGGAAGGAAAGATCAGATGCAGACAGGATGAAGAGTAGGAGGGGAACCACAGCAGCAGACAGGAGCCGTGAGAAGACAGCAGAGTATAAGAGAAAGAGGAGAGAGAATGTGCAAAAGTAAGGGGATCTGGAAAAGAGCAAGTGGATAGAGAGAAGAGCCCAGTCAAAGTAGGTGATATGAGATGCTGAATCTTAGAAAAATAAAAAGGGAGAGGAGGACAGCGTTATGTAGAGAGGAGATTAAGCAACAGCCGATATAGTAGGAGCACTGGGAGAAACTCAGAAGTCAGAAGTTAAGCTGGGAAATCACTGAAAATGGTGCCTATTTAAGAGGCAAGTCACAGTCAGGAACTGTAAAGCTCCAAACTATCCCTGTGAAACAAGAAGTTTGGATGCACTGGCTAGGGGGGCTAGTGAATGTTGACTGTCACAGATTTTTGCTTGCTGTGGCTGAAGCCGGATCAAAGTGCTGGCCACGAAGCCCGATGTCTGACCCTGGGCCCAAGACCAGGATTGGAAAAGATGTGTACCTTATATATTGCACAGAGAATGTCCCCAGAGCCACTTGAAGGAGCTTGGAAGGGCCGACTGGTAGATTGAGTATGAGGAACTCATAATGAGTAGAATAGACCCCAATAGACAGCTCTCAGAAGATGATCTGACTTTCAGAACATTTGGTGGATTCATGTCTAATGAAGGTACACAGACTGGTGATGTTCAACAGCTGATCAGTCTATGACAAACACACACACACACACACACACAAACACACGCAAACACACACTATTGAATGAGTAGCTGGCGAACAGACTCAGACTAGTGATGTTCAACAGGTGATCAGTCTCTGACACACTGGAGGATGCTTGTCAGTCCTCTCTAAAGTTGATCAAGTGAATGAAAACCAGCAGATGTCAGAAGCAAGCTGAGGTCAGGATTGAAGACAGGCAGATGGACGAGTACCAGTTGAGGTCAGATCAGGAACAAAACAATCAACTGGAACTCAACAGATTTGATAATTGAGCACCAAAAGATAGGCACCAAGGGAGTAAATAGGAGCATCAACCAATGGGATCCAAATGGAGGAAGGACTGAATTCTGACAAGACCAAAAAATAAATCATGACAGGAACAAGCCTAGGTCTAGCTGGGTGGGAGTACTCGGGGTATGGTGCAGAATCGTGAGACTAAGACAGGGTTAGAAACAAGCCTAGGGTCAGAAATAGCACTAGAAGGATAACAACTGGAACAATGAATAAGCTTGTAGAACAGGCAGAGAACATAGTAAAAAATCTGACCTATAAAGGACTAATGGCCAATAGCAACAGGGGGAGGAAAAGAAGCAAAACAGCAGGAAGCAAATAGCAGAGGTGACTCTAGGAAATCTATTTAGGGGCAAACATGGGGCCAGAAGAAAAATGTATGTGTGGGGGCATTTAATGATCAATGTCCACATCCTACACCTAAAATGACAACATTCAAGCCAGTGGGTATGTGTGTGCGCACATGATATCAATGGAAAACATTTGTAGACAGGTAAAATACTGATTCGTTTTTCTAGGAAGTGTTATAGCGCTACTATGATGCACGTCTTCACTGATCCATCTGTATTCTTATCGTAATCAGCTTCAGATACGTCACTTTACATGTATATATCTAATGGAAGCACATACACTGCTTGAGATCTTATTTTTGATTATATCCTATATAATAATTCGCTACAAAGTTTGTAACGACGCAGTCATGCGCAGTAGAGACTGCCAGTCACAAGGCTGATACAGAGCGGGGCTCTGTATCAGCCGTGGCACGGGCAGTCTCTACTGTGCATGACTGCCCTGCGACCAGCTGGCAGTGGCAATGTGGCCCATGTAATGGGCTCTTCAAGTAGTCTATATTACTAAAAGGAGAAGCTTGGCAGGAAGCCAAAATCCTCCGGCACTGAACATACACCCAGGGGCGGGCACTAGAAGGAGAACACACCCAGGGGTGGGCACTAGAAGGAGAACACACCCAGGGGCGGGCACTAGAAGGAGAATCTTGGCAGGCAGCCAAGCAGTACTGAGGAGACATTCATGTTTCCTCACACATAACACAGGACTGAAGGCTACTCCTATGAAAATCTCTGCAAGGACATGCCCCCCCAGCCACATAACACAGGGGCGAGATTTGGCCCCCCCCAAACAACTTACGTACCACTACAAGGTGAGGGATGGGTGCAATATGAGTGCAATATGGGTGCAATAAGGACTAAATATGGGTGCAATAAGGACGCAATATGAATGCAATATGGGTGCAATTTGAGTGCAATATGGGCAATATGAGTGCAATATGGGTGCAATTAGGATGCAATATGGGTGCAATATGGGTGCAATATGAGTGCAATATTGGCAATATGAGTACAATAAGGATGCAATATTGGTGCAATATGAGTGCAATATGGGTGAAATAAGGACGCAATATGGGGGCAATATGGACTCAATATGGGTGCAATATGAGTGCAATATGGACTCAATATGGGTGCAATATGAGTGTATAACGGTAACCCAGGAAGCTGGGAAGCCTGGGCCGTAGTTACCGGATTCCCTGCTCTCGAATGCGGCTAGGTTCCGTCGAACACCCCGGTTGGAGTGAAACTCTTCGCGGCACTCTCGGACCCGTCGAACGTTGGTATCGGTTCGGACACCGAATCCCGCCGAGTACCGAAGACCGGAGATCCAGGAGGACCGAGAATCGAAGTTCGAGGCGGGGATTCGCAGGAACGTGAATAGGCTCAAACGCGTCTCTGAGGATGGGGATCAGAGTGGATCCTTTAGACCATCCGAACACGAACGACACAGGAGACTTCTTGCTGCCAAACGAACACACTTTATTGAACCAAACACATGTTTTTATACACTTCAGCACAGGGTCACAATGGGACAGGAGGGGCTAGGCATTCTAATAGGGACTTGGGCTAGGGACCAATCAAACACAATAGACAGGTGATACTGGTGACAAAAGGACCAATGGCAGATGGAACAGAAGGGCCAATAGCAAGCAGAGAAAAAAGGCCAATGGCAACCGGCCTAATCAGCATATTGCTCAACATCTGCAGTACAAACATGTGTAATTAGATTAAGACAAAGACAAAGGTTTGATGAGGGGGAATACACATTTAGAGGGCTAGACCAGGGGCTGAAGCACGTACACACTAGGGTGAATATGCGGCTCCAACCCTGGCCAACCAGTGTGCGCAGTGAGTCGTACGTCGGCCAATCTGGCGTCGACTCACTGCCTCCGGTTCCCGCGTTCACGCCAGCATTGATGCCTCGAACAAAGGAACCGGGGAACCCCCGGCTTCGGTGTTCGTGTATCCCCCTCGCACATCTAACATACGAAACTATTCAACAGTCCATAGCTCTACATCCTGTAACAAGGGGACATGAGTGACCAGTTCATATATGAGTTTTTAGTAACGGCCTATGGCCCGTTACAGAGTGCAATATGGATGTAATAAGGATGCAATATGGGTGCAATATGAGTGCAATATGGACTCAATATGGGTGCAATATGAGTGCAATATGGATGTAATAAGGACGCAATATGGGTTCAATATGAGTGCAATATGAGTGAAATATGGGTGCAATAAGGACGCAATATAAGTGCAATATGGCTGCAATATGAGTGAAATATTGGTGCAATAAGGACGTAATATTGGTGCAATATGAGTACAATATAGGTGCAATAAGGACGCAATATGGGTGCAGTATGGTTGCAATATGAGTGCAATATGAATGCAATAAGGACGCAATATGGGTGCAGTATGGGTGTAATATGAGTGCAATAGGAGTGCAATAAAGACACAATATGGGTGCAATATGAGTGCAATAAGGACGCAATATGGCTGCAATATGAGTGCAATATGAGTGCAATAAGAGTGCAATAAGGGTGCAATAAGGACGCAATATGGGTGCAGTATGGGTGTAATATGAGTGCAATAGGAGTGCAATAGGAGTGCAATATGGGTGCAATAAAGACACAATATGGGTGCAATATGAATGCAATAAGGACGCAATATGGCTGCAATATGAGTGCAATATGAGTGCAATAAGGGTGCAATAAGGACGCAATATGGGTGCAATATGGGCAATATGAGTGCAATAAGGACACAATATGGGTGCAGGATGGGTGCAATATGAGTGCAATATGAATGCAATAAGAACGCAATATGGGTGAAGTATGGGTGCAATATGAGTGCAATAAGGACACAATATGGGTGTAATATGAATGCAATATGGGTGCAATATGAGTGCAGTATGGGCAATATGGATGCAATAAGGACACAATAGGGGTGTAATATGAATGCAATATGCGTGCAATTAGGATGCAATATGGGTGCAATATGAGTGCAATATAGGTTCAATATGGGTGGAATATGAGTGCAATAGGGACGCAATATTGGAGCAATATTAGTACAATATGGGTGCAATAAGGATGCAATATGAGTGTAATATGGGTGCAATATGAGTGCAATATGGGTGCAATATGGGTGCAATGTGAGTGCAATATGGGTGCAATAAGGATGCAATATGAGTGTAATATAGGGGCAATATGGGTGCAATATGAGTGCAATAAGGATGCAATATGGGTGCAGTGTGGGCAATATGAGTGAAATATGGGTGCAATACGGACACAATATGGGTGCAATATGGGTGTAAAATGAGTGCAATATGGGTGCAATTTGAGTGCAATATGGATGCAATAAGGACACAATATGGGTGCAAAATGATTTCAATATGAGTACAATATGAGTGCAATTTGGGTGCAATATGGGTGCAATAAGGACGCAATATGGCTTCAATATGAGTGCAATATGGGTGCAATTAGTGCAATATGAGTGCAATACGGGTACAATATGGGTGCAATAAGGACACAATATGGGTGCAATCAGTGCAATATGGGTGCAATAAGGACGAAATATAGGTGCAATATGGGTGCAGTACCCATATTGTGTCCTTATTGCACCCATATTACTTCTTTATTGAACCCATATTGTACTCATATTGCACCCATATTTCAGTCATATTGCGTCTTTATTGCACTCATATTGCAGTCATATTGCAGTCTTTTTGCAGTCATATTACACTTATATTGCACTCATTGCACCCATATTGCATCCATATTGCACCCATATTGTTTACTTATTGCACCCAATGTGCCTCTCTTTAACGGTGAATGTGCCATTTGGAATGACGCAACGTGTAAAATTTGCAACTCTTTAAGGCGCGACATGGTGAATACGCCATTCGTAATGATGCGGCCAAACAAATGCAACACTTTAGGACGCGACATTTTAAGTGCACTAGTTCAAAAGTAAACTCTCTGTCCCCTTCTCCATCATGTCTGTCTCTCTCCTTCCCTTCTCCATCATGTCTGTCTCTCCCCCCTTCTCCATCATGTGATTCTCCCCCCTTCTGCATCATGTGTCTCTCTCCCCACTTCTCCATCATGTGTCTCTCTCCCCCTTCTGCATCATGTGTCTCTCCCCCCCTTCTCCATCATGTGTCTCTCCCCCCTTCTCCATCATGTGTCTCTTCCCCCTTCTCCATCATGTGTCTCTCCCCCTTCTCCATCATGTGTCTCTCCCCCTTCTCCATCATCATGTGTCTCTCTCCCCATCTCCATCATGTGTCTCTCCCCCATCTCCATCATGTGTCTCTCCCCTTCTACATCATGTGTCTCTCTCTCTCCCCTTCTCCATCATGTGTCTCTCCCCCCTTCTCCATCATGTGTCTCTCTCTCTCCCCCCTTCTCCATCATGTGCGTCTCTCTCTCCCCCATCTCCATCATGTGTCTCTCCCCCCTTCTCCATCATGTGTCTCTCCCCCCTTCTCCATCATGTGTCTCTCGCCCCTTCTCCATCATGTGTATCTCCCCCCTTCTCCATAATGTGTCTCTCCCCCCTTCTCCATCATGTGTCTCTCTCTCTCCTTCTTCTCCATCATGTGTCTCTCCCCCCCTTCTGCATCATGTGTCTCTCCCCCCTTCTCCATCATGTGTCTCTCCCCTCTTCTCCATCATGTGTCTCTCTCTCTCCTTCTTCTCCATCATGTGTCTCCCCCCTTCTCCATCATGTGTCTCTCTCCCCTTCTCCATCATGTGTCTCTCCCCCCTTCTCCATCATGTGTGTCTCTCTCTCCCCCCTTCTCCATCATGTGTGTCTCTCTCTCCTTCTTCTCCATCATGTGTCTCTCCCCCCTTCTCCATCATGTGTCTCTCCCCTTCTACATCATGTGTCTCTCCCCCCTTCTCCATCATGTGTCTCTCTCTCTCCTTCTTCTCCATCATGTGTCTCTCCCCCCCTTCTCCAACATGTGTCTCTCTCCCCTTCTCCATCACGTGTCTCTCCCCCCTTCTCCATCATGTGTCTCTCCCCCCTTCTCCATCATGTGTCTCTCTCTCTCCTTCTTCTCCATCATGTGTCCCCCCCCTTCTCCATCATGTGTCTCTCTCCCCTTCTCCATCATGTGTCTCTCCCCCCTTCTCCATCATGTGTGTCTCTCTCTCCTTCTTCTCCATCATGTGTCTCTCCCCCCTTCTCCATCATGTGTCTCTCTCTCCTTCTCCATCATGTGTCTCTCCCCCCTTATTCATCATGTGTCTCCCCCCCCCTTCTCCATCATGTGTCTCTCTCCCCTTCTCCATCATGTGTCTCTCCCCCTTCTCCATCATGTGTCTCTCTTCTCCCTTCTCCATCATGTGTCTCTCTCCCCATCTCCATCATGTGTCTCTCCCCCCTTCTCCATCGTGTGTCTCTCCCCATCTCCATCATGTGTCTCTCTCCCCTTCTCCATCATGTGTCTCTCTCTCTCCGCTTCCCCATCATGTCTCTCTCCCCCTTCTCCATCATGTGTCTCTCCCCCCCTTCTCCATCATGTGTCTCTCTCCTCCCTTCTCCATCATGCGTCTATCCCCCTTCTCCATCATGTGTCTCTCCCCCTTCTCCATCATGTGTCTCTCCCCCCTTCTCCATCATGTGTCTCTTCCCCTTCTCCATCATGTGTCTCTCTCTCTCTCCTTCTTCTCCATCATGTGTCTCTCTCCCCTTCTCCATCATGTGTCTCTCCCCCTTCTCCATCATGTGTCTCTCTCCTCCCTTCTCCATCATGTGTCTCTCCCCCCCTTCTCCATCATGTGTCTCTCCCCTTCTCCATCATGTGTCTCTCTCCCCCTTCTCCATCATGTGTCTCTTCCCCTTCTCCATCATGTGTGTCTCTCTCCTCCCTTCTCCATCATGTCTCTCTCCTCCCTTCTCCATCATGTGTCTCTTCCCCCTTCTCCATCATGTGTCTCTCCCCCTTCTCCATCATGTGTCTCTCCCCCTTCTCCATCATGTGTCTCTCCTTCTTCTCCATCATGTGTCTCTCCCCCCTTCTCCATCATGTGTCTCTTCCCCCTTCTCCATCATGTGTCTCTCCCCCTTCTCCATCATGTGTCTCTCCCCCTTCTCCATCATGTGTCTCTCTCCTCCCTTCTCCATCATGTGTCTCTCCCCTTCTCCATCATGTGTCTCTCTCCCCCTTCTCCATCATGTGTCTCTTCCCCTTCTCCATCATGTGTGTCTCTCTCTCCTTCTTCTCCATCATGTGATTCTCCCCCCTTCTCCATCATGTGTCTCTTCCCCCTTCTCCATCATGTGTCTCTCCCCCTTCTCCATCATGTGTCTCTCCCCCTTCTCAATCATGTATCTCTCCCTACCTTCTCCATCATGTGTCTCTCCCCCCCTTCTCCATCATGTCTCTCCCCCCTTCCCCATCAAGTGTCTCTTCCCCCTTCTCCATCATGTGTCTCTCCCCATCTCCATCATGTGTCTCTCTCCTCCCTTCTCCATCATGTGTCTCTCTCCCCTTCCCCATCATGTGTCTCTCCCCCCTTCCCCATCATGTGTCTCTCTCCCCATCTCCATCATGTGTCTCTCTCCCCTTATCCATCATGTGTCTTTCTCCTCCCTTCTCCATCGTGTGTCTCTCTCCCCTTCTCCATCATGTGTCTCTCCCCCCCTTCTCCATCATGTGTCTCTCCCCCTTCTCCATCATGTGTCTCTCTCCTCCCTTCTCCATCATGTGCCTCTCTCCCCATCTCCATCATGTGTCTCTCCCCCTTCTCAATCATGTGTCTCTCTCTCTCCGCTTCCCCATCATGTATCTCTCCCCCTTCTCCATCATGTGTCTTTCTCCTCCCTTCTCCATCATGTGTCTCTCCCCCTTCTCCATCATGTGTCTCTCCCCCCCTTCTCCATCATGTGTCTCTCCCCCCTTCTCCATCATGTGTGTCTCTCCCCATCTCCATCATGTGTCTCTCTCCCCTTCTCCATCATGTGTCTCTCTCTCTCCCCTTCTACATCATGTGTCTCTCTCCCCATCTCCATCATATGTCTCTCTCCCCTTCTCCATCATGTGTCTCTCCCCCCCTTCTCCATCATGTGTCTCTCCCCCCTTCTCCATCATGTGTGTCTCTCCCCATCTCCATCATGTGTCTCTCTCCCCTTCTCCATCATGTGTCTCTCTCTCTCCCCTTCTACATCATGTGTCTCTCTCCCCATCTCCATCATATGTCTCTCTCCCCTTCTCCATCATGTGTCTCTCCCCCCTTCTCCATCATGTGTCTCTCAATCCTTCCCCATCATGAGTCTCTCTCCTCCCTTCTCCATCATGTGTCTCTCTCCTCCCTTCTCCATCATGTGCCTCTCTCCCCATCTCCATCATGTGTCTCTCTCCCCTTATCCATCATGTGTCTCTCTCTCTCTCCCCTTATCCATCATGTGTCTCTCCCCCCTTATGCATCATGTGTCTCTCTCTCTCTCCCCTTCTCCATCATGTGTCTCTCAATCCTTCCCCATCATGTGCCTCTCTCCTCCCTTCTACATCATGTGTCTCTCCCCCCCTTCTACATCATGTGTCTCTCTCCCCTTATCCATCATGTGTCTCTCCCCCCTTATCCATCATGTGTGTGTCTCTCTCTCCCCTTCTCCATCATGTGTCTCTCTCCCCTTCTCCATCATGTGTCTCTCTCCCCTTCCCCATCATGTGTCTCTCTCCTCCCTTCTCCATCATGTGCCTCTCTCCCCATCTCCATCATGTGTCTCTCTCCCCATCTCTTTCATATGTCTCTCTCCCCATCTCCATCATGTGTCTCTCCCCCCTTCTCCATCATGTGTCTCTCCCCTTCTCCATCATTTTGCTAGTTAATATATAAAACTGAACTGGCAGTGACATTATAGAGCCATAGATTACAACATTACGTATCTGAAACACTAGAAGCTGTGCTACGCTTGTAAGAGGTGCATGCTTTACCATTAGAATTTTAGAAAATACTAGCAAAAGGGGCATGGTGATGTCCGTGAGGATTAAGGGCTCGATTCTATTACCCACGCTAGAAATAAAACAGGTGTTTTTTTAGTCAGTTTTTGGTATCCTATTACCCGACTTGTGAAAAAACAAAATCAGTGGTAATTATACTTACCGCCAGTCTAAAAAAAGCCCATAGGAAACAACTAAAAACAAGGTGCAATTAGTATCCTATTACTCACGCTCAGTATTAGCGCCTGTTTTGTGGTTACATTTAAGTCGGAAATTCTGCGCCTCAGAGGTTGAGGTGTAGAAAACATAACGACAGTTTCAAAACCATTGTTGCTCAAACAAAAGCAGTGTAGAATACAGTATAGAGCATAGAAATCCGAAATAAAGTGCCCCCTTTCGACATATTAACCCCCCCTTTTAAAAGTTGACTACAGTGCTTTCTTTCACCACTTTAATTCGACTAATATTGTTCACATTCAACATTTTTACCCTTCCCCTTACAAATTCGACTTACAGTGCTCCCATGACTTTTTTTCACCATTTTTATCCGACATTTTTCTTCTCATATTATATTCGACATGCCCTCGTATTTTGTATTTCAAGATTAACCCTATGAGTACCAAAGAGGTATTGTAGTGTGTTGTGTCCTGGTGTGTGTTGCGTGCAGGCAGGTGTACTTGTGTGTTGGTGTGTGTTGCGTACATGTGTGTGTTGTGGATGTGCCTGTGTGTTGTGGGCATGCGTGAGTGTGTTGCGGGCATGCATGTGTTGCGGGCGCATGTATGTGTTGCAGGCGTGTGTGTGTGTTGCGGGCATGTGTGTGTGTGTTGCGGGCATGTGTGTTGTGGGAGCGTGTGTGTTGTGGGCTGCGGGCTTGTGTGTGTGTTGCGTGTGTGTTGTGAGCATGTGTGTTGCTTGCATGTGTGTTGCAGGGGTACATATGTGTTTCGGGCATGCGTGTGTGTTGCGGGCATGCGTGTGTGTGTTGCATGTGTTTTCCGGGCTTGTGTTGCGGGCGTGTGTTTGTTGCAGATGTGTGTGTGTTGCAGGCGTGCATGTGTTGCAGGAGTGCATGTGTTGCAGGCGTTGTGTGTGTGCGTGTTTGAGGCGTGTGTGTGTGTGCATGTTGCAGGAGCATGGTACAGGAGTGTGTATGTTTTGGGGGTTGGAGGTGGGTGTTTTGTGGGCATGTGTTTGTTTGTTGTGTGCATGTGTGTGTTTGTTGCAGGTGTGTGTTGTGGGCATGTGTGTTTGTTGCGGGTGTGTGTATGTTGCATGTGTTGCGGGTGTATGTGTTGTGGACGTGTGTGTGTGTGTTGCGGGCTCACACATGTTATGGGCACGTGTTCGTGTTGCGGGAGCGTGTGTGTGTTGAGGGCGTGTGTGTTGTCTGTATGTATTGGGTTTATGGTGCATGTGTGTATCTATGTGTGTGTGTCTGTGTGTGTGTTGTGGACGTGTGTGTTGTGGGCATGTGTGCTGTCTGTATGTATTGTGTGTGTGTGGTGCGTGTATTGCATGTGTGTATGAGTGGGTGTGTGTGTATATTGAAGAAGGTCCCTGCAATCCCTTACCTTATCAAGTAGCAGAGGGAGCAAATGGCCTATTTGTTTTTCAAAAGAGGAGATAGTGCGGGGAGGGCTGCTCCTTGAAGATAAAATCACCAAGAGTTTGGTTAGTCACAGAATTGTGAGTTCCATTCACGTCCACGTATGGGGTGAGTCCAGTTTGCACGGTTTCTTCTTTTTGGCTGAGGAACCATGAGACCAGTCTCTCACTTTTGGTTTCTCGGTTCTGTTTTGTGGCAGGCACAGTGTAAGGTAAGGAATATGTAATTAATGAGTGGGGGAGCAGGGTAGTAGAGAAGCATGTAACCCTTTCAAGACAATATTCTTAATGACTGGATTGTTGAATTTGCATGTGTGTTTGTGTATTGTATTGTGCGTGTGTGTGTGTGTATTGCACATGTGTGTGTTGTGGGCGTGTGTTTTGTGGGTGTGTGTTTTGTGCACACGTGTGTTGTGGGTGTGGGTGTAGATACAGAAGGAAAAAGATAGGTATTGGCACAAGACTAGGCAGAAGGAAGTATGCTGACCATATTTCCTTGAGACAAAAACGGGACAGGGTTTTGTATTATTTACTACCTCCATGAGCAATGGAAAAATGGACATTACAATGTTGGCATACCACTTTTGTTCCATCACTACACAGTTTGTCCGGTTTAATAAATTTGAATTCCTTCTGGAGATTGTTATTAAAACTGCAGTTTCATCTCTTTGTCTTTGTCATTGCAAGTCACTTACATATGGGACTCTACTAATTCTACAAATGAAAAGTATTTGGGAGTAATGATAGACAATAGACTTAGCGGTAGCATGCAGTGCCAGCTGGCAGCTGCAAAGGCCACTAAGATATTGGCATGTATTAAAAGGGTTATTGACTCAAGGGAGGAAGGTATTATTATGCCTCTTTACAGGTCCATGGTAAGACCCCACCTAGAATATGCTGTTCAATTCTGGGAGCCCTTTCTGAAAAAGGACATTATGGAACTAGAGAAAGTGCAGAGGAGAAACGGCATCTTAGAGGGGATATGATAACACTATATAAATATGTTCAGGGCCCATACAAAGAGCTCTCCAAAGACCTGTTCGTTAACAGAACAGTACACAGGACAAGGGGCCACCCGCTTAGACTTCAGGAAAGGAGATATAATCTACAGCAGCGGAAGGGATTCTTTACAGTAAGGACAATAAAGGTATGGAATTCACTGCCTGAGGAGGTGGTGCTATCGAATACATTAGATGCCTTTAAAAAGGGCCTGAATAATTATTTAAAGGAGCATAACATAGAGGGCTATGTACGATAGTATTGGGATTAATATTTAGTTAGGGCTTGTTGATCCAAGGAGAAATCTGATTGCCATTTGGAATCAAGAAGGAACTTTTTCCCCCTATTCAAGGCAGAATTTTAAATTGCTGTATTGAGGGGTTTTTTTGCCTTCTTTTGGATCAACAATGGTAAACAGGAATAGGAAAAGGGTTGAACTAGATGGACGCAAGTCTTTTTTCAACCTAAATTACTATGACTCCGATCATAGTACGCAGAGAGAATGCGTTTGCTCCGTCTCTTATGGTGATCTCTCTCTGGCCAAGAAGCCTGCCCTTGACTGGATAAAGTAAATCGGAACTTCTTCTTTCGTCACACTAGTGGTTTTACTGTGGATTTACTGTACAAATTGATTACCATAGAGTCTTAATTATGACTGATACGACTCTATGGTAATCAATGCGTACGGTAAAACCACAGTAAAACCACTAGTGTGACGAAAGAGGAAGGTTGATTTACTTTATCTTATGAGAAATAAACAAGCCACTTTAATTTTTTATTAAAAATTATATATAGTTTATTAAAAACGGGACAAAATTGACATTTGTATTAAAACAACGGGACTGTTGGGAAATATGAAGAAAAGGTACTGTCTCATTTAAAACAGTACGTATGGTCAGCCTAGAAGTAAGTCAAATGCATTACTAGATGTGCCAAAGGACACAGGAAAAAATTGCCAATCAATAAAAAAGGGGGCTAAAGCATTTTATAGATATATATAAGTGAAAGGAGGAAAATGAAA
This sequence comes from Rhinophrynus dorsalis, assembly GCA_037306005.1. Lineage (NCBI taxonomy): Eukaryota > Metazoa > Chordata > Amphibia > Anura > Rhinophrynidae > Rhinophrynus > Rhinophrynus dorsalis. The sequence continues at coordinate 364,965 of CM074718.1, read as the reverse complement.
CAACGAATAGTTAGACTGAAAACAACAAATGGAAACTATGTAAATGAGAATAAAGGGCTATCTGACTGTCACACAGAATATTTCTGTTCAGTTTTTATAGAGGAAGATGAAGGGAAGGGACCTCTGTTAGAAAGAAGAAATAGCAAGATATGGGAAACATGCATGTTTACAGAGGAAGAGGTTCTACTTCAACTCTCTAAGGTAAAACAGATAAATCGATGGGAACAAATGGGATAAACCCAGTTATTAAAAGAACTTAAGAGTGTTCTGGCACAAGTAGTTCCAGAAGATTGGAAGGTAGCAAATGAAGTACCGCTTCACAAAAAAGGTAGCAGGGAAGAGGCTTGTAACTACAGACCAGTAAGTCTGTTAAAGGAAAACATTGTTAAAAAGCTGAATTTAAATGGCTTGCAAGATACCAAACAGCATGGGTTTACAGCAGGGAGATCTTGTCAAACTAACCTCATATCATTTTTTGACTGGGTAATAAAATAATAGAACAAGGGGGAGCAGTAGTTATAGCTTATCTAGATTTCAGCAAAGCATTTGACACTGTCCTCATATCTAGTACTCACATTACTCCTACAACCTGTATCTCGCTTCTGTCTTGTACCAAAATTACTCCTTCATCCTGTACATCATTGATCTATTGTAATAACATTCTTCATATGCCATGTATATCACTCCTCCTATGTCCCTTATCTCAAGATTACAAAAATATAAAAGAGAAATGCTGAGCTCAGTGTAGGGTGATATGTAAAATCATCTTCTAAAGAAGCCCATATTCCCCAGACCCAATGATGGAAAGTCCCCAAATGTTGCCCTTTAGATCTGGGAGCACATTTTGAAGAAGACAGAACTGGGTAGCTATGTGAGCAGCACAGGTGAGCAGCCTGTGCCTGTTGCTACTGCTGCCAGTGTGCCTTCTTTTTCTGAGGAGTATGACAGCAGGGGACACTCATTCACACTTATCATCCCAAAGTAGTACCACCACCAGAGAGCAGCTAGAGACTGGTGGGGGTCTTGATAAGAGAGCGAGAGGTGATGGAACAGCAGGGAACAGCTGTAGGCTGCTGTTGAGGGTGGAAGGGGAAGTCAGCATCAAGACCAGGGTCAAGGAAGCCCATATACCCCTGACCCTGTGATTCCCATTCCCATAGCATTGTTCCTTTGGGGAATTATTATGAAGAAGGCCGAACTGTGTAGCAGCATGAGCAGCAGCATATGTCAGCTGCCTGTGCTTGCTGATACTGCTCCAGTGTATATTAAAAGTGAGAGATGCTCAACTAGGAACAAACCTGTAATACAAATTTGCAGGCTCTATAGGAATGGTATCCTACCCAGGGTGCAATCTCTTTTAGCTCACTAGTGCCTTTCACAGAGAGGAAATATCCTAAAGCACATCATATTGGTTCTGCCCTTACAGCAGTCCAACCACAAAATGCCAGACAATTCCACTTTGAACAACAGAAACAGCCAACCCCAGATGTACATTTAAGTCTTGTTAGGCTTCATCGGTGAGGTGTAGCTGATCCCTCTAAGTGAGCAAGGGGTCCAATACTGGATTCCCCCTATTACCCTTGGGGTGACTAATCCCAGAGTAGGACACCATTCCTAGAGAGCCTGCAAATTTGTATTACAGGCTCGTTCCTAGTTGAGAGTCTCTGATTTCCACTTTACATATGCAAATTACCCTTGAGATTTGTCACCTCAAGGGTAATAGGGGAATCCAGCACTGGACCCCTTGCTCACAGCGCCTAGAGAGATCAGCTACACCTCACTAACAAGGCTGGGGTTGGCTGCTTCTCAGCCTTTTAGCTAAGATCAAGTGTAGTACCTGGGTGGCATGCTACACTTGTTCTGATGCCAGGGCTTGGGGCGTACGGGCCTGAGGTGCAAAAAATGCTTTTGTGACACGGAGCACGTGAAAACATGGACACTTGTTTCTGGTGGCGCACTTGCAAGCACTGAAGACTCTTCTATCCCTTTCACTTCTGCTGCTCTGGCAGGTAGCGAAGAATTTTTTATATTCCAGCTATGAGGCTGGGGCCTTAGCCGGCACTCTTTTTTATTTTTGTTTGTTCACTGGGCACTGTTTGCACAGTCGACTATGATTTGTCTTGGATGGCACTTATGGACTATGCACTTTACCCACGAACACGAGCACTTAAACACTGAAAATTTGCCACAGTGGGGCCAGGTCTTAGGACTTAGGCTTTGGTGGGGGAGCTGGTAGGCATGCCACCTCCCCTTAACGTTGCTGAGGCTCCTCTCTCCAGAGGGAGCTGAAGACAGAAGCCCTGGGCTGAAGACGCTGCGGCAGAAGACCCCAGGGTGAAAGCCGTCCTCGCTTCTCCGGAGAGAGGAGGAGAAGCTAAAGGGTCCCCCCTAGCATGGGAGAAGGGGGGCTGAAGGCTGACCCGGCCCCAGGATCTGCACCGTCACTTATGAACAGTCACGGAGCACGAATGGAGCAGGAAGAAGCATGAGAGCACAGTTTTTAGACTGCACGCACCACTTGTTCAGAGAGAAATTGCCTGGCATTTTGTGGTGGGACTGCTATTAAGGCAGGACCGATATGATATGCTTTAGGATATTTTTTCTCTGTGAAAGGCACTACTGGGTAAAAGAGACTGCACTCTGGGTAGAATACCATTCCTAGAGAACCTGCAAATTTGTATTGCAGGCTCATTCCTAGTTGAGCATCTCTGATTTCCACTTTACTGCTCCAATATACCTTCTTCTGAGGAGATGGCAAGTGTGACAGCAGGGGAGTCACTTATCACAAAACAGTCCCACTCCCATACAGCAGCAGCAAGAGACTGGTGGTGCTGGTGATGAGAGTCAGGGTGATGGTGGAGCAGATGGTACGGAGGAGTGCATGAGGATGTTCTTGGTGGAAAGCAAAAAGGTATCGGAGAAGCAGATGCAAATGGGGATGGGCATCACTGCCACCACCAGCAGTAACATGATGGAGTTTGATGCTGCTGTAATTCCTGCTGCTGAGTCATCAGATGGAGAAGATCATCTGTCTCAGCATCAGGATAGTGATGAGAGTGCTAGGGTGCCACAGGCCACCATGGGACTTCAAGTAGCGATATGGCACCAGGGTCTGCTCCACTTGCCACCAATAATCCTTGTCCTTGCTCCAGTGATGATTTTGTGGCAACAAAATCACCTGCCCCATTCTTCTCCTCCCCTTCCCTCACTGAAAGCATGGGTATTGTGAATATTTATCACTTGAGGCAGGTACAATGCAGTCACCAGCAACTGCGCCGTACATTATTTTTGAAAAAGGAAAGGAGGGGACACACCTTGGCACAACAGCCCTCATTAAGCACATGCAACATAAACACCCTGACATTTATGTTAAGCATGTGAAAGGTGAACCCCCCAAAATGAAATCGAGATGAGCAACTGTCACTGTGCCCCCTGTTCCTCCTCAAGGACACAAAGAATGTGCGTGAAAATCGCTGAGGAAGACTAAAGAAACCCAGCATGAGCCTGGGGGTTTGATCACGAATGTAACACCTGCATTATCATCATCTTCTTGTGCCAGGGTCCAGGCATAGGAAGATGTATCAACTGTCCCTAATTGGTATCAGAATCTGCAGACATGCCATCCAGCGTAATATGCAAAGCTGATGTCAGGGAGGATTCATTATTTTATTAAGCCTTACGGTCATGGCAACCTGCCAAGCAGAAGCATCATTCTACCACTGCCTGTTTAGTTTCAGTCCTATGGAGGAGCCTAGTTCTCCTGCAGCTTAGACGACTCAGCTGCAGCAGCAGTTACAGCAGTGGTAAATGCCAGAATGCCATAAGTGGCATTTGCCAAGAACACCATCATTCACAGCTGGCACTAGCCAAGTACAGTATCCTTTTTTTCTTAGGACTTGTATTTTGCAAGCCTGGGTCCTGCAAAAATTATTATTTTTTCTCTGGGCTTGTATGTTGCAATTCTGAGAAAATGGATTTGAAAACCCCCTAATGGTAATACAAGTGAAAGCAACTTCTTGCAAATAATTAAACAATATTCACTTACTTCTCATTTTAACGCTGGAAGTGACCATCGTCTAGTGAGAGCAAGAATCACAACTGACTGCAAGAAAGAAAGAAAGAAATGATCAAGTCAACAAAAAACGTGAAGGTAGACTCTAGCCAGCTATTGAAAAATGGTAAGAATTTTGAGATAGCATTGCCTAATGGTTCAGTGTGCTGCAAGATCTTCCAGACACAGACTTTGCAACCCACAATGAAAAGGTTATTGAAGCTATTGTAGATATTGTCCATACCCTACTCTAAAACAAGATAAAACAACCCGAATAACCCGAAACAGTTGCCATGAAGATAAAGACATGAAAAATGAAACAAAACGGTAATATTAGAAACAGGGTAGAATATGTAGAAATGTGCAAGACCATAAGGAAACGCATAAAAGAAGAAATGTGCATGTTCAATGTTGAGCTCATTAAAAGGACGCTGGAAAAAATCAAGGGCTAAAGAAAGCAAAATGAAAGGTGACAACACATAGGAGACAGATATTTGAATTAACCCCTTAAGGACCGGCGGTCCTGGGATATTTCCGTCCCATAATGACCGCATAGGAGCACTTAGACGCGCCGGTACACGTGACCTGTCGCGTGTATCGGCACGTCATTATGGGGCCTGATAGAGATCGCTCCAATCTTGGAGCGGTCAATTTCAGGCCCTATTTTTACTTACAGCGCTCCCGGTAGAGCGCTGTAAGTAAAAAGTACGTGACGTACTATGACCGTCATCGGTCCTTGAGTATTTCAAGGACCGTGACGGTCCTGGTACGTCAAGGGTCCTTAAGGGGTTAAAGCTTGATGATGGTACAACAGCAAAAACTCAACAACAAATGCTAAACTTAGAGGTACAATTTTATGCAAATCTTTATAAAGTCCCAGGGGCTGAATCTGTGCCAGAAGTTTTGGTAGAAGAAGCAGAAGCTGCAATAAAATCAATGAAAAATGGCAAAGCAGCTGGACCTGATAAAGCCACTACTGAAATGTTGAAAGCTGGTCAATCTAAACTATTTTCAAAATGCCTACTACTTGGCAAAGTGTCTGAAACACTGATAAATGCAAAAGTCATCCTACTGCACAAAAAAGGTGATAAGGCACCTGCAAGGTTTTCACAAAGGTCCTCTAAAGAAGAATGGACACAGTACTTAACACAGTAAAATGTCAAAGAACAAGCAGGCTTCAGGAGTGGTTTCCATACAATGGACTATATCCAGACAGTGCAACAATTGTGTGTTTCTGTAAGTGCGTGTGTCTGTATGTGCGTGCCACAGTCTCTGAATATGTCTGTTTCACACAGTGTATGTTTGTTTAAGTAACATGATGGGCAACGCCGACCCACATTGCTATTATATGTGGAAGACTTGGTTGGGGATAAGCAGGGCTGCAGCCTCCCCCAATAGGCTCATTGAATCTATGGTGAGAGCCTTATGTTTGTACGTCACTCATCCTATCATGTGTCCGTCCAACCCTTGCGGTCTGTCAGCAATTGTAGATCCATAAGTATCTAATTTCCATTGGCTCTAGTATTCTGCCTTCTCTTCATCCCTGGTATACTCCGTATACCTCTCTCTCTCTCTTCCATCCATCAGCAGAGTAAGGTCTACTGATGCGGCTTAATGCCATTTCATTCAGTGGCCTATTCCGGATAGTTTTGTTTATGCATCATCAGAGTCTCTCTCTTGCTCAGGTAAGTGTCTACCTTCTAGTTTACCTCCTTACCGCTTATGCAAAGTTGCTTCCCATCTTTTACTATCGCAGCATGTCACTAAGCAGGCAAGAATGCAGGGCTCATTCTGCAGGCACATTACTCTGTCTTGTTTATATTGCCTCCATCACAGCTTTACATGTCCATCAGCAGCTTAAATCCAGCTCCTTCTAGGTTTCCATGCATATCTACTTATTTAACTTTTTCATATTCTGCAGGCTTGTTGCTTCTGATCTCTTGTCGACAACCCCTTATCAGCATCCATTACTATTATTAGCCGTAAGCACCCCTGCCCCTTTTCGTTTCCTACCTGCCCCCCGGTAAAGGTATGATAGTAGTGCATAATGTATTTATTTCCCTCCAATGCCCCTAGGGTCACTTACTGATACTAACCTGTCTACAGGTCAGCGTCTCAGCAGCTTAATTTAGGACCTTATTATTTCTGTCTCTCTCTCAGATACTCCAGATACATTAGTCATTAATTTAAGTTGGTTCCAAATAAATATTCAGTCATATACCATAGCCTATCCTAGTCTTTACGTTCTTGTTATTTTAAGCTCATGTTTCTGTGACCCTCAGATCTAAGGATCCGAGACTATCCAGGAAACTGTCACAGGAACCACCGGGCCCCTGGCTCCTGGAGGGGTCTGAGGGCCAGCCTCCTGCCCACAGACTATAGACCAAACCCTGGAACAGCGTATGGCCTCCCTCTGAGACTAATCTCTGCCCTGTTTGCCCCTTGCCATGGAGGATCCTTTACCAGCTCCCCAGTCCCCTCTTGGGGCTAAGTCGCCCTGTGCACCCCTGTACAGGGTGACCAAGAAACCCAGAGAACACTTTTTCCCAGCCTTGGCAATCCTAAGGATACCAGACCTCCCAAAAGACTAATATGTAAATTATGTTTCCGTACCTTAACTTGTTTTGTGTATTGTGGCCTCTCTGTAACACTTGTACCCAGCCCTAGTCCTTCGTCCCATTGTACTCAGGTCTGGTCCATTGTATCCTGTTATCACCTGTCCATTGTCCCGTCACACCATATGTTTACACTTCCCGTGTATTCATTGTATTCCATGTTTCTATTGAAACCACCCTCCACCCATTGACACTTTGTAAAGATGTGCATTCCCATTGTGTATTTTGTCCCCAAGAACTGTATAAAATGTCCATGATGTCTTGAAATAAAGTAAATTGTTATTCTAACCCCAAGACACTGGTATTGTCTGATTGGGGTAAAGCTTGCTGTATCCAGAGTGTGTTCACCCTACACTGAGTTTTGCCTATGATCCTGGTTCCTGACTGGAGGAGATCCTGAGTGTCCTGGGTTAAGGAAGCACAGTTTTGGCGGAGCTACTCAGTCTGAGTACAGGTATCCGTCACATTGGTGGCAAGCGGTGGGATGCTTCCTAACTTATGGGCCATTCAAACCACCACTGGGATCTAGCTCCAGTACCAGATATGTCGGATCTTCAGATGGAAGTTAGATGGTTCTTGGCCCTGTATAGACCCAGCCCCCCAGCAGAGATGATCCCCACTGTACTGGCAGAGGTGACTCAGCTTTGGGTGATGGAACTCCAAGTGCGCTCTGGAGGGTCTGCATCCTCTGAAGTACAGCAGGATGAGCTGATTAGAAGAGATTATAGCCACCCTAAGGTGTGGAGGGATGTTCTCCAATTGGAACAGGACTACTATGGAAAGATCCTCCGAAACACCGAGGAAAGGTACCTGCTCCAGCTGGACTTGCGAATGCCGTTCCTGGGGGTGCATCCCCAGGAGGAATGGGTGGCCAAGCTGGATGTGCTGGTCCAGGCAGAGCTGAGGTTGGATGAAGGATACTGGGGTCTGTGATGGTTTGCAGCACAGTTGTGTCCAGGGCTGGAAGATAACGATCCCACAGAGGGCTATGGCTTAGGCGGGCCAGGATTATTATTCAAAAGTCTCCAGGAGCATTACAACCTTGGTAATACAGAAGAGTGTTGGAGAGGACCTCCAGGAGTTCTGGGAGGTTGATATTCCAGACGGGTCCAAGCTGAGGGCTGACCTGGACTCTTTTTTTAAGCAAGAATGGGAACTGGAAAAGGCATATAGAAAGTTGTTCGACCTCATTCAACAGCATGCCCCAGATATTACGGATTGTCCAGATTTCATATCTGAGGATGATTACCCAGGAGGGGTGGATTGGACTGTGGTCTCCACACCTGGGTCCCAGGGATGCTGGGAAGATGGCCCAGATTCGATAACAGAGCTGTTTGACTTTGCTCAACAACAGGTTCAAGAGACTGAGGATTGTGGGAATTTAATCGATTGGACTTTGGAGGATGTTGAACCAGGAGGGATGGATAAGCCTGTGGTCACCACACCTGGGTCACAAGGATGCTGGGCAGTTGGCCCAGATACCCAACCCTCTGACAGGGAGTCCCAGCAGCCTTGCTGTCCCCCAAGCCTGACCGCTACACTCACGCCATGTCCACGCCGTGGAGGCCTTCAATTCACCCACACACCTAGGCCTGGCAACAGACAGGGGGATGGAGTAGGCATCCTGCTGTCCCCTAACCATACATATCAGGTAATCCCCACTGTTCCCTCTCTCTCCTTCCCTACCTTTGAAGCCCACACACTTCATCTCTTCTCTCCCTTCCCCTTGCAAATTGATGTGATATACAGGCCACCTGGTTCTAATGCACAATTCCTTGATCACATCGCCTCCTGGCTCCCTCATTTCATGTCCTCTGATGTCCTTACTCTCATCCTGGGAGACTTCAACATCCCTGTTGATAACCATAACACCCCCCTGCCCTCAAACTCCTCTCCTTAACAGACTCCTTTGACCTATTACAGTGGACCTGCTCTCCCACACACTGTGACAGCCACTCTCTTGACTTGGTCTTCACTAACTTCTGCTTGGTCCCGAACTTCTCTAATGTTCCCTTTCCCCACTCTGACCACCACCTCCTCACCGGAAACCTCATCATATCACACAAATCCATACCCTCCCCCACCGTGATCAAGGGCATGCAGATAAATCTGCATAATCTTGATCTGCAACAATTTTCCACATCCCTGCAACATCTTCTCAACCCCATCCTCACACTTCCTTGCGCAGAAAAAAACTACTGTTCTCTACAACAGCATTCTCACAACAGCCCTTGACACAGCTGTACCTGCAACTATATGCCACCCACTCGCTGGAGGACATTGAGCTTCACAGCTGACTTCATACACTGCAAATTAATTCACCACTCTTATAGCTCTGCCCTCTCCGTGGCCAAACAGTCATACTTTTCCTCTCTAATTTCTAATCTTTCTTCTAACCTAAAACGCTTTTTCTCAACCATCAAATCTCTATTACGCCCACCAATACAAAAACCTTCCACTAACTTATCTGCCCAAGATCTCGTCACCCACTTTAAGGACAAGATCAACCCCATCAGTCATGAAATCTCATCACTTCCATTCCCACCCATCCAGCTTAGCCCTGCCACCTCTCCCACATACGCACTAAGCTCTATGCTGATGACACGCAAATCTATCTTTCTTCCCCAGACCTCACCCCTACTGTCCCATTTATCTGTCTATCTGTCTGCTGGATGTCCTCCTGTCCCTCCCTCTCCAACCAGACTTACCCCAGATATTACCCTCACTGTTAACAACAATTACCATCACACCAACCCCTACAGCACTGTAAGCGGCGCATACCTTCTGCCAACCGGCAGACACGGTAGGCAGCCTGCTTCCTTCCTCGCGGCTTGCCGCGCTCTCTGGGAGTACCGGTAAGCGCTGGGTTCCATCCAGGCGACCGGTCTCCTCATTGCTCCCTCTGGAGGCCTCCAGCTGCATCTGAACTCGGGCAAGTGTCTCAGGGATTCCCTGATGACGTCGCGACCCAGTTCTTAAAGAGACAGTGCAGTTTTGCTTCACCTCTTGGGGTGGAGCAATTTGTTCATAAACTGCCTGGACACCGCTCCAGTTGCCCTTTCGTGGTGTTCCAGTGCAGTTGTGTTTGGGCTCTGTGCATGAACTGGTTTGGCTGACTATCCGTTCTGAGTTGACCTGTGGTCCTGTCTGACTACCCGCTCCGTGTATGACCCTTGGTGTGTTGGACATCCAATCTGGTGCAAACCTGCGGGTCTGGGTTAGTCGGTGCTCCATCCCATTCTGACTTGCCTGACTACCCACCTTGGTGTTGCCCGGGGTTAACCACGGCGCACCCATCATACCAACGCTCCAGTGGATAACTTGTGGGTGCCCTTGGTGGCTCTGGTGGACTTCCTCTCATCCTTATACCTCTGTGGCATTCAGGTGCTGACCTGTAGCGCAGTTGGTTTCTCTGGGAGTGTTGTCTATACAGGTACGGACCTGTAGCGCAGTTGCCTTCCTTGGTACGTTGATCTTCAGGTGCAGACCTGAGACTGTTTCCCTTCTCTGCCTTCTGGAACTAGTCAGTACCAATACAGCAGCGGGATCCTTCCTGACGTCCTCTACTTTGCCTGTATTACATCTGTGTTACGTTGTCCTGTATGTTGTGCTCTTTAATAAAGATTGTGCTACCTTCAGTACTAGTCCAAGTCCTCTTTATTGAGTCTGTGACAGTACGAAAGGGCCATGTCTACAGACGGTACTGGTAACCCTTCTGTCCAGCACTTACTAAGCAGGGTTGAGGCTCAGGAGCAGTGTATTGATCAGATTACGATGGCATTGCAAACACTGTTGAACCGCACTGCTCACCTTGACCGTCCTGTCGGACAACCGGTGGCCTCCTCTGTTAGTACGGCACCGGTAGTACAAACAGTCCCAGTACAAGCAGCCCCTGATGCAGGCATGATCAGGGGTTTTTCCTGTCGAGCTCCACTTCCAGAGCGGTATGGGGGAGACCCAGCGCTGTGTTGTGGGTTCTTAAACCAATTGGGCATCTATATGGAGATGATACCGCAAGCGTTCCCCAATGAGCGCAGTAAAGTTGGACTGTTGGTCTCACTTTTGTCGGGCAAGGCCTTGGCATGGGCAAATCCGCTTTGGGAGAATGATAAACCTATCATTCATGACTATTCTGAGTTTGTGTCGGCATTCAAACGGGTGTTTGATGTACCCGCCCGCTCTGTCTCTGCTGCTAAACTTCTTATGTCTATCCACCAGGGCACTCGTACGGTGGACGAATATGCAATTGAATTTCGCACAATGGCAGCAGAGGTCGGTTGGAATAATGAGGCACTGGTAACCGCTTTCTCGCAGGGATTAAGTGATGTCATTAAAGATGAGATTGCAGCCAGAGAATTGCCTTCGGACCTTGACCAACTGATCTCTTTTACCATATTGATCGACACCCGTATCAGGGAGAGACCCTCCTTTAAAGAACGCACACGGATGCCTCTGACACGTCTGGCTCTGAATTTCAGCTGCCCACCTATTCCTCCCTCTCCTCCCATGCCTCCGGGTTCAGAGCCAGGAGGGGGGGAACCCATGCAGTTGGGGTTCACCCGGCTCTCTGCTCAAGAAAGAGCGTATAGTAGAAGGGAGGGGCTTTGCCTATATTGCGGCAAAGCTGGACATTTGTTGCGTGCTTGTCCCATATGTCCGGGAAACGGGTGCACCTAGAGTCATGGAGGGGACAGACTCTAGGTGGGGTGTCTCAGTCCCCAGGAGATTTCCAGGAGAAGCCTACTCTGGAAGTTATCCTATCTTGGGCAAGTTCTTCTGTGTCTACCCCAGCTTTGATAGATTCTGGGGCAGCGGACCATTTCATTGATGCCGGGTTTACGGAGAAACATTCTATTCGTTTAGTACCCCGGGCATCTCTATTGTCTTTTGAGGCTATTGACGGTAGACCTCTACAGCTGCCTCAGGTTACTCATGAGACTTTTCCGGTATCCCTGTTGGTTGGAGCCCTTCATCATGAGAGGATCCAATTCCAGATCATAAACTGTCCTCATTATGCTGTCATTCGGGGGTTTCCATGGCTCCAAAAACATAACCCCAGAATGGACTGGCACAGTTGAGAAATTTTGTCTTGGTCTCCGTATTGTACGGAGTCATGCTTGACTCGTCCTATCAAAGTTTTAGGCATGGCTTCCTCCTCCACCTCTCCCTCCTCCGCTTTACGTGAGGAGTATCAAGCCTTCAGTGATGTATTCAACAAAATACAGGGCACTACTTTACCTCCACATAGGCCGTATGATTGCTCGATTGACCTGGTACCAGGGGCTGTTTCTCCAAGGGGTCGTGTATACCCTCTCTCAGTAGCAGAGAATCAGGCTATGGAGGAGTAGGTAACTGATGCTCTCGCCAGAGGGATTATTTGGAAATCCTCGTCCCTGGCTGGGGCAGGATTCTTCTTTTTTAAAAAGAAAGATGGCGAGTTGAGGCCATGTATTGATTTTCGAGGTCTTAACAAACTCATGGTCAAGAATGCTTATCCGATGCCTCTGATTACGGAGCTGTTTGACCGATTGCGTGGATCTACAGTCTTTACTAAGCTAGACCTCCGGGCTGCCTACATTCTGGAGCGTATTTGAAAGGGCGATGAGTGGAAGACAGCATTTAACACCAGGAGTGGGCATTATGAATACTTGGTAATGCCTTTTGGCCTTTGCAATGCTCCTGCTGTCTTCCAGGAGTTTATTAATGATGTTTTGAGGGACCTGTTGTTGAGTTGCGTGGTTGTCTACCTAGATGACATCCTCATCCACTCCGCGAATTTGGAACAACACTGAAAGGATGTTGCAAAGGTGTTGTCACTCTTAAGGGCCAACAATCTTTTCTGTAAACTAGAAAAGTGCGAGTTTCACCAGTCACAAGTAACCTTTCTGGGCTATGTGATCTCCTCTTCTGGGCTGGCTATGGACCCCGGGAAGCTTTCGGCAGGACTCCAATGGCCCCTTCCCATGGGACTTAAAGCGATTCAGTGCTTCCTGGGGTTTGCTAATTAATAATAATAATAATAATAATAATAATCCTTTATTTATATAGCGCACACAGATTCCGCAGCGCTTTACACTCATATTGGTTCCTGTCCCCATTGGGGCTCACAATCTAAATTCACCTATCAGTATGTTTTTGGAGTGTGGGAGGAAACCGGAGTACCCGGAGGAAACCCACGCAAACACAGTGAGAACATACAAACTCATTGCAGATGTTGTCCTTGGTGGGATTTGAACCCAGGACCTTTATAAGTCAGTTTTCCACGATTGTTAAACCCCTTACTGACATCACACACAAGAGTGCTAACGCTTCATGGTCCCCGAAGGCTTTACAAGCTTTTGAACACTTAAAGGCTGCTTTTGCCGCTGCACCAGTACTACGACATCCGAATCCGAACTTGTCTCAGAGGTCTTCTCCAGAGGCACCACTGATGCCAAGCGGCTTCTTCTCCCGCAAACTATCCAAGGCTGAGACTCTGTATGACATTGGGGACCGCGAGCTGTTAGCCATTATTTTGGATCTTCGTGAATGGCGGCATTTACTCAAAGGCACTTCTGTGCCTATTCTTATTCTCACTGACCACAAGAACTTGACGTACCTATCTGAGGCTAAACACCTGTCGCCCAGACAGGCTAGGTGGGCTTTGTTTTTATCCCATTTTAATTTCATAGTTTCTTATCTGCCGGGCACTAAGAAAGTGAGGGCTGATGCTCTGTCCCGTCAGTTCGGGGCCTTGTCTAAAGAGGATTGCGATCCTACACCGGAGATTCCTCCGGATCATATCCTTGCTACTATTCGCACCAGTATTACATCTCCTCTGGGGACAGAGATTTTGGCTGCTCAAGGTACGGCCCCAGCTGAGAAACCACATGGGAGATGCTTTGTGTCTGAGGGCTTAAGGGCTAAGTTGTTGGAAACATATCACTCTTCCAAGGCTCCTGGACACATTGGAAGAGATCAGTTGCTCTGGTCTGTATCTCGACAATTTTGGTGGCCTGGTATCCGTACTGATGTGTCTGCTTTTGTAGCAGCTTGCCAGATTTGTGCTACTACCAAGACTCCTAGGCACTTTCCAGTGGGTCTCCTTCTTCCAGTGCCTAATGGGGAGCGACCATGGTCACACATTTCCATCGATTTTATGGTGGAATTACCTGCTTCTGAGGGCTGCACGGTTATTCTGATGATTGTAGTCCGTTTTTCGAAACTGGCTTATTTTGTACCCCTCAAGGAACTGCCTACCACCCAGGAAATGGCTAAGGTCTTCGCCAGGGAGGTTTTTCGGCTCCATGGGGTGCCAAAAGTCATTGTGTCGGACAGGGGTAGCCAGTTTGTGTCTTGATTTTGAAGAGCCTTTTGTGCACAATTGGGTATTCAACTCTCTTTCTCCTCCGCCTATCACCCTCAGTCTAATGGTGCAGCCGAGAGAGCTAACCAGGCCTTGGAACAGTTCTTGCGCTGCTATATCTCGGACCATCACGATGACTGGGCGAGCCTGTTACCTTGGGCTGAGTTTGCCCGGAATTGTGCCATGAACTCTTCGACTCAGATGTCTCCGTTCATGATTAACTATGGCTTCCAGCCTTCAATGCTTCCTGAGTCATTTGAGGCACAGAATATTCCAGAACCTTGCAACGGTCCACTCAGCAGCAAAAGAGTCAGGCCGATCGTAGACGGCTACCAGCACTGGTGTTTCAGGTGGGGGAGAGAGTCTGGCTATCCACACGTAACTTGAACTTACAAGTACCTTGTAGAAAATGGGCTCCTCGATTTGTGGGTCCCTTCCGGATCTTGCGTAGGATCAATCCTGTCGCTTATGCCCTGGAACGGCCGGCCAGTATGCGTATTCATAATGTATTGCATGTCTCCTTATTGAAACCCTTGGTCTGCAACCGGTATACTTCAGCCCCTGTACACCCGGGCCCCGTAAGAGTTGCAGATCACGAGGAATGTGAAGTACAAAGCATTCTCGACTCCCATTGGGTACGGGGTCAATTACAATATCTTGTACACTGGAGTGGGTATGGACCCGAAGAATGATCCTGGGTCTCATCCACTGATATGCATGTTCCTGTTCTCATACTGAGAATTCACTCTCGTTTTCCTTCTAAACCTCGACCGTTCCTGCAGGGGAGGGGGCGTTGAGGGGAGGTACTGTAAGCGGCGCTTGCCTTCTGCCGACTGCCAGACACTGTAGGCGGCCAGCTTCCTTCCTCGCGGCTTGACGCGCTCTCTGGGAGTACCGGTACGCGCTGGGTTCCATCCAGGCGAGCAGTCTCCTTGTTCGTCTCTCTGGTGGCCTCCAGCCGCATCTGAACTCGGGCACGCGTCTCAGGAATTCCCTGATGACATCGTGACCCGGTTCTTAAAGAGACAGTGCAGTTTTGCTCCACCAGTTGCCATTTCGTGGTGTTCAAGTGCAGTTGTGTTTGGGCTCTGTGCATGAACTGGTTTGGCTGACTATCCGTTCTGGTGTTGACCTGTGGCTCTGTCTGACTACCCGCTCCGTGTATGACCCTTGGCATGTCAGACATCCAATCTGGTGCAAACCTGCGCTCTGGTGGACTAACCATTCTGCATATGACCTAGGCTTGTCTGAGTACCCGATCTGGTGTTGACCTGTGGCCTTGTCTGACTACCCGCTCTGTGTATGACCCTTGGTGTGTCTGACATCCAATCTGGTGCAAACCTGCTGGTCTAGGTTAGTTGTCGCTCCATCCCATTCCGACTTGTCTGACTACCCACCTTGGTGTTGCCCGGGGTTATCCACTGCGCACCCAGCATACCAACGTTCCAGTGGATAACTTGTGGGTGCCCTTGGTGGCTCTGGTGGACTTTCTCTCATCCTTATACCTCTGTGGCATTCAGGTGGGGACCTGTAGCGCAGTTAGTTTCTCTGGGACTGTTGTCTATACAGGTGCGGACCTGTATCGCAGTTGCCTTCCTTGGAACGTTGATCTTCAGATGCGGACCTGGAGTTATCCTCAGGTGCAGACCTGAGACTGTTTCACTTCTCTGCCTTCTGGAACTAGTCAGTACCAATACAGCAGCGGGATTTTACAGTAGCAAAATGGGTGAGTAGATTGGTAAAATTCTATGTTTCTTTGTTTCCTTTTTAATATGCTTTTCTAGCACTTTTTTGGGCCTTAACTTTCTCCCTCTCATCCTCCAAAATGCATCGCTCCACTCAATCTATATGCATATCTTTATATTCTTTGACAGAATCTGATTCATCAGAGAGATGCTGTTGATCATGCTGTCATGACAAACTAATCATGCTTTGGCAGAGATTCAGAAATTTTATGTCTAAAGCAGCAAAGTGTCACAAAGGTGGAAGCGCCCTGGGAAATTAATGTATGATATTGAAAGGGTTAAACCTTTTCTTGACATGAAGAGCAGTTCAACATATGATTATACTCTCATTAATTATAATTTATCAGGTACAACGTGACAAATAGACTTATATTTGTAATGAGGAACTTTGTGTAAACATCACATGAAATTCTCCTGGCCAGGAAAATAGAAAACAGAAATTCTACTCTTGAAACGCATTTTACACCGAAGTAATATCAACCTCGTGATATGAAATGTCAAATAAATTTAATGTGATGTTTCCACAAAGTTCCTCATTACAAATGTAAGTCTAGTTGTCATGTTGTACCTGATAAATTATAATTTTATATTTGTACAGAGATGGGAATATATCCCTATTGGTAGTAGATTCATATGTTTTAGTACATTATAATATTACTTTTGGTGCATTAGCGGTTCTGGGTATCGGTACATATTAATACATTTATATACTTTAATATCATATAGATTAATGTCCCGCTGAGCTATCGTAAGCTTCAGGGGATGAGGTGACGAAGGTGACCTGAAAAGAGACAAAAGAGACTGTACTGATATAAATTCATTATTTAAACTAGCGTAAAGATGACATGTTATTTGGCTAGGTTAGTGCTCTGCTGATTCCTGTATCAGGATTAGGGATGTATCTATTGAGGCATGCAGATTGCTATCTACCAAGTTTTATTATATGAACGGGCACTTGATTCTTGTAGCTGATGATACTGCTCCTATCCTGTAAGGATGACCTGGTACTGATTGGATTGTAGCCTAAATGTGACAGGATGGAGTAATTCATGAAAGTGGATGTACTGAGTGGGCCTGAAGGAGTGGAAGTAGTGGATTATCATCTGAGTGCTGTTGTATAGAGGCAGTGGGGCGAGTTAGTCATTGTAGGGGCATCATTGGTCATGAATGATGAAATATGGGATATAGTGACTGGTGTAAGACTTATCGTTTGGAGTGAGTGATGGAGAGAATTGATCTGACTAGCGGGTGAGTTGGTTCTTAATAATAATCCTATAGATCTCGTGCGACAGGCGAACTTGCCCGGATGAAGAAGCCAAAAATGCAATGCATGCTGCTGCCTTGAGTACTATTGCTGTGTGACTTAGTGTTAGGAAATAATGATACGTCTGAATATGTGCCCGGTGATGGGTGGTGAACATGTAAATGCCTCTCAGAATAGTAAAATGGGCAGATTAGATGGGCCGAATGATTCCCATCTGCTGTCAGATCCCATGTTCTAATAGTGTTGTATTCCTTCTAATTACACTGATGGAGGCCACTGCTATTTTGAACCAGAGTGGCATTGAGTGGTGGATGCTAGGAGAGATCCTGTTTGACATAGAAAGTTTGGATTTCTTATATTAAACTCTGGAGTGTTAATTACCATGTTAGTGAATGAGTAAGGATTAGAGTGTGTACCCTTCTACCTCAGATAGGAGGTAAGGATTGGAGTGTGTAACCTCCGACTTCTATGAAGATATAAGTATTAGAGTGTAGTCCTTCTGCCTCTGTGAAAAGGTAAGAATTAGAGTGTAATTCCTGCTGCCTCTGCAAATGAATAAGGATCAGAGTGCAATTCCCTCTGCCTCTGCAGAGAGGTAATGATTGAAGTGTGATCCTTCAGCTCCTGCGAAGAGGCAAGGATTGAATTGTGATCCTTCGGCCCCTGCGATGAGGTAAGGATTGAAGTGTGATACTTCAGCCCCTGCGATGAGGTAAGGATTGAAGTGTGATACTTCAGCCTCTGTGATGAGGTAAGGATTGAAGTGTGATCCTTCGGCCCCTGAGATGAGGTAAGGATTGAAGTGTGATCCTTCAGCCTCTGTGATGAGGTAAGGATTGAAGTGTGATCCTTCGGCCCTTGAGATGAGGTAAGGATTGAAGTGTGATCCTTCGGCCCCTGAGATGAGGTAAGGATTGAAGTGTGATCCTTAGGCCTCTACTGTGAAGTAAGGACTGAAGTGTGATCTTTCAACCCCTGCGATGAGGTGAGGATTGAAGTGTGATCCTTCGGCCCCTGAATCACGGTCCCCGTGTCTTTCTGTCAATCTATCATGATGTACCTGTGCATTGGGGGAGACTGGTTGGCCCGCCCAGGATGTGCCGTTATATGCTGGAGCTTGGGCAATTGTCAGTTGCCCTTTCGTGGTGTTCCTGTTGCTGCGCCTTTTTGCCATATTCCAGTGTCTTCTGTGTACCGACCCGGCTAGTCTGACTCTGTTCCTGATTCTGCTCTGTGATCGGATCCGGCTTTGGCTGACGACCCTGTTCCGTGATTTGACAAGGCTTTGGCTGACGACCCTGCTCCGTGATTTGACCCGGCTTTGGCTGACGACCCTGCTCCGTGATTCGACCCGGCTCTGGCTGATGACCCTGCTCTGTGATTATTTCCGGCCTGCCTCTGTTCCAGCTTTTTCTCCGGACCTGTCTGCTGTTCCAGTTACCGCTCCGGTTCTGCCTGCTGTTCCGGTTGCTGTGCCGGCCTGTCTGCTGTTCCAGTGATCGTTCCGGTTCTGCCTGCTGTTCCGGTTGCGGTACCGGCCTGTCTGCTGTTCCAGTGATCGCTCCGGTTCTGCCTGCTGTTCCGGTTGCGGTACCAGCCTGTCTGCTGTTCCAGTGATCGTTCCGGTTCTGCCTGCTTTTCCGGTTGTGGTGCCGGCCTGTCTGCTGTTCCAGTTACCGTTCCGGTGCTGCCTGCTGTTCCTGTGTTCCTGCGTCATTCCAGTCACTTGGCGACATTCTGGACTGTAATAGCGACTCACTGTTCCTCTCACTTGTCAGTAGCTGTGGCCTGAGGTTGCTTTGCCTGCTGTTGGCTGCCAAGGTACTCGCGTGTGTACAGAACCATTTGACCCTTGCAGTGCCTGTAGTCTCCGGTCTGGTGCCTCCGATACTTCTTGCCAAGCATACATTTCTCTGACGTAGCCTTTTACTCTGAGTGCTTCTGTGTGTCTCTTATTCCATCAGAGCCTTGTCAGTCCGTGTTCATTCTCTGGCTCAGGACCACAGACGTTGAAGGTACATTCCCATTGCACTCCAGAGGACATTGGCTCAATTACAGCTTGTGCAGTTACCATCAGTACAGCACCCAAGGGGTGTATGGCCATATCCTAGTGGCACATGCAGGGTTATTACTTTTCTAGTCAAGGGCGATTTCGGTTCTGATCTTTACAGCGTGGCAATAGCACTCCTCTGTAGCCCCAGGCGTGGGTACCGGCTCAGCTCTGGACTTTGGGTTCTAGTATATCAACTTGAGAGTGTATTCAGTGCAGTTACTCCACTATCCTGCTATTGAGAGACTGTGTCCACTATCCTGCTATTGAGAGACTGTGTTCCAGAGACTGCTATTTATCCTGGGCGTTGGCCAATCTTGTATATCTCACCCATTTCAGTCTTTAACCCTTTGGGGATAATTCCCTATCTATTCTAGCACTTGTCATTATTCATTGTGTGCATTCTCTTTGTTATTTTGCCATTGTTGCTATTTATGTGCTGGCCTCTAGGGGCCTTGTTTTATTTTAAATAAAACTGTGTTTTTACTTCATACCCTGGTCTGAGTGTCAGAAAACCGTAACAGTACGAAAGGGCCATGACCTCAGACGGGAAAAGTGACAGTAATACACAGAACCTCCATTGGAGGATGGATGTTCACAAGCAACGCCTAGACCAATTGGCACTGGCCATGCAAACCTTGCTTGAACGTACGGTACACCTTGAGAAACCAAATCAAAATCCGGTGGTCCCCCCAGTTATGACACCGGATAATAATACTGGGCAATTGTTGGCACCCTCTCGTAGTTTTATGGCGGCGGCGCGTTACCATTAAGATACAATGGTGAACCCACTCTCTGCAGAGGTTTCCTGAATCAACTAGAGATATTCCTAGAACTCACACCCCATGCTTTCCCAAATGACCGTAGCAAGGTGGGGTTCATGATATCTCTACTAACTGGCAAAGCCCTGGCATGGGCTAATCCTTTATGGGAGCAGGCTAAACCCTGTACTCAAAACTTTACCGAGTTTGTCAAACAGTTTTGCAGAGTATTTGAGTTACCTGGGCGAGCTATCTCTGCGGCAAAAAAATTGATGGTAATGCAAATGGGCGACCGTACTGTGGCAGAGTATGCTATAGAATTTCGGATTCTAGCAGCTGAAGTAGCCTGGAATAATGAGGCACTCCTGGCAGCCTTTTCACAGGGCCTATCCGACTCCATTAAGGATGAAATTGCTGCCAGGGAGGTGCCTGCTGAGCTGGATGAGTTTATAAACTATGTAATACTCATTGACACTCGCATGCGTGAGAGGCGATTAACTAAGAGGGCTAGTTCCAAGACCTATGGGCACGAGAGGTCTTTTAACCCACCCTCTCCTCCCATTCCTCCTGACCGGGCGTTTGAGACAGGAGAGCCTATGCAGATTGGCTTTACCAGGTTGTCTAAGGAGGAGAGGGCTCATCGCAAAAGACATGGGTTATGCCTATATTGTGGCAAGAAAGGGCACCTATTAAATACTTGCCCGGTACGTCAGGGAAACGCACGCACCTAGGGTACCTTGGGGGACAGGCCCTAGGTGGTGTACAACCGTCCTCAGATACTGACTACAAGAAACCCACCATTCCAGTGAGTTTTCTCCTAAGCGACCAAGCTGTGGAGGTACTAGCCCTGGTAGATTCTGGCGCAGCAGGCTATTTCATGGATCGAGCATTTGCAGAAAGACATAATATTCCTTTGTCTAAAAGAGATACTCCGCTAGCCATTGAGGCTATTGATGGCAGACCCCTCGAACCAGCTCTGGTTACCATGGAGACTACTCTACTCTGTATGTCAGTTGGGGCCCTCCATAAGGAGGAGGTTCGTTTTCAGATTATTAATTCACCACATCATGCAGTCATTCTGGGGTTCCCTTAGTTAATGTTGCATAATCCCCAGTTTGACTGGCAAACGTGAGATTAAGTCATGGTCCAATTATTGCTCTGATAACTGTCTGTCTCATCCTATCAGGATATTGTGTACCTCTCCTTCTGTGCCGGCAGAATACAGCAACTTCTGCGACGTATTCAGTAAGGGTGAGGCCAGCGCATTGCCACAGCATCGGCCATATGATTGCGCTATTGATCTGCCCCAGGGAGTGGTGCCACCGAGGGGTAGGACATACCCATTGTCCTGTGAGGAGACTAGGGCCATGGATGAGTACATTGAGGATGCCCTCAAACGAGGGATTATTCGTAAATCATCCTCCCCGGCATGTGCAGGGTTCTTCTTCGTAAAGAAGAAGAGTGGCGAGTTACGACCGTGTATTGACTACCGTGGACTCAATAAGTTAATGTCCAAAAATGCGTATCCCATTCCACTCATCACAGAGTTATTTGACAGGTTGAAAGGCTCCTCTATCTTTACAAAACTCGATCTACGTGCCGCCTACAACCTAATAAGAATCAGGGCCGGTGATGAGTGGAAGACGGCATTCAATACTAGGTCATGCCACTACGAATATCTTGTTATGCCATTTGGATTATGTAATGCACCTGCCGTATTCCAAGAATTCATTAACGACATCCTCCGCGACTTGTTACAGTCATGTGTGGTCGTATACCTGGACGATATATTGATCCATTCTGCTAGTTTAACCCAACACATCCAGGATGTGTCCGAAGTTTTACTCAGATTACGCAAAAACAAGTTGTTCTGCAAACTAGAGAAATGTGAATTTCATTGTTCCCAAGTACCCTTCTTGGGTTTTGTCATATCTAAGGATGG
This sequence comes from Rhinophrynus dorsalis, assembly GCA_037306005.1. NCBI lineage: Eukaryota > Metazoa > Chordata > Amphibia > Anura > Rhinophrynidae > Rhinophrynus > Rhinophrynus dorsalis. Next base: position 343,192 of record CM074718.1, on the reverse strand, counting down.
CATTGCCATGGACCAAGAGAAGTTGGCCACAGTCCTACGTTGGCCAAGACCCAAGGGGTTAAAGGCGATTCAAAGGATCCTAGGCTTCACCAACTATTACAGAAAATTTATTCAGAACTTTTCTACCATTACTAAACCATTGTCTGACCTGACGCATAAGGGTGTGAATCGCTCTCAATGGTCTGAGGCAGCTGAGATGGCCTTTGAAACCCTCAAGAAGGCGTTTGCATCTGCTCCTATTTTATCCCACCCTAACCCAGCCCTACCGTTCACACTAGAGGTTGATGCCTCCGAGTTTGGGGTAGGGGCAGTTCTCTCCCAACGCCCTAAGGAAGGGGGTAACTTGAGGCCGTGTGGATTCTTTTAAAAAAAACTGTCTAGTGCCCAGAGCCATTACGAAATTGGTGATAGGGAGTTATTGGCTATCATCTTGGCATTAAAAGAATGGCGACATCTTCTGGAAGGCACAAGGACCCCAGTATTAATCCTCATGGACCATAAAAACTTGATTTACTTGTCCGAGGCCAAAAGGCTGTCATCTCGCCAGGCTCGATGGGCTCTATTTCTGTCCAGATTTAATTTCATAGTGTCTTATCTGCCTGGCTCCAAGAATATTAAGGCCGATGCCTTGTCGAGACAATTCTGCACAGACATTGAGAGGGATGAGGCCCTGGTCCCCATAATTCAGCCCGATAGGATTCTGGCTACTATTCGTACCAGCATCACCTCGCCACTAGGTGAGCAGATCTTGGCATCTCAAGGGCATGCACCTCCGGAAACCCCTGTTGGCAAGTGTTTTGTGGACGAACCTTTCCGTACCAAATTACTTGAGACCTATCACTCCTCCAAGGCAGCTGGGCACATTGGCAGAGATCAGTTGGCATGGTCCTTATCTCGAACATTCTGGTGGCCCTCTCTGAAGGCCGACTGCTCTGCATTCACTGCTGCTTGTACCACCTGTGCCCGTGCCAAAACTCCTAGGCATCTCCCAGTGGGACTGCTCCAACCTGTGCCTAATGGTGACCGTCCTTGGTCCCATATTTTTATAGATTTCTAGGGAGAGCTGCCTAATTCTAAGGGCTATACTTTCATCCTTATGGTGGTGGATAGGTTCTCAAAAATGGCTCACTTCGTGCCCCTTTCTGGCCTTCCCTCGGCCCAGGAGTTGACATTCATTTTTGCCAGAGAAGTATTCCGCTTGCACGGGGTGCCTAGAGTGATACTGTCCGACCGGGGGAGTCAATTCGTGTCGAGATTCTGGAGGGCTTTTTGTGGCCAGATGGGCATTCAATTGTCCTTTTCCTCCGCCTACCATCCCCAGACCAACGGAGCCGCTGAGCGTGCCAATCAGGGACTGGAGCAGTTTTTACGCTGCTTTGTGACTGATCATCATGATAACTGGGCCGACCTGTTGCCGTGGGCAGAGTTCGCCAGGAACTGTGCGGTTAATTCATCGTCTGGGAGCTCTCCGTTCCTTATTAATTATGGGTTCCAACCCTGTCTGCTCCCAGACTCATTTCAGTCCCAACAGATTCCGGCTCTGGATGAGCACATGGAGCAGCTCCGCTCCACTTGGGCACAGGTGCAAAGGTCCCTCAGTCAGTCCTTCCACAGACATCAGCGGCATGCCAATCGCAGACGACGGCCAGCGGTTTCCTTCCAGGTTGGGGACAGGGTATGGCTCTCCTCCAGGAATCTCAACTTGCAAGTGCCTTCGAACAAGCTGGCCCCCCGGTTCATTGGACCATTTAAAATTATTCGCAAAATCAATCCTGTGGCATACGCTTTGGAACTTCCTAACAATATGCGTATTCACAATGTGTTCCATGTGTCATTGTTAAAACCCTTGGTTTGCAACCGCTATACTACCACTCTGGTGGTTCCTGGGCCGGTGGAGGTGCAGGGCCAAGAGGAATACGAAGTTCAGAGTATCATTGACTCCAGGAAATTTAGAGGCAAGTTGCAATATTTGGTCCACTGGAAAGGGTATGGACCTGAGGAGCGCTCTTGGGTTGACCATGGGGACCTCCATGCTCCACGTTTGTTACGCAACTTCCACTCCAAATTTCCGCAGAAACCCAGACCCCCCAGCAGGGGAGGGGGTCTTTGAGAGGGGGGTACTATCACGGTCCCCGTGTCTTTCTGTCAATCTATCATGATGTACCTGTGCATTGGTGGAGACTGATTGGCCCGCCCAGGATGTGCCGTTATATGCTGGAGCTTGGGCAATTGTCAGTTGCCCTTTCGTGGTGTTCCTGTTGCTGCGCCTTGTTGCCATATTCCAGTGTCTTCTGTGTACCGACCCGGCTAGTCTGACTCTGTTCCTGATTCTGCTCTGTGATCGGACCCGGCTTTGGCTGACGACCCTGTTCCGTGATTTGACCCGGCTTTGGCTGACGACCCTGCTCCGTGATTTGACCCGGCTTTGGCTGACGACCCTGCTCCGTGATTCGACCCGGCTCTGGCTGATGACCCTGCTCTGTGATTATTTCCGGCCTGCCTCTGTTCCAGCTTTTTCTCCGACCTGTCTGCTGTTCCAGTTACCGCTCCGGTTCTGCCTGCTGTTCCGGTTGCTGTGCAGGCCTGTCTGCTGTTCCAGTGATTGTTCCGGTTCTGCCTGCTGTTCCGGTTGCGGTACCGGCCTGTCTGCTGTTCCAGTGATCGTTCCGGTTCTGCCTGCTGTTCCGGTTGCGGTACCGGCCTGTCTGCTGTTCCAGTGATCGTTCCGGTTCTGCCTGCTGTTCCGGTTGCGGTGCTGGCCTGTCTGCTGTTCCAGTTACCGTTCCGGTGCTGCCTGCTGTTCCTGTGTTCCTGCGTCATTCCAGTCACTTGGCGACATTCTGGACTGTAATAGCGACTCACTGTTCCTCTCACTTGTCAGTAGCTGTGGCCTGAGGTTGCTTTGCCTGCTGTTGGCTGCCAAGGTACTCGCGTGTGTACAGAACCATTTGACCCTTGCAGTGCCTGTAGTCTCTGGTCTGGTGCCTCCGATACTTCTTGCCAAGCATACATTTCTTTGACATAGCCTTTTACTCTGAGTGCTTCTGTGTGTCTCTTATTCCATCAGAGCCTTGTCGGTCCGTGTTCTTTCTCTGGCTCAGGACCACAGACGTTGAAGGTACATTCCCATTGCACTCCAGAGGACATTGGCTCAATTACAGCTTGTGCAGTTACCATCAGTACAGCACCCAAGGGGTGTATGGTCATATCCTAGTGGCACATGCAGGGTTATTACTTTTCTAGTCAAGGGCGATTTCGGTTCTGATCTTTACAGCGTGGCAATAGCACTCCTCTGTAGCCCCAGGCGTGGGTACCGGCTCAGCTCTGGACTTTGGGTTCTAGTATATCAACTTGAGAGTGTATTCAGTGCAGTTACTCCACTATCCTGCTATTGAGAGACTGTGTCCACTATCCTGCTATTGAGAGACTGTGTTCCAGAGACTGCTATTTATCCTGGGCGTTGGCCAATCTTGTATATCTCACCCATTTCAGTCTTTAACCCTTTGGGGATAATTCCCTATCTATTCTAGCACTTGTCATTATTCATTGTGTGCATTCTCTTTGTTATTTTGCCATTGTTGCTATCTATGTGCTGGCCTCTAGGGGCCTTGTTTTATTTTCAATAAAACTGTGTTTTTACTTCATACCCTGGTCTGAGTGTCAGAAAACCGTAACAGTACGAAAGGGCCATGACCTCAGACGGGAAAAGTGACAGTAATACACAGAACCTCCATTGGAGGATGGATGTTCACAAGCAACGCCTAGACCAATTGGCACTGGCCATGCAAACCTTGCTTGAACGTACGGTACACCTTGAGAAACCAAATCAAAATCCGGTGGTCCCCCCAGTTATGACACCGGATAATAATACTGGGCAATTGTTGGCACCCTCTCGTAGTTTTACGGCGGCGGCGCCGTTACCATTAAGATACAATGGTGAACCCACTCTCTGCAGAGGTTTCCTGAATCAACTAGAGATATTCCTAGAACTCACACCCCATGCTTTCCCAAATGACCGTAGCAAGGTGGGGTTCATGATATCTCTACTAACTGGCAAAGCCCTGGCATGGGCTAATCCTTTATGGGAGCAGGCTAAACCCTGTACTCAAAACTTTACCGAGTTTGTCAAACAGTTTTGCAGAGTATTTGAGTTACCTGGGCGAGCTATCTCTGCGGCAAAAAAATTGATGGTAATGCAAATGGGCGACCGTACTGTGGCAGAGTATGCTATAGAATTTCGGATTCTAGCAGCTGAAGTAGCCTGGAATAATGAGGCACTCCTGGCAGCCTTTTCACAGGGCCTATCCGACTCCATTAAGGATGAAATTGCTGCCAGGGAGGTGCCTGCTGAGCTGGATGAGTTTATAAACTATGTAATACTCATTGACACTCGCATGCGTGAGAGGCGATTAACTAAGAGGGCTAGTTCCAAGACCTATGGGCACGAGAGGTCTTTTAACCCACCCTCTCCTCCCATTCCTCCTGACCGGGCGTTTGAGACAGGAGAGCCTATGCAGATTGGCTTTACCAGGTTGTCTAAGTAGGAGAGGGCTCATCGCAAAAGACATGGGTTATGCCTATATTGTGGCAAGAAAGGGCACCTATTAAATACTTGCCCGGTACGTCAGGGAAACGCACGCACCTAGGGTACCTTGGGGGACAGGCCCTAGGTGGTGTACAACCGTCCTCAGATACTGACTACAAGAAACCCACCATTCCAGTGAGTTTTCTCCTAAGCGACCAAGCTGTGGAGGTACTAGCCCTGGTAGATTCTGGCGCAGCAGGCTATTTCATGGATCGAGCATTTGCAGAAAGACATAATATTCCTTTGTCTAAAAGAGATACTCCGCTAGCCATTGAGGCTATTGATGGCAGACCCCTCGAACCAGCTCTGGTTACCATGGAGACTACTCTACTCTGTATGTCAGTTGGGGCCCTCCATAAGGAGGAGGTTCGTTTTCAGATTATTAATTCACCACATCATGCAGTCATTCTGGGGTTCCCTTAGTTAATGTTGCATAATCCCCAGTTTGACTGGCAAACGTGAGATTAAGTCATGGTCCAGTTATTGCTCTGATAACTGTCTGTCTCATCCTATCAGGATATTGTGTACCTCTCCTTCTGTGCCGGCAGAATACAGCAACTTCTGCGACGTATTCAGTAAGGGTGAGGCCAGCGCATTGCCACAGCATCGGCCATATGATTGCGCTATTGATCTGCCCCAGGGAGTGGTGCCACCGAGGGGTAGGACATACCCATTGTCCTGTGAGGAGACTAGGGCCATGGATGAGTACATTGAGGATGCCCTCAAACGAGGGATTATTCGTAAATCATCCTCCCCGGCAGGTGCAGGGTTCTTCTTCGTAAAGAAGAAGAGTGGCGAGTTACGACCGTGTACTGACTACCGTGGACTCAATAAGTTAATGTCCAAAAATGCGTATCCCATTCCACTCATCACAGAGTTATTTGACAGGTTGAAAGGCTCCTCTATCTTTACAAAACTCGATCTACGTGCCGCCTACAACCTAATAAGAATCAGGGCCGGTGATGAGTGGAAGACGGCATTCAATACTAGGTCATGCCACTACGAATATCTTGTTATGCCATTTGGATTATGTAATGCACCTGCCGTATTCCAAGAATTCATTAACGACATCCTCCGCGACTTGTTACAGTCATGTGTGGTCGTATACCTGGACGATATATTGATCCATTCTGCTAGTTTAACCCAACACATCCAGGATGTGTCCGAAGTTTTACTCAGATTATGCAAAAACAAGTTGTTCTGCAAACTAGAGAAATGTGAATTTCATTGTTCCCAAGTACCCTTCTTGGGTTTTGTCATATCTAAGGATGGCATTCCCATGGACCAAGAGAAGTTGGCCACAGTCCTACGTTGGCCAAGACCCAAGGGGTTAAAGGCGATTCAAAGGTTCCTAGGCTTCACCAACTATTACAGAAAATTTATTCAGAACTTTTCTACCATTACTAAACCATTGTCTGACCTGACGCATAAGGGTGTGAATCGCTCTCAATGGTCTGAGGCAGCTGAGATGGCCTTTGAAACCCTCAAGAAGGCGTTTGCATCTGCTCCTATTTTATCCCACCCTAACCCAGCCCTACCGTTCACACTAGAGGTTGATGCCTCCGAGTTTGGGGTAGGGGCAGTTCTCTCCCAACGCCCTAAGGAAGGGGGTAACTTGAGGCCGTGTGGATTCTTTTAAAAAAAACTGTCTAGTGCCCAGAGCCATTACGAAATTGGTGATAGGGAGTTATTGGCTATCATCTTGGCATTAAAAGAATGGCGACATCTTCTGGAAGGCACAAGGACCCCAGTATTAATCCTCATGGACCATAAAAACTTGATTTACTTGTCCGAGGCCAAAAGGCTGTCATCTCGCCAGGCTCGATGGGCTCTATTTCTGTCCAGATTTAATTTCATAGTGTCTTATCTGCCTGGCTCCAAGAATATTAAGGCAGATGCCTTGTCGAGACAATTCTGCACAGACATTGAGAGGGATGAGGCCCTGGTCCCCATAATTCAGCCCGATAGGATTCTGGCTACTATTCGTACCAGCATCACCTCGCCACTGGGTGAGCAGATCTTGGCATCTCAAGGGCATGCACCTCCGGAAACCCCTGTTGGCAAGTGTTTTGTGGACGAGCCTTTCCGTACCAAATTACTTGAGACCTATCACTCCTCCAAGGCAGCTGGGCACATTGGCAGAGATCAGTTGGCATGGTCCTTATCTCGAACATTCTGGTGGCCCTCTCTGAAGGCCGACTGCTCTGCATTCACTGCTGCTTGTACCACCTGTGCCCGTGCCAAAACTCCTAGGCATCTCCCAGTGGGACTGCTCCAACCTGTGCCTAATGGTGACCGTCCTTGGTCCCACATTTTTATAGATTTCTAGGGAGAGCTGCCTAATTCTAAGGGCTATACTTTCATCCTTATGGTGGTGGATAGGTTCTCAAAAATGGCTCACTTTGTGCCCCTTTCTGGCCTTCCCTCGGCCCAGGAGTTGACATTCATTTTTGCCAGAGAAGTATTCCGCTTGCACGGGGTGCCTAGAGTGATACTGTCCGACCGGGGGAGTCAATTCGTGTCGAGATTCTGGAGGGCTTTTTGTGGCCAGATGGGCATTCAATTGTCCTTTTCCTCCGCCTACCATCCCCAGACCAACGGAGCCGCTGAGCGTGCCAATCAGGGACTGGAGCAGTTTTTACGCTGCTTTGTGACTGATCATCATGATAACTGGGCCGACCTGTTGCCGTGGGCAGAGTTCGCCAGGAACTGTGCGGTTAATTCATCGTCTGGGAGCTCTCCGTTCCTTATTAATTATGGGTTCCAACCCTGTCTGCTCCCAGACTCATTTCAGTCCCAACAGATTCCGGCTCTGGATGAGCACATGGAGCAGCTCCGCTCCACTTGGGCACAGGTGCAAAGGTCCCTCAGTCAGTCCTTCCACAGACATCAGCGGCATGCCAATCGCAGACGACGGCCAGCGGTTTCCTTCCAGGTTGGGGACAGGGTATGGCTCTCCTCCAGGAATCTCAACTTGCAAGTGCCTTCGAACAAGCTGGCCCCCCGGTTCATTGGACCATTTAAAATTATTCGCAAAATCAATCCTGTGGCATACGCTTTGGAACTTCCTAACAATATGCGTATTCACAATGTGTTCCATGTGTCATTGTTAAAACCCTTGGTTTGCAACCGCTATACTACCACTCTGGTGGTTCCTGGGCCAGTGGAGGTGCAGGGCCAAGAGGAATACGAAGTTCAGAGTATCATTGACTCCAGGAAATTTAGAGGCAAGTTGCAATATTTGGTCCACTGGAAAGGGTATGGACCTGAGGAGCGCTCTTGGGTTGACCATGGGGACCTCCATGCTCCACGTTTGTTACGCAACTTCCACTCCAAATTTCCGCAGAAACCCAGACCCCCCAGCAGGGGAGGGGGTCTTTGAGAGGGGGGTACTATCACGGTCCCCGTGTCTTTCTGTCAATCTATCATGATGTACCTGTGCATTGGTGGAGACTGATTGGCCCGCCCAGGATGTGCCGTTATATGCTGGAGCTTGGGCAATTGTCAGTTGCCCTTTCGTGGTGTTCCTGTTGCTGCGCCTTGTTGCCATATTCCAGTGTCTTCTGTGTACCGACCCGGCTAGTCTGACTCTGTTCCTGATTCTGCTCTGTGATCGGACCCGGCTTTGGCTGACGACCCTGTTCCGTGATTTGACCCGGCTTTGGCTGACGACCCTGCTCCGTGATTTGACCCGGCTTTGGCTGACGACCCTGCTCCGTGATTCGACCCGGCTCTGGCTGATGACCCTGCTCTGTGATTATTTCCGGCCTGCCTCTGTTCCAGCTTTTTCTCCGGACCTGTCTGCTGTTCCAGTTACCGCTCCGGTTCTGCCTGCTGTTCCGGTTGCTGTGCAGGCCTGTCTGCTGTTCCAGTGATTGTTCCGGTTCTGCCTGCTGTTCCGGTTGCGGTACCGGCCTGTCTGCTGTTCCAGTGATCGTTCCGGTTCTGCCTGCTGTTCCGGTTGCGGTACCGGCCTGTCTGCTGTTCCAGTGATCGTTCCGGTTCTGCCTGCTGTTCCGGTTGCGGTGCTGGCCTGTCTGCTGTTCCAGTTACCGTTCCGGTGCTGCCTGCTGTTCCTGTGTTCCTGCGTCATTCCAGTCACTTGGCGACATTCTGGACTGTAATAGCGACTCACTGTTCCTCTCACTTGTCAGTAGCTGTGGCCTGAGGTTGCTTTGCCTGCTGTTGGCTGCCAAGGTACTCGCGTGTGTACAGAACCATTTGACCCTTGCAGTGCCTGTAGTCTCTGGTCTGGTGCCTCCGATACTTCTTGCCAAGCATACATTTCTCTGACATAGCTTTTTACTCTGAGTGCTTCTGTGTGTCTCTTATTCCATCAGAGCCTTGTCGGTCCGTGTTCTTTCTCTGGCTCAGGACCACAGACGTTGAAGGTACATTCCCATTGCACTCCAGAGGACATTGGCTCAATTACAGCTTGTGCAGTTACCATCAGTACAGCACCCAAGGGGTGTATGGCCATATCCTAGTGGCACATGCAGGGTTATTACTTTTCTAGTCAAGGGCGATTTCGGTTCTGATCTTTACAGCGTGGCAATAGCACTCCTCTGTAGCCCCAGGCGTGGGTACCGGCTCAGCTCTGGACTTTGGGTTCTAGTATATCAACTTGAGAGTGTATTCAGGGCAGTTACTCCACTATCCTGCTATTGAGAGACTGTGTCCACTATCCTGCTATTGAGAGACTGTGTTCCAGAGACTGCTATTTATCCTGGGCGTTGGCCAATCTTGTATATCTCACCCATTTCAGTCTTTAACCCTTTGGGGATAATTCCCTATCTATTCTAGCACTTGTCATTATTCATTGTGTAAATAACAAATAGATCCCAAGGGTAGAGCGCTCTAGAAGGAACAATATAAGACCACAAAAAAATCTAACATATAAGTGAAAATCTGATACAGAGGCAGTAGTTACAGAATCGCTTGCTAATATAATCAGAATAATCAGTAAGTCACATATAAGTAGTCATGAATGTCAAAAAACAACATATGAACGATGAAGATGTGGAAATGAGGATGGAATGAAAAAGTCAGTCAATGAATGGATGATGAATGGTATAATGAATTCAATGATGAATGCCCGTCTTCTCAATCAGTGCAGCAGGAATCGGTGTCAAGTGGCCTTGTCCACTACATACAATGCTGAGTCTGGAGACACTTACAATGCAGCGCACATGATAAAAAAGAGAAGAGGCAAAGAGTAATAATCTAAGTGTAGTAATTTAATACTGACAATAAAAAATCCAGTTAAAATTGCACTCACATTAGCCCTTCTTGGGCTTTTTGCACATCAAAACGGATTTCTCCCCTTCTAGCCAACGGACTGCGTCCTCCGATCCGACTAGGTCCCGGTCCAGATGTAACAATGATGTCTCCCTTCCGCCAAATCGATGTTCCAACAGTTAAAGGAAATGTAAGTGTTCCACTTTAGAATATATCCATGCGTGGTAAGGTATCCACAGGAACACTATGACCAATATATACTTGCAAATCAATGTTTGCTTCAAACTGAAGTCTCGTGGCAGGTTGCGTTTTGAAACGCTATGGAGGCCGGTGTACGGAACTGTCAGGGGCGGGGGAACCTCGCAGGGGGCGTGGAGAGAGCCCGGTAATCTGAGGCAATAGCTCTGATAAGTCCCAAACGTTTTCGCAGACTCAGTCTGCTTCCTCAGGGCACAAAATCAAATGGCTGATGGGACGAAGATCAGGATCTTAAATACCTGATTGGTTAACAAGACATTTAATTACATAATAGTCTATCTCACTTAAAACGAGTAAAAACATCGGAATTACCATAAAACAATCCGGACTAATGTAAACAACAATTAGTCTAATACAATAATTGCTCTATGAAAAATTTGATACAAGTACTTCTTTTTCTATCATTTATACAAGTAGTATGGGGTTTGGTAGCAAATAAAACTGAAAAGAAGAAGAGGTACAATTTATTTTTAAAGATTCTTATATTGAACAAATAGCAGAGGACGAAACCTTCCACCGGTCAATTGATCGTTGTTCAAAATAGACTGTGTATATATATACGATGTATCCAATAATTGATTGTGTATATTAAAAATACTTATGGTGATATATCCAACTCCTGGTGTGATCGTATGTGAAATGTGTGCTTGTGAAGGAGATACAGTGTGTCTAAAAATAAAGATAGTGTGTGTAAGATGGATGTGGCATGATACATTATGTGCATACTGATGATTGAAATGACAAAGAAATGAAAGCGTTTGTGAAGCTGCTAGAAGTGGCATGTGTAAAAGAGAAAAAGAAGTATTCTAAAAATGACAATGATAGTCGTAAGTGAAAACAATAAAAGTGATTTCCAATGATATTTCTTTTCTTGTGTGTTGAATGAATCGTTGCTATATTGAACATCGATACAACATCAAAGCCTATGTATAATTATAGGTTAAAACGATCATACCCTAAACTAATAATAAACATAAGGAAACATGAATGTCACTTGTTAAAAAACGGATGAAAAGTATTTGGGTATTGGACATAGAAAAAACAGTATAGACAACTCTATTACAATATTTGTAACCTAAAAGGAAATCTAGTCTACAATATTGTATATGGCTTAGGGATCACTGAAACTATACTGAATGAACATTAAATATTAAATGAAATGAGACGAAATGGAGTAAAGACAAATTAAGTAAAAACTGTTCAGAGGTGGGAAAATGATACCACCACATAAAAAATGATAATACTAACATAAAAAGTGATAATAAAAATTATATAGTAAACAAAATGTATTAATAATAAAAGAATAATATTGATTCCAAAACAATAAAATCTGCCAACTATTCCCCAATGAATATATTTGACTATGCCCTTATAGGTCTATTGGACTCCAAAATATCTATGGGTCATAATTAGTAGTGGCTAAACAGTCCCCTAAAACATTCTAACTATATAAGAAGAAGGGGAGAGGGCGAAAAAGATGTGTATGAAAAAGCCAATATAAAATATAATTGAAGTAAATATAGTATTAATAACTGCTAAATAAAAGCTACAAAATCAAAATCTACATTGAGTCCCCCTGGATTCAGGGTTTTTAACTCATAAATCCAGTAGGACTCCCTTTGTCTCAACTTTAAAAGACGATCCCCTCCTCTATGTCCCAATTTTACCTGCTCAATGCCTACAATAGTAAGACCTTCATGTTTGCAATTGTGTGTAGTTCTACAATGATCAGATAAACTATGATTTTCTAATCCTTTTTGAATATTATATAGATGTTCATTAAATCTTATTTTTAATTTCCTTTTGGTCCTTCCTACATATTGGGCACCACATATGCAAGTGATAAGGTACACAACATATGTACTCGAACAGGTGACATAATTTTGAATTTTATAAAGTTTGTTAGTAACTGTGGATTTAAATTCCACATTTTTAGAATTTGGTAAATGGGAACAACAGCTACATCCTTTCCTTCCACATTTATACATGCCTTTCCTCATTAAGAAAGTGTTAGAAGACTTTTGGCTTTTTGAATGAATGTCACTTGGTGCAATATAACTTGCTATATTACGGTTTTTTCTATACACAACCTTTGGATGATTGCCTAGTAAGGGTTTTAGCACTGTATCCTCCATTAGAACATGCCAATGTTTACTTAATATTCGATGAATTTGTTTTGATTGGGAACTATATGTTGTGCTAAAAATTGGCAAATTATTGGTAGAGTTCGTGTTGTGCGATTTATAATGTAATAATTCTTTCCTCTTTAATTGTGCGCTTTTTTCTCTTGCTTGTTTAATCACTTCACAGTCATATTTTTTATCCTGAAATTTCTTACTTAATATTTTAGACTCTTTAATAAAGTCTTCATCTCTAGAACAATTTCTTCTGATTCTTTGAAATTGTCCAAATGGCACATTGTTGATCCATCGCTGATTGTGACCACTGGAGGCATGCAGATAGCTGTTTCCATCTACATCCTTCCGGTGGTTTCTAGAAAGAATTTCCAAACTGGGACCGCAAAAGAGGACAACATCCAGGAATACTATTTCTTCCGAATGGACATTGGTAGTAAAAGTTAAATTCATGGAATTACTATTCAAGTAAGTAAGAAAATCCCTGCATTGTGCCTCCGTGCCATCCCAAATCAGCAGTAGATCATCAATGTACCTCTTGTAATAAATAATATGTTGAGAAAATGGATTATTGTTGTGAATATGATCATTTTCCCATTTTCCCATATAAAGATTAGCATAGGAAGGTGCAAAGGCTGACCCCATAGCTACTCCATACATTTGTAAAAAAAACTGCTTATCAAATAAAAAATAATTATGATGTAAAATGAATTCTATACATTTGATAATGAATTGTATTTGTGCTGGGGGTAAAATCTGATGTTTGACCAAAAGGGATTCTATCGCAGTAAGGCCTAATGAATGGGGTATGCAAGTGTATAGACTTGAAACATCACAAGTTACCCATAAGTAATGTTTTTTCCATGTAATGTGTTGTAGGCTATTGAGTACCTGAATAGTGTCTTTTAGATAAGATGGTAAAGTGGAAACTAGAGGTTTGAGAAATTCATCTATATATTGTGAAATGGAATATGTTAGTGAATTAATCCCTGAGATTATTGGTCTTCCAGGCGGTTGATCTAAAGACTTGTGTAATTTCGGAAGATGATAAAAAATGGGTATTGTTGGATTTGGATTATAAAGAAAATTGAATTCTGTGGACGTAATTATGTCATTTTGTACTGCTTCTTTTAGAAGAATAGATAACTTTTCCAAAAACTCCTCGGTGGGATCTTTCTTCAGGGTCATATAGGTACTTGTGTCATCCAGCAGTCTATAGGCTTCATTTATATAATCTATTTTGTTCTGTATACAGATACCTCCACCCTTGTCTGCTTGCCTGATCACAATGTTGTCATTCTTTTGGAGATTTTTGAGGGATTCTCTCTCTAGTTTATTAAGATTGTGTAATGATTTTGGAATAGATGGATTGATTTTATCCAAATCCCTTGCTACTAGTTGATTGAACACTTTGATCTGTTCAGATTGGCTATAAGTTGGAAAAAAAATGGATTTTGATTTTTTATTACTATGTATAGGTTTCCAATGTTCTAACTGAGAAGAGTCAGTTTCTAACATTTGTAAAGAGCGGATATTGTATTTATCTTGCATTGATAAAGCAGAGGGGTGATGTTTCGGCTCACCAGGTTGTGTAGCAAAATATCTTTTTAAAGTAATTGATCTGATATACTTATTGAGATCAATATATGTGTTAAATTTGTTAAGAGGCTGAGCTGGAGCAAAAGATAAGCCTTTATTGAGAACACGTTTTTCAAATTCTGTGAGTACATGATCACTAAGATTGAATATAGTAGAGTCTGTTGATTGTTTTATGCTTCGTCTATCTTTGTGATTTTTGTGTGACCCTCCTCTACAACCTCTTCTGTAGATAAAGCTCTTTTTAATGATTTGCTTATTTGAACTTGTGATAATGGATGAACTATTGTCTGTTGTATTGGTATTGGTTGGTAAAGTTCCTCTATTGTTTGGTTGATGATTGTCTCCTGTTGAGTGTATGTTGTATTGGTTGATTTCCCTGGAGTTGGTGTTCTCTGGGGATCTATGGATGTGGTTGATGGTTGAATCTCTAATTGTGATTGTGTCGTTTGTGTCCTGTTGGAGTGATATCGGCCTCTCCCTAAAAAAGGCTGTTGTGATGTCTTAGGGATTGCACCAGTGTGATGTGTTGATAATGGTTCAAAGCGATTAGTAGTTGGTATATTGCTATAATGGGTGTTGGAAATTGGATATTGATTATGTGAATGAGATGTTTGTTGATTGTTTCTATTTTTATTGGATGTTCTAGATCGATTGTACTGGTGATTGGGATGATGTTGTTTGTAATTGCCTGGTCTAAATTGGTTAGACCCATACTGATTAGTGATTCTAGGATTAGTGTATCCATGATGATTGATAATCTTTGATCTATTTTCATAGTCTTGTTTGTCCCTTATAAATTTCTTTTGTTTTGTATGTGTAATGTTTTTTTCCAATAGGTTCAAGTTTTTATTTACTTGGCTTTGTAATTTTTTATGCTCATTTGTGAGATTAGCATTTTTGATGGATTTTTCTACATCCTCAATTTCCTTCTTTGTTTTGTTCAACCTATTTTCTCTGTATTTAATGAGAAGTTCTATCAATTTTAATGAACAGTTTTCCAGGATTGTGTCCCATTCCAATTGGTATTCAATTTCGTCCATTTCAAAGGATGGAGCTTTGTATAATCTTAAACCTCTGGGTATTATTTTGTGTTTAAGATAATTATCTAATGAAATGAGATCAAACCAATCTTTGGTTTCTTTAATAAGTAGTCTTTCTAAATCTCTAATTAGTTGTAATGGGTCACTAATCCTGGTTGGCCGCTCATTTTCTTCTTGTAAAAAGTCCAATGTCCTATTTCTTTGACTTCTAATATGTTGATAAGTAATTTGTTCGGTCCTATTTTGTTGCATACTGTGCTGCTACTAATCACCCGAAGGATTGAAACAAGGAGATAAACTAAAGAGTTGTGCAAATAACAAATAGATCCCAAGGGTAGAGCGCTCTAGAAGGAACAATATAAGACCACCAAAAAATCTAACATATAAGTGAAAATCTGATACAGAGGCAGTAGTTACAGAATCGCTTGCTAATATAATCAGAATAATCAGTAAGTCACATATAAGTAGTCATGAATGTCAAAAAACAACATATGAACGATGAAGATGTGGAAATGAGGATGGAATGAAAAAGTCAGTCAATGAATGGATGATGAATGGTATAATGAATTCAATGATGAATGCCCGTCTTCTCAATCAGTGCAGCAGGAATCGGTGTCAAGTGGCCTTGTCCACTACATACAATGCTGAGTCTGGAGACACTTACAATGCAGCGCACATGATAAAAAAGAGAAGAGGCAAAGAGTAATAATCTAAGTGTAGTAATTTAATACTGACAATAAAAAATCCAGTTAAAATTGCACTCACATTAGCCCTTCTTGGGCTTTTTGCACATCAAAACGGATTTCTCCCCTTCTAGCCAACGGACTGCGTCCTCCGATCCGACTAGGTCCCGGTCCAGATGTAACAATGATGTCTCCCTTCCGCCAAATCGATGTTCCAACAGTTAAAGGAAATGTAAGTGTTCCACTTTAGAATATATCCATGCGTGGTAAGGTATCCACAGGAACACTATGACCAATATATACTTGCAAATCAATGTTTGCTTCAAACTGAAGTCTCGTGGCAGGTTGCGTTTTGAAACGCTATGGAGGCCGGTGTACGGAACTGTCAGGGGCGGGGGAACCTCGCAGGGGGCGTGGAGAGAGCCCGGTAATCTGAGGCAATAGCTCTGATAAGTCCCAAACGTTTTCGCAGACTCAGTCTGCTTCCTCAGGGCACAAAATCAAATGGCTGATGGGACGAAGATCAGGATCTTAAATACCTGATTGGTTAACAAGACATTTAATTACATAATAGTCTATCTCACTTAAAACGAGTAAAAACATCGGAATTACCATAAAACAATCCGGACTAATGTAAACAACAATTAGTCTAATACAATAATTGCTCTATGAAAAATTTGATACAAGTACTTCTTTTTCTATCATTTATACAAGTAGTATGGGGTTTGGTAGCAAATAAAACTGAAAAGAAGAAGAGGTACAATTTATTTTGTACCATATGTACACCTGTTCGAGTACATATGTTGTGTACCTTATCACTTGCATATGTGGTGCCCAATATGTAGGAAGGACCAAAAGGAAATTAAAAATAAGATTTAATGAACATCTATATAATATTCAAAAAGGATTAGAAAATCATAGTTTATCTGATCATTGTAGAACTACACACAATTGCAAACATGAAGGTCTTACTATTGTAGGCATTGAGCAGGTAAAATTGGGACATAGAGGAGGGGATCGTCTTTTAAAGTTGAGACAAAGGGAGTCCTACTGGATTTATGAGTTAAAAACCCTGAATCCAGGGGGACTCAATGTAGATTTTGATTTTGTAGCTTTTATTTAGCAGTTATTAATACTATATTTACTTCAATTATATTTTATATTGGCTTTTTCATACACATCTTTTTCGCCCTCTCCCCTTCTTCTTATATAGTTAGAATGTTTTAGGGGACTGTTTAGCCACTACTAATTATGACCCATAGATATTTTGGAGTCCAATAGACCTATAAGGGCATAGTCAAATATATTCATTGGGGAATAGTTGGCAGATTTTATTGTTTTGGAATCAATATTATTCTTTTATTATTAATACATTTTGTTTACTATATAATTTTTATTATCACTTTTTATGTTAGTATTATCATTTTTTATGTGGTGGTATCATTTTCCCACCTCTGAACAGTTTTTACTTAATTTGTCTTTACTCCATTTCGTCTCATTTCATTTAATATTTAATGTTCATTCAGTATAGTTTCAGTGATCCCTAAGCCATATACAATATTGTAGACTAGATTTCCTTTTAGGTTACAAATATTGTAATAGAGTTGTCTATACTGTTTTTTCTATGTCCAATACCCAAATACTTTTCATCCGTTTTTTAACAAGTGACATTCATGTTTCCTTATGTTTATTATTAGTTTAGGGTATGATCGTTTTAACCTATAATTATACATAGGCTTTGATGTTGTATCGATGTTCAATATAGCAACGATTCATTCAACACACAAGAAAAGAAATATCATTGGAAATCACTTTTATTGTTTTCACTTACGACTATCATTGTCATTTTTAGAATACTTCTTTTTCTCTTTTATTACAAGAGGTACATTGATGATCTACTGCTGATTTGGGATGGCACGGAGGCACAATGCAGGGATTTTCTTACTTACTTGAATAGTAATTCCATGAATTTAACTTTTACTACCAATGTCCATTCGGAAGAAATAGTATTCCTGGATGTTGTCCTCTTTTGCGGTCCCAGTTTGGAAATTCTTTCTAGAAACCACCGGAAGGATGTAGATGGAAACAGCTATCTGCATGCCTCCAGTGGTCACAATCAGCGATGGATCAACAATGTGCCATTTGGACAATTTCAAAGAATCAGAAGAAATTGTTCTAGAGATGAAGACTTTATTAAAGAGTCTAAAATATTAAGTAAGAAATTTCAGGATAAAAAATATGACTGTGAAGTGATTAAACAAGCAAGAGAAAAAAGCGCACAATTAAAGAGGAAAGAATTATTACATTATAAATCGCACAACACGAACTCTACCAATAATTTGCCAATTTTTAGCACAACATATAGTTCCCAATCAAAACAAATTCATCGAATATTAAGTAAACATTGGCATGTTCTAATGGAGGATACAGTGCTAAAACCCTTACTAGGGAAGCACGGTGTCTAGGGGTGATAATTGACAACTCTCTCTCATTTTCCTCTCATATTAATGCCATTACTAAATCCTGTCGCTTTCTTTTGCGTAACATTGCAAAAATCCGTCCCTTCCTCTGTTCCTCCACAGCCAAAATTCTTATACATGCAATCATCCTCTCCCGCATGGACTATTGCAACATTCTTCTGTCTGGCATTCCTTCTTCCCATCTCCAACCACTTCAATCTATACAGAATGCGGCAGCACGAATTACTCTTCTGTCACCTAGGTTTGTCCCTGCCCCACTCCTCCTCAAAACTCTCCATTGGCTGCCTATCAAACTCCGGATATCATACAAAATCTTACTTCTCTCTTTCAAGACACTTCTCTCCTTTACTCCTTCTTACATTTCCACTCTCATCTCCCGTTATACCCCATCCCGACACTTACGGTCAGCCAATGACTGTCTTCTCTCAGCTCCTTTTGTCTCTACAGCCCTGTCACGGATCAAACCTTTTTCTCTCATTGCTCCTTATCTATGGAATGCTCTACCTTCCAACCTACGCCACTGCACCTCTCTGACAACCTTCAAATCTCACTTGAAAATGCACCTCTTGGATAAAATCTCAACATGCTAGAAGGCACTGATGTTGTACAATGAATGTTCTTATAAATTATTTACATTACTGATGTCCTCTATTATCATGAAAACTAGCACTGTATTCAGCACTTGACCCTAATGTACTCTGTATGTCTCCCATTACCACTTTAGATTGTAAGCTTTCGGGCAGGGACCTCGCACCCAATGTTTCACTCTACAAAAAGCACCTGTAACCCTGTATTGTTTAAATTCTGAGATTGTAAAGCGCTGCGTACACTTGTGGCGCTATATAAATAAACATATTCATTCATTCATTCATTCATCCAAAGTTTGTGTATAGAAAAAACCGTAATATAGCAAGTTATATTGCACCAAGTGACATTCATTCAAAAAGCCAAAAGTCTTCTAACACTTTCTTAATGAGGAAAGGCATGTATAAATGTGGAAGGAAAGGATGTAGCTGTTGTTCCCATTTACCAAATTCTAAAAATGTGGAATTTAAATCCACAGTTACTAACAAACTTTATAAAATTCAAAATTATGTCACCTGTTCGAGTACATATGTTGTGTACCTTATCACTTGCATATGTGGTGCCCAATATGTAGGAAGGACCAAAAGGAAATTAAAAATAAGATTTAATGAACATCTATATAATATTCAAAAAGGATTAGAAAATCATAGTTTATCTGATCATTGTAGAACTACACACAATTGCAAACATGAAGGTCTTACTATTGTAGGCATTGAGCAGGTAAAATTGGGACATAGAGGAGGGGATCGTCTTTTAAAGTTGAGACAAAGGGAGTCCTACTGGATTTATGAGTTAAAAACCCTGAATCCAGGGGGACTCAATGTAGATTTTGATTTTGTAGCTTTTATTTAGCAGTTATTAATACTATATTTACTTCAATTATATTTTATATTGGCTTTTTCATACACATCTTTTTCGCCCTCTCCCCTTCTTCTTATATAGTTAGAATGTTTTAGGGGACTGTTTAGCCACTACTAATTATGACCCATAGATATTTTGGAGTCCAATAGACCTATAAGGGCATAGTCAAATATATTCATTGGGGAATAGTTGGCAGATTTTATTGTTTTGGAATCAATATTATTCTTTTATTATTAATACATTTTGTTTACTATATAATTTTTATTATCACTTTTTATGTTAGTATTATCATTTTTTATGTGGTGGTATCATTTTCCCACCTCTGAACAGTTTTTACTTAATTTGTCTTTACTCCATTTCGTCTCATTTCATTTAATATTTAATGTTCATTCAGTATAGTTTCAGTGATCCCTAAGCCATATACAATATTGTAGACTAGATTTCCTTTTAGGTTACAAATATTGTAATAGAGTTGTCTATACTGTTTTTTCTATGTCCAATACCCAAATACTTTTCATCCGTTTTTTAACAAGTGACATTCATGTTTCCTTATGTTTATTATTAGTTTAGGGTATGATCGTTTTAACCTATAATTATACATAGGCTTTGATGTTGTATCGATGTTCAATATAGCAACGATTCATTCAACACACAAGAAAAGAAATATCATTGGAAATCACTTTTATTGTTTTCACTTACGACTATCATTGTCATTTTTAGAATACTTCTTTTTCTCTTTTACACATGCCACTTCTAGCAGCTTCACAAACGCTTTCATTTCTTTGTCATTTCAATCATCAGTATGCACATAATGTATCATGCCACATCCATCTTACACACACTATCTTTATTTTTAGACACACTGTATCTCCTTCACAAGCACACATTTCACATACGATCACACCAGGAGTTGGATATATCACCATAAGTATTTTTAATATACACAATCAATTATTGGATACATCGTATATATATACACAGTCTATTTTGAACAACGATCAATTGACCGGTGGAAGGTTTCGTCCTCTGCTATTTGTTCAATATAAGAATCTTTAAAAATAAATTGTACCTCTTCTTCTTTTCAGTTTTATTTGCTACCAAACCCCATACTACTTGTATAAATGATAGAAAAAGAAGTACTTGTATCAAATTTTTCATAGAGCAATTATTGTATTAGACTAATTGTTGTTTACATTAGTCCGGATTGTTTTATGGTAATTCCGATGTTTTTACTCGTTTTAAGTGAGATAGACTATTATGTAATTAAATGTCTTGTTAACCAATCAGGTATTTAAGATCCTGATCTTCGTCCCATCAGCCATTTGATTTTGTGCCCTGAGGAAGCAGACTGAGTCTGCGAAAACGTTTGGGACTTATCAGAGCTATTGCCTCAGATTACCGGGCTCTCTCCACGCCCCCTGCGAGGTTCCCCCGCCCCTGACAGTTCCGTACACCGGCCTCCATAGCGTTTCAAAACGCAACCTGCCACGAGACTTCAGTTTGAAGCAAACATTGATTTGCAAGTATATATTGGTCATAGTGTTCCTGTGGATACCTTACCACGCATGGATATATTCTAAAGTGGAACACTTACATTTCCTTTAACTGTTGGAACATCGATTTGGCGGAAGGGAGACATCATTGTTACATCTGGACCGGGACCTAGTCGGATCGGAGGACGCAGTCCGTTGGCTAGAAGGGGAGAAATCCGTTTTGATGTGCAAAAAGCCCAAGAAGGGCTAATGTGAGTGCAATTTTAACTGGATTTTTTATTGTCAGTATTAAATTACTACACTTAGATTATTACTCTTTGCCTCTTCTCTTTTTTATCATGTGCGCTGCATTGTAAGTGTCTCCATTATTCATTGTGTGCATTCTCTTTGTTATTTTGCCATTGTTGCTATTTATGTGCTGGCCTCTAGGGGCCTTGTTTTATTTTCAATAAAACTGTGTTTTAACTTCATACCCTGGTCTGAGTGTTAGAAAACCGTAACACCCTGAGATGAGGTAAGGATTGAAGTGTGATCCTTAAGCCTCTGTGATGAGGTAAGGATTGAAGTGTGATCCTTCGGCCCCTGAGATGAGGTAAGGATTGAAGTGTGATCCTTCAGCCTCTGTGATGAGGTAAGGATTGAAGTGTGATCCTTCGGCCCCTGAGATGAGGTAAGGATTGAAGTGTGATCCTTCGGCCTCTACTGTGAAGTAAGGACTGAAGTGTGATCTTTCAACCCCTGCGATGAGGTAAGGATTGAAGTGTGATCCTTCAACCCCTGCGATGAGGTAAGGATTGAAGTGTGATCTTTCAACCCCTGAGATGAGGTAAGGATTGAAGTGTGATCCTTCAACCCCTGCGATGAGGTAAGGATTGAAGTGTGATCCTTCAGCTCCTGCGAAGAGGCAAGGATTGAATTGTGATCCTTCGGCCCCTGCGATGAGGTAAGGATTGAAGTGTGATCTTTCAACCCCTGCGATGAGGTAAGGATTGAAGTGTGATCCTTCGGCCCCTGAGGTGAGGTAAGGATTGAAGTGTGATCCTTCAGCCTCTGTGATGAGGTAAGGATTGAAGTGTGATCCTTCGGCCCCTGAGATGAGGTAAGGATTGAAGTGTGATCCTTCAGCCTCTGTGATGAGGTAAGGATTGAAGTGTGATCCTTCGGCCCCTGAGATGAGGTAAGGATTGAAGTGTGATCCTTCAGCCTTGTGATGAGGTAAGGATTGAAGTGTGATCCTTCGGCCCCTGAGATGAGGTAAGGATTGAAGTGTGATCCTTCAGCCTCTGTGATGAGGTAAGGATTGAAGTGTGATCCTTCGGCCCCTGAGATGAGGTAAGGATTGAAGTGTGATCTTTCAACCCCTGCGATGAGGTAAGGATTGAAGTGTGATCCTTCGGCCCCTGAGGTGAGGTAAGGATTGAAGTGTGATCTTTCAGCCTCTGTGATGAGGTAAGGATTGAAGTGTGATCCTTCGGCCCCTGAGATGAGGTAAGGATTGAAGTGTGATCCTTCAGCCTCTGTGATGAGGTAAAGATTGAAGTGTGATCCTTCGGCCCCTGAGATGAGGTAAGGATTGAAGTGTGATCCTTCAGCCTCTGTGATGAGGTAAGGATTGAAGTGTGATCCTTCAGCCCCTGAGATGAGGTAAGGATTGAAGTGTGATACTTCGGCCCCTGAGATGAGGTAAGGATTAAAGTGTGATCCTTCAACCCCTGCGATGAGGTAAGGATTGAAGTGTGATCCTTCGGCCCCTGAGATGAGGTAAGGATTGAAGTGTGATCCTTCAGCCTCTGTGATGAGGTAAGGATTGAAGTGTGATCCTTCAGCCTCTGTGATGAGGTAAGGATTGAAGTGTGATCCTTCAGCCCCTGAGATGAGGTAAGGATTGAAGTGTGATCCTTCAGCCTCTGTGATGAGGTAAGGATTGAAGTGTGATCCTTCGGCCCCTGAGATGAGGTAAGGATTGAAGTGTGATCCTTCGGCCCCTGAGATGAGGTAAGGATTGAAGTGTGATCCTTAGGCCTCTACTGTGAAGTAAGGACTGAAGTGTGATCTTTCAACCCCTGCGATGAGGTAAGGATTGAAGTGTGATCCTTCGGCCCCTGAGATGAGGTAAGGATTGAAGTGTGATCCTTCAGCCTCTGTGATGAGGTAAGGATTGAAGTGTGATCCTTCGGCCCCTGAGATGAGGTAAGGATTGAAGTGTGATCCTTCAGCCTCTGTGATGAGGTAAGGATTGAAGTGTGATCCTTCAGCCCCTGAGATGAGGTAAGGATTGAAGTGTGATACTTCGGCCCCTGAGATGAGGTAAGGATTGAAGTGTGATACTTCGGCCCCTGAGATGAGGTAAGGATTGAAGTGTGATCCTTCAACCCCTGCGATGAGGTAAGGATTGAAGTGTGATCCTTCAACCCCTGCGATGAGGTAAGGATTGAAGTGTGATACTTCGGCCCCTGAGATGAGGTAAGGATTGAAGTGTGATCCTTCAACCCCTGCGATGAGGTAAGGATTGAAGTGTGA
Organism: Rhinophrynus dorsalis; assembly: GCA_037306005.1. NCBI lineage: Eukaryota > Metazoa > Chordata > Amphibia > Anura > Rhinophrynidae > Rhinophrynus > Rhinophrynus dorsalis. The sequence goes on along the minus strand of CM074718.1, from coordinate 319,715 downwards.
TCCTTCGGCCCCTGAGATGAGGTAAGGATTGAAGTGTGATCCTTCGGCCTCTACTGTGAAGTAAGGATTAAAGTGTGATCCTTCAACCCCTGTGATGAGGTAAGGATTGAAGTGTGATCCTTCGGCCCCTGCAAAGAGGTAAGGATTGAAGTGTTGGGGTGATATCGGTGAGTGTAAACCCTATATCTGTTAGGAGATGGGTGTTGTGAGTGAGCTGTTCGTTGACTGAGGGGATGGTGATAGGAGAGAGAGGAACCAGTGTTGTATTGATGCATACAGTATGGTATAAATGGACATTGGCTGCAATGGGAATGTTGTATTGTTACATACTGTATAGTGTGACTGGTTGTTGGTTACAGTGGAAATGTTGCGCGGGTGCCTATGGTATGATGTAAAAACGTTGGTTACAATAGAAATGCTTTATTGATGCATGTAGTATGATATAACTGGACTTCGGTTTCTATGGAATGTTGTATTGCTAAATATAGTATGGTGTAACAGGACGGTGGTTACTATAGGAATGTTGTATTAGTACATACGGTATGTGTAACTGGGCATTGGTTACAATAGGTATGTTGTATTGTTACATACGGTATGGTGTAACTGTACATGGGTTACTATAGGAATGTTGTTGTTGTACATCGGTATGGTATAACTGGACGTTGTTACGATAGGAATGTTGTATTGGTACATACGGTATGGTGTGACTGGATGTTTGTTACAATGGGAATGTTGTATTGGTACGTACAGTATGGGATACCTGGACGTTGGTTACAATGGGAATGTTGTATTGGTACGTTCTGTATGTAGCAACTAGACGTATGTACAATGGTAATCTTGTACTGGTGCATACAGTATGGTATACTGGACTTTGCTTACAATAGGAATGTTGTAGTGGTACATACGTTATGGAATAACTGACGTTGGTTACAATAGGAATGTTGTAATAGTACATACAGTATGGTGTAACTGGACGTTGGTTATGATAGGAATGTTGTAGTGGTATATACGGTATGGAATAACTGAATATTGGTTACAATAGGAATGTTGTAGTGGTACATCATTATGGTGTGACTAGATGTTGGTTACGATAGGAATGTTGTATTGGTACAAACGGTATGGTGTAACTGGACGTTGGTGACAATGGGAATGTTGTATATGTACATGCAGTATGTAACTGTATGTCTGGTTACCATAGAAATGTTGTATTGGTACATACAGTATGGGGTAATTGGACATTGGTTACAATGGAATGTTGTATTGGTACATGCTGTATGGTGTAACTGGACGTTTGTTACAATAGGAATGTTGTATTGGTACATACAGATATGGTGTAACTGGATGTTGGTTTCAATAGGAATGTTGTATTGGTACATACTGTATGGTGTAAGTGGACATTGGTTACCATGGAAACATTCTATTGTTACATACTGGACTCTGGATCCAATAGGAATGTTGTAGTAGTACATACAGTATGGTGTAACTGGATGCTGATTACAATGGGAATGTTGTAGTGGTACATACGATATGGTGTAACTGCACACTGGTTACAATGGAATATCGAATTGGTACATACAGCATGGTTTAACTGGACGTTGTTACAATGGGAATGTTGAATTGCACATACAGTATGTAGCTGGACGTTGGTTACAATAGGAATGTTGTATTGGTGCACACATTATGGTGTAACTGGACACTGGTTACCATGGGAACATTGTATTGTTACACACTGGACGCTGGTTCCAGTGGGAATGTTGTAGTGGTACATACAGTATGGTGTAACTGGATGCTGGTTACAATGGGATGTTGAATAGGTACGTACAGTATGTAGCAGGACGGTTACAATAGGAATGTTGTATTGGTACACACACGTTATGGAATAACTGACGTTGGTTACAATAGGAATGTTGTAATAGTACATACAGTATGGTGTAACTTGACGTTGGTTATGATAGGAATGTTGTAGTGGCATATACTGTATGGAATAACTGAATGTTGGTTACAATAGGAATCTTGTAGTGGTACATCATTATGGTGTGACTAGATGTTGGTTACAATAGGAATGTTGTACTGGTACATACTGTATGGTATAACTGGACGTTGGTGACAATGGGAATGTTGTATACGTACATACAGTATGTAACTACGCCTGGTTGCCATAGGAATGTTGTATTAGTACATACAGCATGGGGTAATTGGACGCTGGTTACAATGGAATGTTGTATTGGTACATGCGGTATTATCACGGTGCCCGTGATTTGCTGCAGTTACTTGTCTGTCACCAGTAGGGGGCTTCTATTGGCTGTCTGCAGATAGCCCGCCTCTTATTGACTATTTAAACCTGGATTGGGCACCCTTTGAGTGCCCTTTCGTGTTGTTTCTGACCTTCTTGCTATCACTATGCTAGTGATAGCTGGGCCTCTGTTCCAGTGTTCCTGAGTTCCTGATCTCATGTGTTCCTGAGTTCCTGATCTCTACTGTTCCAGTGTTTCCTGCATGCTGAAGTACTTCCAGTCCTGGTTCCGGCCTAGTCTCTGGTGTTGCAGTTCCTGCTGAACTTCTCTGCTGTTTTCTGACCTGACTGATCGTTGCTGGTTCCTGTCATCTCATCACCTGTCTTCAGTATCCTGGCGACCTTCTGCCTGGTCGCGTTGGTGACATTGCTACAATTCCATGTTGGTCCCAGCGTGCGGACGCTGGTTTGCTCCCAAGCCTGGCGGCTATACTAACTCGCTTGTTACACCAGTGTGCGGTCACTGGTTTGCTCCAAAGCCTATCAGCTATACAAATCTGTGTTGGTCCCAGCGTGCGGACGCTGGTTTGCTCCTAAGCCTTGCGGCTATACAAACTCACTGGTTACACCAGTGTGTGGTCACTGGTTTGCTCCAAAGCCTTTCAGCTATACAAATCTGTGTTGGTCCCAGCGTGCGGACGCTGGTTTGCTCCTAAGCCTTGCGGCTATACAAAATCACTTGTTACACCAGTGTGCGGTCACTGGTTTGCTCCAAAGCCTTTCAGCTATACAAATCTGTGTTGGTCCCAGCGTGCGGACGCTGGTTTGCTCCTAAGCCTTGCGGCTATACAAACTCACTTGTTACACCAGTGTGCGGTCACTGGTTTGCTCCAAAGCCTATCAGCTATACAAATCTGTGTTGGTCCCAGCGTGCGGACGCTGGTTTGCTCCTAAGCCTTGCGGCTATACAAACTCGCTTGTTACACCAGTGTGCGGTCACTGGTTTGCTCCAAAGCCTTTCAGCTATACAAATCTGTGTTGGTCCCAGCGTGCGGACGCTGGTTTGCTCCTAAGCCTTACGGCTATACTATTCAGTGTTGTTTCCAGCGTGCGGACGCTGGTTTGCTCCAAAACCTTGCTGCTTAACGATTCTGCTAATTTGCCAGTTCCATCTGACTGCTGCTATTATCTCTGGGCTGCCCTGCCCGGTATTGGTAAGGCCGGTAGAACCTTTTACCACATTCCATCTGAGGTTGCCTTACCCGGTATTGGCAGGGCCGGTAGAGCCTACATTGTGTATCTATTGAGGCTGCCTTGCCCGGTAATTTGGTAAGGCCGGTAAAACCGTTATGCTATTCCATCTGCAGGTTGCCTTACCCGGTATTGGCAAGGCCGGTAGAGCCTAAGACTGTCCTGTCCGGTATATTGACAGGACCGGTAGAGTCTGCCTTCTGTCTGTGCTATATTCTGTATATATATATATGTATGTTATTGCCATCCTAAGTTATCATTTATTATTTCAATAAAATTGATTTTTTTTACCTATAACTTGTGTCTGAGAGTCATAATAAACCGTGACAGTACGAAAGGGCCATGACCTCAGACAGCAAGGGTCAAGGTAACGCACAGAATATCCATTGGAGGATGGATGTGCTCGAGCAACGTTTGGATCAGTTGGCAGTTGCAATTCAAACGATCCTTGAACGCACGGTACCTGCTGACCAATCTAGCTCTAGCCCAGTGGTCTCGCCAAGTCAGACACCGGAAAGTGATACCAGACCCCTAGGGGGTACTGTTAAAGGGTTAACGGCTTCTGCACCCTTGCCGCTAAGATATGATGGTGACCCTAGTCTCTGCAGAGGGTTCATCAATCAACTCGAAATCTTTATGGAATTGACGGCACACGCATTTCCCAATGATCGTAGTAAAGTGGGGTTCACGATATCACTGCTCACTGGCAGAGCATTGGCCTGGGCTAACCCCTTGTGGGAGAATGCTAAACCTTGTACTAAGAACTTTAGTGAATTTGTGCGTTCCTTTCGAAGAGTGTTTGAGCCTCCTGGTAGAACCACCTCTGCTGCCAAACGCCTTATGGAGATACAACAGGGCAGGCGTACAGTGGGCGACTATGCCATCGAATTCCGCACATTGGCAGCAGAGGTAGGTTGGAATAACGAGGCATTATTGGCAGCCTTCTCTCAAGGCCTGAATGACCACATTAAAGACGAAATCGCTGCTAAAGATCTACCTATTGATCTAGATGATTACATTGAGTATGTTATGATAATTGACTCCAGAATACGTGAGAGATCAATTGCCAGAGTTCGTAAGTTACGGTCAAAAAATAATGAGCCTAGTAGCATGTTTTGCCCACCCATCCCTCCCTTGGCATTGAAGTCTAGTGAACCAGTACGGGAAACAAGTGAACCTATGGAAATAGGCTTCACTAGACTATCCATGGCTGAGAGACTATATCGCAAAAAACAAGGGTTATGTTTATACTGCGGTAAAAAAGGGCACTTGCTAAATTCCTGTCCGGTACGTCCGGGAAACGCACACACCTAGGGTATCTTGGGGGACAGGCCCTAGGTGGTGTACAATCGTCCCCAGTGTCGGGCATAATGAAACCCACCATACAGGTGGTATTGTCTTGGGCACAACGCTCTGTGGAGGTTTTGGCCTTGGTTGACTCCGGTGCAGCAGGGTATTTTATGGATAATACCTTTACTGAATTGCACGGAGTTCCACGCATTGAAAGAGAAAACCCCTTGACTATTGAAGCGATTGATGGTAGACCCTTAGAACCGCCTCAGGTTATATTTGAAACTATGCCATTGTCTATGACTATTGGGGCACTTCACAGAGAAGAGCAGCAGTTTCAACTGATTAATTCCCCGCACCATGCGGTGATATTGGGATTTCCGTGGTTACAGTTACATAACCCACAATTCGATTGGAAAAAGTGTGAAATTGCTGCTTGGTCCCAGTTTTGTATGGACAAGTGCGTCATCCAGCCTATTAAGGTCATGTGCACCTCCTCTGCTATGCCGGATGTGTACCAACAGTTTGGCGATGTTTTTAGCAAAGGAGAGGCTAGTATGCTACCCCAGCATAGACCTTATGATTGTTGCATTGAATTGCAGCCTGGTGCAGTACCTCCGAAAGGACGCACTTATCCATTATCTTGTGATGAAAATAAGGCTATGGAGGATTACATTTCTGATGCCCTTGCTAGAGGGATCATACGTAAATCTACCTCTCCAGCTGGGGCTGGGTTCTTTTTTGTAAAAAAGAAAAATGGCGAATTAAGACCATGCATTGACTACCGGGGCTTGAATAAACTAATGGCAAAAAACGCATACCCAATACCACTCATCACCGAGCTTTTTGACAGGCTTAAGGGCGCTTCTATATTTACCAAGTTGGACCTACGGGCCGCTTACAATCTGGTTCGCATTCGAGCAGGTGATGAGTGGAAAACTGCCTTTAATACTCGAGCTGGGCACTACGAGTATCTAGTAATGCCTTTTGGGCTGTGTAATGCACCCGCAGTTTTCCAGGAACTGATAAATGATGTTCTGAGAGATATGTTACAGACATGTGTTGTGGTGTACCTCGACGATATACTGATTTACTCCCAAAACATGGCACAGCACATCAAAGATGTATCCGCAGTATTGCTACGACTCCGTGAGAACAAATTATTTTGTAAAATGGAAAAATGTGAGTTTCATAGAACCAGTGTGCCATTCTTGGGGTTCATAATTGGCAATGATGGCATTGCCATGGACAAAGAAAAGTTGTCAGCTGTCCTACAATGGCCAAAACCCAAGGGTCTTAAAGCCATACAGCGTTTCCTGGGTTTCGCTAATTATTATAGGAGGTTTATTAAGAACTTTTCTTCCATTGTCAAACCTCTGTCCGATCTTACGCACAAGGGTGCTAATCCTTCTTGTTGGCCGGTATCTGCTGAGAAAGCCTTTGAGAATTTGAAGCTGGCATTTGCTGCGGCTCCTGTGTTATCCCACCCCAATCCTTTACTTCCATTTACGTTAGAGGTTGATGCCTCAGATATTGGGGTCGGGGCAGTACTTTCGCAGCGACACGAGAAAGGTGGAACTCTCAGACCTTGTGGGTTTTTCTCTAAAAAGTTGACTGTCACTCAAAGCCACTATGAGATAGGTGACAGAGAATTATTGGCCATTATCCTTGCTCTTAAGGAATGGCGTCATTTGCTTGAAGGTACTAAGAATCCTGTCTTAATCCTAACAGATCATAAGAATCTGACCTATCTCTCGGAGGCCAAGAGATTGTCCTCTCGTCAGGCCAGGTGGGCACTGTTCCTGTCTCGATTTAATTTCATTGTATCATATTTGCCAGGGTCAAAAAATATCAGGGCTGATGCACTGTCAAGACAATTTGAGGCCGACAGTGACAGAGTGGAAGCACCAGCTCCTATCATCCAACCTGATAGAATACTGGCTACTATACGCACGAGTATCACTTCTCCTCTAGGGGAGGAGATCCTGGCCTCTCAGGGGTCCGCTCCCCATGAAACCCCAGTGGGCAAATGTTTTGTCGCTGAATCATTTCGTACTAGGCTGCTCGAAACCTACCATTCCTCTAAGGCTGCGGGACATATTGGTAGAGACCAATTGTTATGGTCCCTTTCTCAGTTATTTTGGTGGCCTTCCATGAGAAACGATTGTGCCGAATTTACGAATGCCTGTGCCACCTGCGCCCGCGCTAAGACCCCGAGACATCTCCCTGTGGGCTTGCTTCAACCGGTGCCTAATGGCGAACGCCCCTGGTCTCATGTTTCCATTGATTTTATGGGAGAGTTGCCTATGTCGAAGGGGTACTCCTTTATATTCATGGTGGTGGACAGGTTTTCTAAAATGGCTCATTTCGTGCCCCTCCGTGGTCTTCCTTCAGCGAAGGAATTGGCAATGGTGTTCGCCAGAGAAGTATTCCGGTTGCATGGAGTGCCTAGGGTACTGGTGTCTGACAGGGGGAGCCAGTTTGTGTCTAGATTTTGGAGGGCATTTTGCCAACAGATGGGCATACAGCTGTCCTTCTCCTCTGCCTACCATCCCCAGACCAATGGAGCCGCTGAACGAGCTAATCAGGGCTTGGAACAATTTCTCCGTTGTTTCGTTACTGACCATCATGATAATTGGTCCGACTTGTTGCCTTGGGCAGAGTTCGCCAGGAACTGTGCGGTCAATTCTTCATCTGGGAGCTCTCCGTTTCTGATTAATTATGGGTTCCAGCCCTGTTTGCTTCCAGACTCATTTCAGACGCAACAGATTCCAGCTCTGGATGAGCATATCGAGCAACTCCGTTCCACATGGGCACAAGTTCAGAGGGCACTTGGTCAGTCATTTCAGCATCATCAGCGCCATGCTAATCGCAGAAGGCTTCCAGCGGTTTCCTTTCAGGTTGGGGATAGAGTATGGCTTTCCTCCAGAAATCTCAAGCTGCAGGTTCCGTCTAATAAGTTGGCTCCTCGGTTTATTGGTCCATACAGAGTTATTCGCAAAATTAACCCTGTCTCCTATGCACTAGACCTACCTGCATCCATGCGTATCCATAATGTGTTCCATGTGTCCCTTCTTAAGCCTCTGGTTTGCAATCGCTATACTACCACACCTGTGGTGCCAGGACCTGTTGAGGTCGAGGGCCAGGAGGAGTACGAGGTTCAGAGCATTATTGATTCCCGTAGGCTTAGAGGAAGGGTACAGTACCTGGTACATTGGAAAGGGTATGGTCCTGAGGATCGGTCATGGGTGGATAGTACGGACCTTCATGCACCTAGGTTAACTAGGGCCTTTCATGCCAATTACCCGCAGAAACCTAAACCCTATTCTAGGAGAGGGGGTCTTTGAAAGGGGGGTACTATCACGGTGCCCGTGATTTGCTGCAGTTACTTGTCTGTCACCAGTAGGGGGCTTCTATTGGCTGTCTGCAGATAGCCCGCCTCTTATTGACTATTTAAACCTGGATTGGGCACCCTTTGAGTGCCCTTTCGTGTTGTTTCTGACCTTCTTGCTATCACTATGCTAGTGATAGCTGGGCCTCTGTTCCAGTGTTCCTGAGTTCCTGATCTCATGTGTTCCTGAGTTCCTGATCTCTACTGTTCCAGTGTTTCCTGCATGCTGAAGTACTTCCAGTCCTGGTTCCGGCCTAGTCTCTGGTGTTGCAGTTCCTGCTGAACTTCTCTGCTGTTTTCTGACCTGACTGATCGTTGCTGGTTCCTGTCATCTCATCACCTGTCTTCAGTATCCTGGCGACCTTCTGCCTGGTCGCGTTGGTGACATTGCTACAATTCCATGTTGGTCCCAGCGTGCGGACGCTGGTTTGCTCCCAAGCCTGGCGGCTATACTAACTCGCTTGTTACACCAGTGTGCGGTCACTGGTTTGCTCCAAAGCCTATCAGCTATACAAATCTGTGTTGGTCCCAGCGTGCGGACGCTGGTTTGCTCCTAAGCCTTGCGGCTATACAAACTCACTGGTTACACCAGTGTGTGGTCACTGGTTTGCTCCAAAGCCTTTCAGCTATACAAATCTGTGTTGGTCCCAGCGTGCGGACGCTGGTTTGCTCCTAAGCCTTGCGGCTATACAAACTCACTTGTTACACCAGTGTGCGGTCACTGGTTTGCTCCAAAGCCTTTCAGCTATACAAATCTGTGTTGGTCCCAGCGTGCGGACGCTGGTTTGCTCCTAAGCCTTGCGGCTATACAAACTCACTTGTTACACCAGTGTGCGGTCACTGGTTTGCTCCAAAGCCTATCAGCTATACAAATCTGTGTTGGTCCCAGCGTGCGGACGCTGGTTTGCTCCTAAGCCTTGCGGCTATACAAACTCGCTTGTTACACCAGTGTGCGGTCACTGGTTTGCTCCAAAGCCTTTCAGCTATACAAATCTGTGTTGGTCCCAGCGTGCGGACGCTGGTTTGCTCCTAAGCCTTACGGCTATACTATTCAGTGTTGTTTCCAGCGTGCGGACGCTGGTTTGCTCCAAAACCTTGCTGCTTAACGATTCTGCTAATTTGCCAGTTCCATCTGACTGCTGCTATTATCTCTGGGCTGCCCTGCCCGGTATTGGTAAGGCCGGTAGAACCTTTTACCACATTCCATCTGAGGTTGCCTTACCCGGTATTGGCAGGGCCGGTAGAGCCTACATTGTGTATCTATTGAGGCTGCCTTGCCCGGTAATTTGGTAAGGCCGGTAAAACCGTTATGCTATTCCATCTGCAGGTTGCCTTACCCGGTATTGGCAAGGCCGGTAGAGCCTAAGACTGTCCTGTCCGGTATATTGACAGGACCGGTAGAGTCTGCCTTCTGTCTGTGCTATATTCTGTATATATATATATGTATGTTATTGCCATCCTAAGTTATCATTTATTATTTCAATAAAATTGATTTTTTTTACCTATAACTTGTGTCTGAGAGTCATAATAAACCGTGACAGGTATGGTGTAACTGGACGTTTGTTACAATAGGAATGTTGTATTGGTACTTACAGTATGGTGTAACTGGACTTGGTTACAATAGGAATATTGTATTGGTACATACAGATATGGTGTTACTGGATGTTGGTTTCAATAGGAATGTTGTATTGGTACATACAGTATGTAGATGGACGTTGGTTACAATAGAAATGTTGTATTGGTACATACAGTATGGTGTAACTGGATGTTGGTTACAATGGGAATGTTGTATTGGTACATGTGGTATGGTGTAAATGGACGTTTGTTACAATAGGAATGTTGTATTGGTACATAAAGTATGGTGTAACTGGACGTTGGTTACAATGGAATGTTGTATTGGTACATGATGTATGGTGTAACTGGACGTTTGTTACAATAGGAATGTTGTATTGGTACATACAGTATGGTGTAACTGGACGTTGGTTACAATGGGAATGTTGTATTGGTACATGTGGTATGGTGTAAATGGACGTTTGTTACAATAGGAATGTTTTATTGGTACATAAAGTATGGTGTAACTGGACTTTGGTTACAATGGGAATGTTGTATTTGTACATGTGGTATGGTGTAAATGGACATTTGTTAAAATAGGAATGTTGCATTGGTACATAAAGTATGGTGTAACTGGACATTTGCTACAATAGAAATGTTGTATTGGTACTTACAGTATGATGTAACTGGACTTGGTTACGATAGGAATATTGTATTGGTACATACAGATATGGTGTAACTGGACATTGGTTACCATGGAAACGTTGTATTGGTACATACTGGACTCTGGTTCTAATGGGAATGTTGTAGTGGTATATACAGTATGGTATAACTGGATGCTGGTCACAATGGGAATGTTGTATAGGTACGTATAGTATAGTGTAACTGGACTGGTTACAATGGAATGTTGTATTGGTACATACAGTATGGTTAACTGGACGCTGAATACAATGGGAATGTTGTAGTGGTACATATGATATGGTGTAACTGGACACTGGTTACAATGGAATATTGAATTGGTACATACAGTATGGTGTAACTGGACGTTGTTACAATGGGAATGTTGTATTGGTACATACAGTCTGGTGTACCTGGACTTCAGTTACAATAGGAATGTTGTATTGGTACAAATAGTATGATGTAACTGGACGTTGATACCATAGGAATGTACTGGTGCATACAGTATGGTGTAACTGGATGTTGGTTACGATGGGAATGTTGTATTGATACATACAATATGTTGTAGCTGAACAGTGGTTACAATGGGAATGTAGTATTGGAATATATAGTATGATGTAACTGGACGTTAGTTACAATAGGAATGTTGTATTGGTACATACGGTATGGTGTAACTGGACGTTGGTTACAATAGGAATGTTGTATTGATACATACAGTATGGTGTAACTGGATGTTGGTTACAGTAGGAATGTTGTATCGGTACATACAGTATGGTGTACCTGGACTTTGGTTACAATAGGAATGTTGTATTGGTACATGTAGTATGATGTAACTGAACATTGTTACCATAGGAATGTATTGGTGCATACAGTATGGTGTAACTGGATGTCGGTTACGATGGGAATGTTGTAGTGGTACATACAGTATGTAGCTGGACGTTGGTTACAAAAGAAATGTTGTATTGATACATACAATATGTTGTAACTGAACAGTGGTTACAATGGGAATGTAGTATTGGAATATACAGTATGATGTAACTGGACGTTAGTTACAATAGGAATGTTGTGTTGGTACATACGGTATGGTGTAACTGGACGTTGATCACAATAGAAATGTTGTATTGATACATACAGTATGGTGTACCTGGACTTCGGTTACAATAGGAATGTTGTATTGGTACATGTAGTATGATGTAACTGGACATTGTTACCATAGGAATGTATTGGTGCATACAGTATGGTGTAACTGGATGTCGGTTACGATGGGAATGTGGTAGTGGTACATACAGTATGTAGCTGGACGTTGGTTACAAAAGAAATGTTGTATTGATACATACAATATTTTGTAACTGAACAGTGGTTACAATGGGAATGTAGTATTGGAATATACAGTATGATGTAACTGGACGTTACTTACAATAGGAATGTTGTGTTGGTACATACGGTATGGTGTAACTGGACGTTGATCACAATAGAAATGTTGTATTGGTGCATACAGTATGATGTAAATTGACGTGTAATGAACAAAAGGTATTAAAAATTGCACGGTACGTTAGTGCTGGAGCCTAGTATGAATGCCAGGATTTGAAATGACACGAACTTGAGGGGTAAATCCTCCAGAATAGCTAACGGTATTTAATTAGTAATTAATAACGTGTGGTTTGCTGAGAATGGGGAGTGATGAAGAATCGGTTGGTGAGGGATGGGTGGGACTACTATTCCCATGATTCTCAGTAGTTGTGGCTGGGAGAATTGTACTTGGTGTTTCTTGGAGGTGCAGGCATATGCGTATGGAGAGTGTATGAGAGGTGAAACATGGGGAACATAGGGAATAGCATGCAAAATATGTTGTATTAAAGTAGGAGCTGAGTGTGTCTGACTAAGTTTGTGGTCTCAAGAGCTATGTGAGAATTAGTACTGGTATACTATAGACTATTGTGGGTAAGCCGTGAGAATAATGACCTAAATAATGTAACGGGAGCGATATTTAATGCTGGCAGAGCAGCTCCGGGTGCCCCGGTATGCGGCTGGTTAACAAGGAGCCTACTGGGAGAGCTGCTCGGAACAGCGCGTGGGTTGCCCACCACTAAGATGGCTGTTTAGGTAAGTGGGGTGCAACCGCGAGTCGATCGAACTGAGAGGTGAGATAACTACAACAGAAAAATCACAAATAGCAGCGCTCCAAAATATATAAAAAGTCAATATAAATGTAAACAAGCCCAAAGAGTTACTTGTTAGGATCAGCTTCACTAAGGTGCCGCTTCATCTCCGGTGTCCACAGCAACACCCCACACTTAACTCAGCAAATAGCAAAAAGAAGAAAAGAGACAAGCGCAACCTCTAAGTGTAGCTAGTGAAATAATTGGACCTCAATCGCACAAAATGTATATATACTGACAAGTCCAATTCTTGTGTGTTATGCCCAAACATTTTAATCACTGCCCACAGTGTGGTTTATCTAATTATAGCCCCAAACATTTTAATCACTGCCCACAGGGTGGTTTATCTAATTATAGCATTTTAGGAACGGAGCACATTCCAGTCTCTCGTCCCAATAGATTTTCTGTAGGGAGGCATTTTGGATCTTACATTGGATACTCTATCCCCTAAGGGGCTTAATGAGGAGCTTGAAGTAAGCAATTTTCTACAATAAAAAGAAAAAAGAAAAAATCTCTTTTTTTTTTTTTTTTTAACAAAATATATGGTTTTGGATGCATTTAATTTTAATTTCAATTTAAAGCATCTCTTTTAGTTTAGATCCAAAATAAATTCCTCAAATATTAGGTTTATCTGTTAATGTATTATGTCAATTTCCATATCGAGTTGATTAGAAACATCATATACGTTTGTTGATTCAAATGTTTTATGTGTACTTTTTATTGTATTTTATTAGTATTTTATTAATATGGTATATGTTCCTTTAAGGAGAGTTGTGGATGAGTTTGCGTTCTATCCGTGGATCTCTGGACCGAAGCGAGGCATGGCTTTGACACTGAGGCTTGGATCCTTCCCCGGTCCAACCTCGCTACGGACAGCTCCTAACGGAAACAGACGATGACATTACCTCCAATTGATGGTATGTTTTATTTGTATTTATACAAGGTTAGTTCACATTTGTTTATTCCCCTGACGAAGTAAAGTGATCTTTACGAAACACGTAGGGATATTTATTAATAAATAGTTTAAATCCATACTGTTGGTCTGTATCGCTGTTTCAAACAGCCACATTTGGATGATGATGTACTACTGATAGAGAAGCCGGTGAGTAGTACCAAGCGGGGGGTAGTGTTACAGTTCACTTTGGCTACAGTGTTACCCTTAGAGAGAACTCTCTGCTTCCCTGTAGAATTACCGGCACTCTCCGGATGAAGAGTACATTGTGGCATCACATTCGATACATTTGAGGTGAGATAACTAACTCAACAGTGAGAAGGAGAGAGACAGGGAACAGTGACAGATATAATGTATACTATACACAATCACAGTGAGGAGGAGAGAGGCAGAGAACAGTGACAGATATAATGTATACTATACACTATCACAGCGACAGATATAATGTATACTATACACTATCACAGTGAGGAGGTGAGAGGCAGAGAACAGTGACAGATGTAATGTATACTATACACTATCACAGTGAGGAGGTGAGAGGCAGAGAACAGTGACAGATGTAATGTATACTATACACTATCACAGTGAGGAGGAGAGAGGCAGAGAACAGTGACAGATATAATGTATACTATACACTATCACATTGAGGAGGAGAGAGGCAGAGAACAGTTACAGATATAATGTATACTATACACTATGACAGTGAGGAGGAGAGGCAGAGAACAATGACAGATGTAAATGTATACTATACACTATGACAGTGAGGAGGAGAGAGGCAGAGAACAGTGACAGATATAATGTATACTATACACTATCACAGTGAGGAGGAGAGAGGCAGAGAACAGTGACAGATATAATGTATACTATACACTATCACAGCTACAGATATAATGTATACTATACACTATCACAGTGAGGAGGTGAGAGGCAGAGAACAGTGACAGATGTAATGTATACTATACACTATCACAGTGAGGAGGTGAGAGGCAGAGAACAGTGACAGATGTAATGTATACTATACACTATCACAGTGAGGAGGAGAGAGGCAGAGAACAGTGACAGATATAATGTATACTATACACTATCACATTGAGGAGGAGAGAGGCAGAGAACAGTTACAGATATAATGTATACTATACACTATGACAGTGAGGAGGAGAGGCAGAGAACAATGACAGATGTAAATGTATACTATACACTATGACAGTGAGGAGGAGAGAGGCAGAGAACAGTGACAGTTATAATGTATACTATACACTATCACAGTGAGGAGGAGAGAGGCAGAGAACAGTGACAGATATAATGTATACTATACACTATCACGGTGAGGAGGAGAGAGGTAGAGAACAGTGACAGATATAATGTATACTATACACGATCACAGTGAGGAGGAGAGAGGCAGAGAACAGTGACAGATATAATGTATACTATACACGATCACAGTGAGGAGGAGAGACAGAGAACAGTGAGAGATATAATGTATACTATACACGATCACAGTGAGGAGGAAAGAGGCAGAGATCAGTGACAGATATAATGTATACTATATACTATCACAGTGAGGAGGAGAGAGGCAGAGAACAGTGACAGATATAATGTATACTATACACTATCACAGAGAGGAGGAGAGGGGCAGAGAACAGTGACAGATATAATGTACACTATACACGATCACAGTGAGGAGGAGAGAGGCAGAGAACAGTGACAGATATAATGTATACTATACACTATCACAGTGAGGAGGAGAGAGGCAGAGAACAGTGACAGATATAATGTATACTATACACGATCACAGTGAGGAGGAGAGGCAGAGAACAGTGACAGATATAATGTATACTATACACGATCACAGTGAGGAGGAATGAGGCAGAGATCAGTGACAGATATAATGTATACTATACACTATCACAGTGAGGAGGAGAGAGGCAGAGAACAGTGACAGATATAATGTATACTATACACTATCACAGAGAGGAGGAGAGGGGCAGAGAACAGTGACAGATATAATGTACACTATACACGATCACAGTGAGGAGGAGAGAGGCAGAGAACAGTGACAGATATAATGTATACTATACACTATCACAGTGAGGAGGAGAGAGGCAGAGAACAGTGACAGATATAATGTATACTATACACTATCATGGTGAGGAGGAGAGAGGTAGAGAACAGTGACAGATATAATGTATACTATACACTATCACAGTGAGGAGGAGAGAGGCAGAGAACAGTGACAGATATAATGTATACTATACACTATCACAGAGAGGAGGAGAGGGGCAGAGAACAGTGACAGATATAATGTACACTATACACAATCACAGTGAGGAGGAGAGAGGCAGAGAACAGTGACAGATATAATGTATACTATACACTATCACAGCGACTGATATAATGTATACTATACACTATCACAGTGAGGAGGTGAGAGGCAGAGAACAGTGACAGATGTAATGTATACTATACACTATCACAGTGAGGAGGAGAGAGGCAGAGAACAGTGACAGATATAATGTATACTATACACTATCACATTGAGGAGGAGAGAGGCAGAGAACAGTTACAGATATAATGTATACTATACACTATGACAGTGAGGAGGAGAGGCAGAGAACAATGACAGATGTAAATGTATACTATACACTATGTCATTGAGGAGGAGAGAGGCAGAGAACAGTGACAGATATAATGTATACTATACACTATCACAGTGAGGAGGAGAGAGGCAGAGAACAGTGACAGATATAATGTATACTATACACTATCATGGTGAGGAGGAGAGAGGTAGAGAACAGTGACAGATATAATGTATACTATACACAATCACAGTGAGGAGGAAAGAGGCAGAGATCAGTGACAGATATAATGTATACTATACACTATCATGGTGAGGAGGAGAGAGGTAGAGAACAGTGACAGATATAATATATACTATACACAATCACAGTGAGGAGGAAAGAGGCAGAGATCAGTGACAGATATAATGTATACTATACACTATCACAGTGAGGAGGAGAGAGGCAGAGAACAGTGACAGATATAATGTATACTATACACTATCACATTGAGGAGGAGAGAGGCAGAGAACAGTTACAGATATAATGTATACTATACACTATGACAGTGAGGAGGAGAGGCAGAGAACAATGACAGATGTAAATGTATACTATACACTATGTCATTGAGGAGGAGAGAGGCAGAGAACAGTGACAGATATAATGTATACTATACACTATCACAGTGAGGAGGAGAGAGGCAGAGAACAGTGACAGATATAATGTATACTATACACTATCATGGTGAGGAGGAGAGAGGTAGAGAACAGTGACAGATATAATGTATACTATACACAATCACAGTGAGGAGGAAAGAGGCAGAGATCAGTGACAGATATAATGTATACTATACACTATCATGGTGAGGAGGAGAGAGGTAGAGAACAGTGACAGATATAATGTATACTATACACAATCACAGTGAGGAGGAAAGAGGCAGAGATCAGTGACAGATATAATGTATACTATACACTATCACAGTGAGGAGGAGAGAGGCAGAGAACAGTGACAGATATAATATATACTATACACTATCATGGTGAGGAGGAGAGAGGTAGAGAACAGTGACAGATATAATGTATACTATACACAATCACAGTGACAGATATAATGTATACTATACACTATCACAGTGACACATATAATGTATACTATACACCATCACAGTGAGGAGGAGAGAGGCAGAGAACAGTGACAGATACAATGTATACTATACACCATCACAGTGAGGAGGAGAGAGGCAGAGAACACTGACAGATATAATGTATACTATACACCATCACAGTGAGGAGGAGAGAGGCAGAGAACAGTGACAGATATAATGTATACTATACACCATCACAGTGAGGAGGAGAGAGGCAGAGAACAGTGACAGATATAATGTATACTATACACTATCATGGTGAGGAGGAGAGAGGTAGAGAACAGTGACAGATATAATGTATACTATACACAATCACAGTGAGGAGGAAAGAGGCAGAGATCAGTGACAGATATAATGTATACTATACACTATCATGGTGAGGAGGAGAGAGGTAGAGAACAGTGACAGATATAATGTATACTATACACAATCACAGTGAGGAGGAAAGAGGCAGAGATCAGTGACAGATATAATGTATACTATACACTATCACAGTGAGGAGGAGAGAGGCAGAGAACAGTGACAGATATAATGTATACTATACACTATCACAGAGAGGAGGAGAGGGGCAGAGAACAGTGACAAATATAATGTACACTATACACGATCACAGTGAGGAGGAGAGAGGCAGAGAACAGTGACAGATATAATGTATACTATACACTATCACAGTGAGGAGGAGAGAGGCAGAGAACAGTGACAGATAACGTACACTACACACTATCACAGTGAGGAGGAAAGACGCAGAGATCAGTGACAGATATAAAGTATACTATACACTATCACAGTGAGGAGGAGAGAGGCAGAGAACAGTGACAGATATAATGTATACTATACACTATCATGGTGAGGAGGAGAGAGGTAGAGAACAGTGACAGATATAATGTATACTATACACAATCACAGTGACAGATATAATGTATACTATACACTATCACAGTGACACATATAATGTATACTATACACCATCACAGTGAGGAGGAGAGAGGCAGAGAACAGTGACAGATACAATGTATACTATACACCATCACAGTGAGGAGGAGAGAGGCAGAGAACACTGACAGATATAATGTATACTATACACCATCACAGTGAGGAGGAGAGAGGCAGAGAACAGTGACAGATATAATGTATACTATACACCATCACAGTGAGGAGGAGAGAGGCAGAGAACAGTGACAGATATAATGTATACTATACACTATCATGGTGAGGAGGAGAGAGGTAGAGAACAGTGACAGATATAATGTATACTATACACAATCACAGTGAGGAGGAAAGAGGCAGAGATCAGTGACAGATATAATGTATACTATACACTATCATGGTGAGGAGGAGAGAGGTAGAGAACAGTGACAGATATAATGTATACTATACACAATCACAGTGAGGAGGAAAGAGGCAGAGATCAGTGACAGATATAATGTATACTATACACTATCGCAGTGAGGAGGAGAGAGGCAGAGAACAGTGACAGATATAATGTATACTATACACTATCACAGAGAGGAGGAGAGGGGCAGAGAACAGTGACAGATATAATGTACACTATACACGATCACAGTGAGGAGGAGAGAGGCAGAGAACAGTGACAGATATAATGTATACTATACACTATCACAGTGAGGAGGAGAGAGGCAGAGAACAGTGACAGATAACGTACACTACACACTATCACAGTGAGGAGGAAAGACGCAGAGATCAGTGACAGATATAAAGTATACTATACACTATCACAGTGAGGAGGAGAGAGGCAGAGAACAGTGACAGATATAATGTATACTATACACTATCATGGTGAGGAGGAGAGAGGTAGAGAACAGTGACAGATATAATGTATACTATACACAATCACAGTGACAGATATAATGTATACTATACACTATCACAGTGACACATATAATGTATACTATACACCATCACAGTGAGGAGGAGAGAGGCAGAGAAAAGTGACAGATACAATGTATACTATACACCATCACAGTGAGGAGGAGAGAGGCAGAGAACAGTGACAGATATAATGTATACTATACACCATCACAGTGAGGAGGAGAGAGGCAGAGAACAGTGACAGATATAATGTATACTATACACCATCACAGTGAGGAGGAGAGAGGCAGAGAACAGTGACAGATATAATGTATACTATACACCATCACAGTGAGGAGGAGAGAGGCAGAGAACAGTGACAGATATAATGTATACTATACACCATCACAGTGAGGAGGAGAGAGGCAGAGAACAGAGACAGATGTAATGTATACTATACACTATCATGGTGAGAATAGAGAGAGAACAGTGACAGATATAATGTATACTATACACTATCACAGTGACAGATATAATGTATACTATACACCATCACAGTGAGGAGGAGAGAGGCAGAGAACAGTGACAGATACAATGTATACTATACACCATCACAGTGAGGAGGAGAGAGGCAGAGAACAGTGACAGATATAATGTATACTATACACCATCACAGTGAGGAGGAGAGAGGCAGAGAACAGTGACAGATATAATGTATACTATACACCATCACAGTGAGGAGGAGAGAGGCAGAGAACAGTGACAGATATAATGTATACTATACACCATCACAGTGAGGAGGAGAGAGGCAGAGAACAGTGACAGATATACTGTATACTATACACCATCACAGTGAGGAGGAGAGAGGCAGAGAACAGTGACAGATATAATGTATACTATACACTATCACAGTGAGGAGGCGAGAGGAAGAGAACAGAGACAGATATAATGTATACTATACACTATCACAGTGAGGAGGAGAGAGGCAGAGAACAGTGACAGATATAATATATACTATACACTATCACAGTGAGGAGGAGAGAGGCAGAGAACAGTGACAGATATAATGTATACTATACACGATCACAGTGAGGAGGAGAGAGGCAGAGAACAGTGACAGATATAATGTATAGTATACACTATCACAGTGACAGATATAATGTATACTATACACTATCACAGTGACAGATATAATGTATACTATACACCATCACAGTGAGGAGGAGAGAGGCAGAGAACAGTGACAGATATAATGTATACTATACACCATCACAGTGAGGAGGAGAGAGGCAGAGAACAGAGACAGATGTAATGTATACTATACACTATCATGGTGAGAATAGAGAGAGAACAGTGACAGATATAATGTATACTATACACTATCACAGTGACAGATATAATGTATACTATACACCATCACAGCGAGGAGGAGAGAGGCAGAGAACAGTGACAGATATAATGTATACTATACACTATCACAGTGAGGAGGAGAGAGGCAGAGAACAGTGAGAGATATAATGTATACTATACACTATCACAGTGAGGAGGAGAGAGGCAGAGAACAGTGACAGATATAATGTATACTATACACCATCATGGTGAGGAGGAGAGAGGTAGAGAACAGTGACAGATATAATGTATACTATACACAATCACAGTGACAGATATAATGTATACTATACACTATCACAGTGACACATATAATGTATACTATACACCATCACAGTGAGGAGGAGAGAGGCAGAGAACAGTGACAGATACAATGTATACTATACACCATCACAGTGAGGAGGAGAGAGGCAGAGAACAGTGACAGATATAATGTATACTATACACCATCACAGTGAGGAGGAGAGAGGCAGAGAACAGTGACAGATATAATGTATACTATACACCATCACAGTGAGGAGGAGAGAGGCAGAGAACAGTGACAGATATAATGTATACTATACACCATCACAGTGAGGAGGAGAGAGGCAGAGAACAGTGACAGATATAATGTATACTATACACCATCACAGTGAGGAGGAGAGAGGCAGAGAACAGAGACAGATGTAATGTATACTATACACTATCATGGTGAGAATAGAGAGAGAACAGTGACAGATATAATGTATACTATACACTATCACAGTGACAGATATAATGTATACTATACACCATCACAGTGAGGAGGAGAGAGGCAGAGAACAGTGACAGATACAATGTATACTATACACCATCACAGTGAGGAGGAGAGAGGCAGAGAACAGTGACAGATATAATGTATACTATACACCATCACAGTGAGGAGGAGAGAGGCAGAGAACAGTGACAGATATAATGTATACTATACACCATCACAGTGAGGAGGAGAGAGGCAGAGAACAGTGACAGATATAATGTATACTATACACCATCACAGTGAGGAGGAGAGAGGCAGAGAACAGTGACAGATATACTGTATACTATACACCATCACAGTGAGGAGGAGAGAGGCAGAGAACAGTGACAGATATAATGTATACTATACACTATCACAGTGAGGAGGCGAGAGGAAGAGAACAGAGACAGATATAATGTATACTATACACTATCACAGTGAGGAGGAGAGAGGCAGAGAACAGTGACAGATATAATATATACTATACACTATCACAGTGAGGAGGAGAGAGGCAGAGAACAGTGACAGATATAATGTATACTATACACGATCACAGTGAGGAGGAGAGAGGCAGAGAACAGTGACAGATATAATGTATAGTATACACTATCACAGTGACAGATATAATGTATACTATACACTATCACAGTGACAGATATAATGTATACTATACACCATCACAGTGAGGAGGAGAGAGGCAGAGAACAGTGACAGATATAATGTATACTATACACCATCACAGTGAGGAGGAGAGAGGCAGAGAACAGAGACAGATGTAATGTATACTATACACTATCATGGTGAGAATAGAGAGAGAACAGTGACAGATATAATGTATACTATACACTATCACAGTGACAGATATAATGTATACTATACACCATCACAGCGAGGAGGAGAGAGGCAGAGAACAGTGACAGATATAATGTATACTATACACTATCACAGTGAGGAGGAGAGAGGCAGAGAACAGTGAGAGATATAATGTATACTATACACTATCACAGTGAGGAGGAGAGAGGCAGAGAACAGTGACAGATATAATGTATACTATACACTATCATGGTGAGGAGGAGAGAGGTAGAGAACAGTGACAGATATAATGTATACTATACACAATCACAGTGACAGATATAATGTATACTATACACTATCACAGTGACACATATAATGTATACTATACACCATCACAGTGAGGAGGAGAGAGGCAGAGAACAGTGACAGATACAATGTATACTATACACCATCACAGTGAGGAGGAGAGAGGCAGAGAACAGTGACAGATATAATGTATACTATACACCATCACAGTGAGGAGGAGAGAGGCAGAGAACAGTGACAGATATAATGTATACTATACACCATCACAGTGAGGAGGAGAGAGGCAGAGAACAGTGACAGATATACTGTATACTATACACCATCACAGTGAGGAGGAGAGAGGCAGAGAACAGTGACAGATATAATGTATACTATACACTATCACAGTGAGGAGGAGAGAGGCAGAGAACAGTGACAGATATAATATATACTATACACTATCACAGTGAGGAGGAGAGAGGCAGAGAACAGTGACAGATATAATGTATACTATACACGATCACAGTGAGGAGGAGAGAGGCAGAGAACAGTGACAGATATAATGTATACTATACACGATCACAGTGAGGAGGAGAGAGGCAGAGAACAGTGACAGATATAATGTATAGTATACACTATCACAGTGACAGATATAATGTATACTATACACGATCACAGTGAGGAGGAGAGAGGCAGAGAACAGTGACAGATATAATGTATACTATACACCATCACAGTGAGGAGGAGAGAGGCAGAGAACAGAGACAGATGTAATGTATACTATACACTATCATGGTGAGAATAGAGAGAGAACAGTGACAGATATAATGTATACTATACACAATCACAGTGACAGATATAATGTATACTATACACTATCACAGTGACAGATATAATGTATACTATACACCATCACAGTGAGGAGGAGAGAGGCAGAGAACAGTGACAGATACAATGTATACTATACACCATCACAGTGAGGAGGAGAGAGGCAGAGAACAGTGACAGATATAATGTATACTATACACCATCACAGTGAGGAGGAGAGAGGCAGAGAACAGTGACAGATATAATGTATACTATACACCATCACAGTGAGGAGGAGAGAGGCAGAGAACAGTGACAGATATAATGTATACTATACACCATCACAGTGAGGAAGAGAGAGGCAGAGAACAGTGACAGATATACTGTATACTATACACCATCACAGTGAGGAGGAGAGAGGCAGAGAACAGTGACAGATATAATGTATACTATACACTATCACAGTGAGGAGGCGAGAGGAAGAGAACAGAGACAGATATAATGTATACTATACACTATCACAGTGAGGAGGAGAGAGGCAGAGAACAGTGACAGATATAATGTATACTATACACGATCACAGTGAGGAGGAGAGAGGCAGAGAACAGTGACAGATATAATGTATACTATACACGATCACAGTGAGGAGGAGAGAGGCAGAGAACAGTGACAGATATAATGTATAGTATACACTATCACAGTGACAGATATAATGTATACTATACACTATCACAGTGACAGATATAATGTATACTATACACCATCACAGTGAGGAGGAGAGAGGCAGAGAACAGTGACAGATATAATGTATACTATACACCATCACAGTGAGGAGGAGAGAGGCAGAGAACAGAGACAGATGTAATGTATACTATACACTATCATGGTGAGAATAGAGAGAGAACAGTGACAGATATAATGTATACTATACACTATCACAGTGACAGATATAATGTATACTATACACCATCACAGCGAGGAGGAGAGAGGCAGAGAACAGTGACAGATATAATGTATACTATACACTATCACAGTGAGGAGGAGAGAGGCAGAGAACAGTGAGAGATATAATGTATACTATACACTATCACAGTGAGGAGGAGAGAGGCAGAGATCAGTGACAGATATAATGTATACTATACACTATCACAGTGAGGAGGAGAGAGGCAGAGAACAGTGACAGATATAATGTATACTATACACTATCACAGTGAGGAGGAGAGAGGAAGAGAACAGTGACAGATATAATATATACTATACACTATCACATTGAGGAGGAGAGAGGCAGAGAACAGTGACAGATATAGTGTATACTATACACTATCACAGTGAGGAGGAGAGGGGCAGAGAACAGTGACAGATATAATGTATACTATACACTATCACATTGAGGAGGAGAGAGGCAGAGAACAGTGACAGATATAGTGTATACTATACACTATCACAGTGAGGAGGAGAGGGGCAGAGAACAGTGACAGATATAGTGTATACTATACACTATCACAGTGAGGAGGAGAGGGGCAGGGGGCAGTGAAAGAGATAATGTTTACTTATATTGCCTTTGTGACTCTACCAGCCAATGTGATCTCTGTAGCAAGGATAACATATGAGGGGCCTCCAGAAAATGGCTGAAACTGAGGGCTCTGCTCCTGGAGCAGTCAGTTGAAGTCTTCCTGCAATGATCACAGCGAGCCCTGAAGTGCACTGCATCATGAAGTCTGGCTTGTCACCTGTCACTAATTGGTTAAAGAGACGTAAAATATGCCTAGATTTGCTTGTAATATAAAGGGGGAGGGAGAGGGCAACTTTACAAGTGATCATCTCTCAAACCATAAAGGTCTGAGAGATGACAATGGGGGCAATACGGGTTTTTTTTTAATAAGGCTTTAATATAGGGATTTGTAATACTGAAGTATAACTATCCCTTTATCCTTCACATGATGT
Source organism: Rhinophrynus dorsalis (assembly GCA_037306005.1). Classification (NCBI taxonomy): domain Eukaryota; kingdom Metazoa; phylum Chordata; class Amphibia; order Anura; family Rhinophrynidae; genus Rhinophrynus; species Rhinophrynus dorsalis. Next base: position 294,728 of record CM074718.1, on the reverse strand, counting down.
GACACAGTCTGGCATTTTGTGGTATTTAGTTTCTCTGCTGGGCCCATATTACCACAAACACAATAACCATGAATGAATCTAGACAGAACCCACACACTGGGGCATTTCTAATAGAACAGGGAGGGTTACGTTTGGCCTGGAACATAACTACTCAACCTACTGTGCAGGCCGTTCCACCATCATGTAAAGCTTAATTTCATAAAAAAAAAAAGCTTATTTCACATAAAATGGTTATATAACATTTAAGCAGATTTTGTTTCTGTGGAAATAACTTAAATATGCCTTAGAGTTAAAAGTCCACTTTTAAAGAGGAAAGTATTAATGACAAGATAGAGAAGGGGTGTGTAATAGAGGAAGGTATTAATGACAAGACAGAGGAGTGGTATGTAATAGAGGTAGGTATTAATGACAAGATAGAGAAGTGGAATGTAATAGAAGAAGGTATTAATGACAAGATAGTAGAGTGATATGTAATAGAGGTAGGTATTAGTGACAAGATAGAGGAGTTGTATGTAATAGAGGAAGGTATTAATGACAAGACAGAGGAGTGGTGTGTAATAGAGGAAGGTATTAATGACAAGATAGAGAAGTTGTATGTAATAGAGGTAGGTATTAGTGACAAGATAGTGGAGTGATACGTAAAAGAGGTAGGTATTAGTGACAAGATAGAGGAGTTGTATGTAATAGAGGAAGGTATTAATGACAAGACAGAGGAGTGGTATGTAATAGAGGTAGGTATTAATGACAAGATAGAGAAGTTGTATGTAATAGAGGAAGGTATTAATGACAAGACAGAGGAGTGGTATGTAATAGAGGTAAGTATTAATGACAAGATAGAGAAGTGGTGTGTAATACAGGTAGGTATTAATGACAAGATAGAGAAGTTGTATGTAATAGAGGTAGGTATTAATGACAAGATAGAGGAGTGGAATGTAATAGAAGAAGGTATTAATGACAAGATAGTGGAGTGATATGTAATAGAGGTAGTTATTAGTGACAAGATAGAGGAGTTGTATGTAATAGAGGAAGGTATTAATGACAAGACAGAGGAGTGGTGTGTAATAGAGGTAGGTATTAATGACAAGACAGAGGAGTGGTATGTAATAGAGGTAGGTATTAATGACAAGATTAAGGAGTGGTATGTAATAGAGGTAGGTATTAATGACAAGATAGAGGAGTGGTATGTAATAGAGGAAGGCATTAATGACATGATAGAGAAGTGGTGTGTAATAGAGGTAGGCATTTATGACAAGATAGAGAAGTGGTATGTAATAGAGGTAGGTATTAGTGACAAAACAGAGGAGTGGTATGTAATAGAGGTAGGTATTAATTACAAGATAGAGAAGTGGTATGTAATAGAGGTAGGTATTAATGACAAGATAGAGGAGTGAAATGTAATAGAGGAAGGCATTAATGACAAGACAGAGGAGTGGTATGTAATAGAGGTAGGTATTAGTGACAAGATAGAGAAGTGGTGTGTAATAGAGGTAGGCATTTATGACAAGACAGAGGAGTGGTGTGTAATAGAAGAAGGTATTAATGACAAGATAGAGAAGTGGTGTGTAATAGAGGTAAGTATTAATAACAAGATGGAGCAGTGGCATGTAATAGAGGTAGGTATTAATGACAAGATAGAGAAGTGGTATGTAATAGAGGTAGGTATTAATGACAAGATAGAGAAGTGGTGTGTAATAGAGGTAGGTTTTAATGACAAGATAGACAAGTGGCATGTAATAGAGGTATGTATTAATGACAAGATGGAGAAGTGGTATGTAATAGAGGTAGTCATTAATGACAAGCATTAATGAGAAGATAGAGGAGTGGTATGTAATTATCACGGTTCCCCGTTATTACCTCTCGCAGTATTGCCTAATATGCAACATTATTTACTTTCTGACTGTCGCTCTCGCTGAGTCGCTATTCTTATAGGTCTATTTGTTGGTGAGGTCATCGCTCCACCCACCTGTCAGGGTTTTTAAACCTCAACCTGTGTCATTTCTAGTGCCCTTTCATGTTGTACTTGAGCTCATTGCTGTGTTGGTCCATTACTGTTCCTGTGCATTACCTGGCTACATCTGACTACCCATTCCATTTCTGACTCCTGGCTACGTCTGACTATCCCGTTCCGGTTCTTTCTCCTGGCTACGTCTGACTATCCCGTTCCGGTTCTTTCTCCTGGCTATGTCTGACTATCCCTTTCTGGCTCTGAACCCTGGCTACGTCTTACTTCCCTGCTCTGGCTACGACCACTGGCGACGTCTGACTACCCGATCCGGTTCTGACCATTGGCTGCCTCTTGGGTTACTCTCTCCACTGTTGTGCTCCATTACCATTCCGTGCCTCGGTTTGGTATCCGTGTTGCCTGTGCCTTCCGCTCTGCGCTCGCATCCATTAGCAGTGCTTGTCGGTCATACCGTGTGTTTTTACCTCCCGTGGCTGTCCCTGTTTTGCGTGCTGCCTTATCTAGCCTCAGTTTTGGCTATCAGCCTATTGTATACCCTGTCTGGGTATTGGCGCGTTCTTTTCATTTCTTGCCTACTGTGTGTGTGGGAGTGCTCTGCACTGCCCTCACATCTACCGTGTAAGTCCAAGGGCCATTCCGTTACGGTTCACCTGCCTGGTGAAGGGTGAGGAAAGTGAGTCCACTGTTCCTCCCTGGTCTCGTGAAGGTGTACTATCCAGACATAAGCGTTGAATGCTCACACTGTTATTCCATCTACCTGTGTGTGCCCCTGGGCCTTTCCATTATCGCTCATCTGTCTAGTGAAGGGTGAGGATATGGAGTTCACTAGTCCTCCCTGGTCTCTTGAAGGTGTGCCATTCATTCCGTGTATGTGGTGTACCCGCACTATCCTCACATCTACCTGTGTAGTCCAAGGGCCATTCCATTACTGCTCACCTGCCTGGTGAAGGGTGAGGAAAGTGAGTTCACTTTTCCTCCCTGGTCTACTGAAGGTTTCTTACCATCTACTGCAACTTTGTGTCATTACCTTACTACTGTTGTCATTCGTTGCCACCAGCCTGTTTTATTACTACCTGTGTTTATTGTACTTAATAAAGTTTTATATTAAGTTCATCTGTACTTGTCAGTGTGTTAATTTCATAGTCACACCGTGACAGTAATAGAGGAAGGTATTAATGACAAGATAGAGGAGTAGTATGCAATAGAGGTAGGCATTAATGACAAGATAGAGAAGTAGTATGTAACAGAGGAAGGTATTAATGACAAGATAGAGGAGTGGTATATAATAGAGGAAGGCATTAATAACAAGATAGAGGAATGGTATGTAATAGAGGTAGGTATCAGTGACAAAACAGAGGAGTGGTATGTAATAGAGGTAGGCATTAATGACAAGATAGAGAAGTAGTATGTAACAGAGGAAGGTATTAATGACAAGATAGAGGAGTGGTATATAATAGAGGAAGGCATTAATGACAAGATAGAGGAATGGTGTGTAATAGAGGTAGGTATTAGTGACAAGACAGAGGAGTGGTATGTAATAGAGGAAGGTATTAATGACAAGATAGAGGAATGGTGTGTAATAGAGGTAGGTATTAGTGACAAGATAGAGGAGTGGTATATAATAGAGGAAGGCATTAATGACAAGATAGAGGAATGGTGTGTAATAGAGGTAGGTATTAGTGACAAGATAGAGGAATGGTGTGTAATAGAGGAAGGTATTAATGACAAGATAGAGAAGTGGTGTGTAATACAGGTAGGTATTAAAGACAAGATAGAGGAGTTGTATGTAACAGAGGTAGGTATTAGTGACAAGACAGAGGAGTGGTATGTAATAGAGGTAGGTATTAGTGATAAGACAGAGGAGTGGTATGTAATAGAGGAAGGTATTAATGACAAGATAGAGGAGTTGTATGTAACAGAGGTAGATATTAGTGACAAGACAGAGGAGTGGTATGTAATAGAGGTAGGTATTAGTGATAAGACAGAGGAGTGGTGTGTAATAGAGGAATGTATTAATGACAAGATAGAGGAGTTGTATGTAACAGAGGTAGGTATTAGTGACAAGACAGAGGAGTGGTATGTAATAGAGGTAGGTATTAGTGATAAGACAGAGGAGTGGTATGTAATAGAGGAAGGTATTAATGACAAGATAGAAGAATGGTTTGTAATAGAGGTAGGTATTAATGACAAGACAGTGGAATGGTATGTAATAGAGGTAGGTATTAGTGACAAGATAGAGGAATGGTATGTAATAGAGGTAGGTATTAGCGACAAGATAGAGGAGTGGTATGTAATAGAGGTAGGTATTAGTGACAAGATACAGGAGTGGTATGTAATAGAGGTAGATGTTAATGACAAGATAGAGTGGTATGTAATAGATGTAGGCATTAATGACAAGATAGAGGAGTGGTATGTAATAGAGGTAGGTATTAATGACAAGACAGAGGAATGGTATGTAATAGAGGTAGGTATTAGTGACAAGATAGATGAGTGGTATGTAATAAAGGAAGGTATTAATGACAAGACAGAGGAGTGGTATGTAATAGAGGTAGGTATTAGTGACAAGATAGAGGAGTGGTATGTAATAGAGGTAGGTGTTAGTGACAAGATAGAGGAGTGGTATGTAATAGAGGTAGATGTTAATGACAAGACAGAGGAGTGGAATGTAATAGAGGTAGGTATTAATGACAAGATAGAGGAGTGGTATGTAATAGAGGAAGGTATTAATGACAAGATAGAGGAGTGGTGTGTAATAGAGGTAGGTATTAGTGACAAGACAGAGGAGTGGTATGTAATAGAGAAAGGTATTAATGACAAGATACAGGAGTGGTGTGTAATAGAGGTAGGTATTAGTGACAAGACAGAGGAGTGGTATGTAATAGAGGTAGGTATTAATGACAAGATAGAGGAGTGGTGTGTAATAGAGGAAGGTGGTGAATGATACTCACAGGGGTTCATAGTTACAGACAAGAAAGTACACATTGGGTTCATCAAAACCTTCAATTTCCTCACAGAAATGGTCCCCACATCCCACTCGTTCAGTGCTGGCCCAGACAATCTGAAGGATAAAGAGATTATTATTATTATTTTATTATTCTTTATTTATATAGCGGCAAATTATTCCACAGTGCTGTACAATAGGGAATAGACATACAGAAATATTAAATAGTACAAATCAAATATGGAGAACCAAAGGATCAGAGGGCCCCCTGCTGGTGAGAGCTTACAGTCTAGATCATTTCCACAAGCTACATAGTGCATGAGACAGAAAAAAGACGTGTCCATCAAGTTCAGCCCATGCCACATCACCCCTGTTTATCCAGAGTTAGAAAATACCCTATTGAAGCCATTTCAAATTATGTCCCAAGTAGGTAAAAAAAGAATTCCTTCCTGACTTCAAAGATATTCAGATATTTCCCTAGATCAACATCTTATCTGCTTTGAAACCAACTGTCATAATTCTCAATACTGTTCTGAGCTAGAAAGGTATTCATTTCTTTTTTGAAACAATTAAAGTATCTGCAAACACAGCATCCCAAGGCAAACAATTCCACAACTTGAATGCCTTTACTGTAAAAAAAGCCCTGCCTTTGTTTTAGTTGAAGGTGCCTTTCATCTAGTTTTCCTGGATGATCTGAGGTCAAGTAGACTGAGAGGGAATCATTTACATAATCTGAAGGACAAAGAGACAGAGAGAAAATAATTTGCATAATCTGAGGGACAATGTGACAGAGAAACATTTCTATCATCTGAAAGACAAGGAGACAGAAAGAATCATTTCCACAATCTGAGGGACATAGAGACAGAGAGAGAATCATTTTCACCACCTGAGGGACAAAGAGACAGAATAATTTCCTCCGACCAAGGGACATTGAGAAAATGAAAGAACCATTTCCACCATTTTAAAGAAAATACTTTCTGAAGGACAGTGAGAAAGAGGGCAAATCATTTTCACCATTTTAAGGACAATGAGGCAGAGACAGAATAATTTCCACCATTTTAGGGAAAATGAGTCACTGAGAGAGAGAGAGAGAGAAAGAAAGAGAGAGCAAGAGCAAGAGAGAGAGAATAATTTTCACCATCTGAAGTACAATGAGACTTAAAGAATAATTTCCACCATCTGAGGAACAAGGAGATAGAGAAAGAATAAACACATGATAAACGCGAGAAACGTCTCCAAAAATAAAAAACAAGCGAAACGTCCAACGTTACCAAGTGCCCCAGCCAATCACAGCATCCCAAAGTAGCAAGTTGAGTCGAATAAACTATAAATAGACCCAAAATCACCTACGCACCTTTGTCTGTTATCGAGTTCCCAAGAGCTAGATATCAGGACCCAAGGAGCGGAGGTTAGTTTTGAGAGAAAGAGAGTTGAGGCGCGCACACACACATCAGACAGGTAGAAGGAGAGTTTGACAGCACACAAAGCAACACAATACACTTTTGAACATATCAAATACACACATCCAAACACACATACACACATACACATAGCCCATACTTTTTTTTGTAAAACCCACACACTTTTTTTATATTTTCTTTGACAGTGTGAGTCTGTGAGTGCAAGTGAGTGACAGAGAGTGAGTGAGTGAGTGTGTGAGGGCCTGAGTGAGTGCCTGGGTGTGAGTGGGTGAGAGAGATGGAGAGGAGAGGAGAGGAGAGAGGGGTGGGGAGTGTAGGAGGAGAGGAGGAGCAGATTCAGGGGGGCATCCCTGGTCATGGTAGGGGAGGGAGATCTCTGGGGCGGAGGGGCAGCCACCCAAGACCAGGCACATCTAGTGCAGGGGCAGAGACAGTGGGACGAGGGGTAGTCCCCCTGCAACACACACAGCCAGGGCCAGTGCAGGCAGGGCTGGAGAGCCACAGCCAGGGCTCTCAACAAACCTCTGGGGGTGAGGAGGAGAAGAGGTCCAGAGAGCCAAAGTTCACAGAGGAGGAAAACCTTGTCCTCTGTGAGGCTGTGGTTCAAAGGCACAGGATCCTGTTTCTCAAGGGGCCTGTAGCTGGGCTGTCCCGCAAGAGGAAGGCAGCCTGGAAGGAGGTTGTGGATGCAGTGAATGCTGTGTCCAACCGCAGACGGTCCCTGGAGTCGGTGAAAAAAAGGTGGACAGACTGCAAGGCAAAGGTAAGATAGTAACATATTAACACAGTAATGTATGTTGAGAAAAGACTTGCGTACATCTAGTTCAACCCTTTTCCCATTTCTGTCCATCATTGTAAAGGTGAAGAAGAAGATGGGCGAGCAGGCCTTGCACGCTGCTGGCACAGGGGGTGGTCCGCCCCTGCATGTGGAATACAGCGAGTGGGAGGAGGCCGTGCTTAGGACCATCTCCTCCATCATGGTGTGTGGTGTCCCTGGATGGAGTGACACCGGGGATGAAAGTAGTCTCCAGTCCACTGGTAAGTGCATCAAGGCCCACACACATCATCACACAACTCCTGACACCCACCAGACAGAGGCCAACACAGTGACACCTGAACACATGGACAGCATTCCACACCACAATTCACCCACACAGCTTGGAGGGACGTCAAACAAGGACAGAATACATGACCAAACCAGCCTGAATGGTAATGGTCAAGTCCCTGTTGAACCCCCTTCATGCTTTCTAAAACAACATCATGCACAGCACAAAAACAATGCACACTGTCATGTGTCAGTCACAGATCTAACTGTTATGTGTATCACAATGTCATACATAGAGTGACAAAGAGGTCTGCACACAACCCCTTGAGTGCCACAGGGATGAGTAATGCATTGGTCGACAATACATTGGCTAGTCCCTTGGCAACCAAAGGGGTAACAGAGAATAGCAAGGAGGGGAATTGGTGTGTTTCCTATTGTATTGTGACTGCATGTCAGGGCTAGTTGTTGTACATGTAGGTAGTTAGCCCAAGCGGAATAGTCAAGGTTCAGCTTTCTGCATCATACATAGCCTGCAGAGTAGGGATGGCCAGGGGGCATTCCCCGCCATCCCCACTCTGCAGGACATATGTGATTCACAAGACTGATGGTGGGGACACTCACTAGGGTGTCAGAAAGAGGTGACAATGTAACATAGTAACATAGTAATTTAGGTTGAAAAAAGACTTGCGTCCATATAGTTCAACCCTCTTCCTATTCCTGTTTACCATTGTTGATCCAAAAGAAGGCAAGAAAAAAACACCCTCAATATAGCAATTTCAAATTCTGCCCTGAATGGGGGGGGGGGGGGAATTCCTTCCTGATTCCAAATGGCAATCAGATTTCTCCTTGGATTAACAAGCCCTAAGTAAATATTAATCCCAATAATAACAACGTACATAGCCCTCTATGTTATGCTCTTTTAAATAAGTATCCAGGACCTTTTTAAAGGCATCTAATGTATTTGATAGCACCACCTCCTCAGTCAGTGAATTCCATACCTTTATTTCCCTTACTGTAAAGAAACCCTTCCGCTGTTGTAAATTAAATCTCCTTTCCTCAAGTCTAAGAGGGTGGCCCCTTGTCCTATGTACTGTTCTGTTAATGAACAGGTCTTTGGAGAGCTCTTTGTATGGGCCCTGAACATATTTATATAGTGTTATCATATCCCCTCTAAGATGCCGTTTCTCCTCTGCACTTTCTCTAGTTCCATAATGTCCTTTTTCACAAAGGGCGCCCAGAATTGACCAGCATATTCTAGGTGGGGTCTTACCATGGACCTGTAAAGAGGCATAATAATACCTTCCTCCCTTGAGTCAATAACCCTTTTAATATATGCCAATATCTTATTGGCCTTTGCAGCTGCCAGCTGGCACTGCACGCTACTGCTAAGTCTATTGTCTACCATTACTCCCAAATCCTTTTCATTAGTAGATTTCCCCAGAGAAACACCATTTAAACTATATGTTGCATTTTTATTATTATACCCAAAATGCATAACTTTACACTTGTCTATATTGAATCTCATTTGCCTGCCCAGTTACTCAATTTATCCAAATCCTCTTGTAATGAAGACACATTTAGTACCTTACTTAATTTTGTGTCATCAGCAAACACTGATACATGGCTCCCTGTGCCCTCTGGGAGGTCATTAATAAACAAATTAAAAAGAAGAGGACCCAGGACAGATCCCTGAGGTACTCCACTTATCACGTTTATCCAACTGGAGAACTTGCCATTTACTACCACTCTTTGCATTCTATCTTTCAGCCAATTTCCAATCCACACACAAACATTTTCCCCTAGGCCAATTTCATTCAATTTGTACAGTAACCTCTTGTGTGGAACCGTATCAAATGCCTTGGCAAAGTCTAAATAGATCACATCAACCGCCGCTCCTGCATCTATATCATTACTCACTTTTTCATGAAATGCGATCAAGTTGGTTTGACAAGACCTGTCTTTCACAAAGCCATGTTGACTCCTGCTAATAATATTCCTGTTCCAGCAGAATTCTTGAATATATTCCCTTAGCAACTCTTCAAACAGCTTCCCTAACACAGATGTCAAGCTTACAGGTCTGTAATTTCCTGGCTGTGACTTTGATCCCTTTTTAAATATGGGCACCACATCTGCTTTATGCCAATCCATGGGCACCATACCTGAAATAAAAGAATCCCTGAAAATCAAATATAACGGTCTGGCCAGGGCCTGGCTTAGCTCTTTAAGTACCCGTGGGTGTATACCATCTGGCCCTGGAGCTTTGTCTACCTTAACACCATTCAATTTTTTTAACACTTTTTCTTGTGTTAGCCAGTCCCATGTTTGCTGTGACTGTTCTGTAAAAGTAGTTTGCAGATTCTTGTCCATTGGGTCTTCTTTGGTAAAAACAGAAGAAAAGAAATTATTTAAAATATCTGCCTTCTCTCTGTCCCCTTTGACCATCTCACCCGTTTCAGTTAACAAGGATCCAACATTATCAGACTTTAATTTTTTGCCATTAATGTATTTAAAGATTATTTTTGGGTTGCTCTTGCTCTCCTTAGCAATATTTTTTTCATTCTCCAGTCTAGCTAATTTAATAGCCTTTTTACAGGTCTTGTTGGCATTTTTGTATTCTGAAAATGCCTCTACTGATCCCTCAGCTTTATAATGTTTAAATGCCGCTTTCTTGTTATTTATTTCATGAATTACATTATTGGTTAGCCACATTGGTTTTGGTTTTGTGTACCTGACAAATGCAGTGTCATCACACCTGCAATCCCTGTGTTATTCTGTGGATACAATGCACTGAGATCTAAACAACACGTGACATACTAGTGCTTAGTCTCCATAGCATAACATGGTAAAAGGTAGAAGCAACCGCAAATAGTACAGTCTAACCATGCACATGTTTGCTGTGTGTTAGGATTTTAGCTGTCCAGGGTGTGTTTGTGTGTCCTCCAGCAGATGATTGTGTTGCTGGGTTCCACAGATCATGTTGGTTGGTGTGTTCATTACTGTTGCCGACATCATTGGTTGGACTGTAGTCATAGGTCATTACTGGTGCATTGCTGTGTTTAGAGGTCTAGTGTGTTTGTTTGCTGTTGAGGCCTAGGTGTAGGACATGCAGTGGCTTTGTGGCACTCAAGGTGTGATGGTTCACTTTTGCTCACCACATGGATCCTGATGAATGGGGATAGCAAGGAGATATATGCCGAGCCATACCCACTGCTCAGGATACATATGATGACCAAATCTCCACCACTGTAGGTCAGTGGAATCAATGTATGTGATGTAGTCAAGCTAAGCAATGTGTGTCAGGATGGTAACCAACACATTGCAAAGCAATGCAATGAATACCATCCTGCCACTCAACTGTTCACATGTCAATGTAATAGTCTTGCAACACTCCTGTCATGGCTCACATCACTGATTGCATCATGTCATTTCCCCACACAGCACACCAGTCATCCCGTGTGGAGGACTCCGGAGGCACCTCCTCTGAGGAAATATATCAATATAAATGGGAGACAAGATTGAATACAAAAAGACTCCCCAATCACTGCGCCTCTTCCCACAGTATGTACTCAGAAGTATGGAAGAAAAATAGGGGGGAAACACAATCACATAAACAGCTATATGAATGAGCAATAGATAAACAACAAACCCAAATACTTTTCTATCTTCATAGTTTCTTTTCTCAATATATTATGCTTTATGAGTCCAATGCCGCACGCTCCTAAGGAGATTGGGTTCCAACTCCAGACTGAACAGGCTAAAAAAGAAAAAAAGAAAAAGGAACGGCGCAAAAGAGTTCCTCTAAGCGTAATATCTTTATCACAAAGGTTGGTCCTTCACCCAAACACCGTGGAACAAATCATCAGAAAATTACTCACATTTTTCAGAGGCATACAACCTGCCTCCTGGTATCCGCACTTTCACTGGCTTACACCCCAGTACAGTGATCTCCTCCACTCAGGGTTATAGGTAGACTCAGTTCCTTTGAAGATTCTCCAATAGGAGTGATGGATTTTATATGTGGAATTCGCCACTCAGACAGAGGATATATATAAAATCCAATGCTGCAGTGGACCCAACCTCATATGATCTTATCAAAAAATTCCACTCCTATGCTTCATTAATGGAACTGCTGCTTTTTTATCTTATAAATAAGCCAGTGTTAAATGTGAGTTCAATTCTATATAAATTTATTACAAAAATTAAAAAGAAATAAAATTGGAAAAAATGATGTTGATAATACAACAATATGCGCATATATTCAATCAATATTTAAAAAGCAAAATTAAAATCAATATATGGATTAAAGAACAAAACTAACAGTTCAATAGCTAACGCGTTTCGTCACCCAATGTAACTTTCTCAAAGCTAAATCATGAAAAAAGCATGTATCTATGCACAGACCTTTAAATACCTGTGTATATCAATAGCCATCCAATTAGATTCTCCTCCAGTGATAATATATATCTCTCCAACAGCGTGCGTTCCAATACACAGATGTTCCAATAGGACATTTGCCCACAATTCACCCTGTGCGTTCCATCTGCTAAACCTCCAGATGCCCATGAGGCGCGAAGGTACATACTTCCGATTTGTATAAACATCCAATGCGCCTCCAACCGGAGCGCTAGTAAACAGGAAGTAGCTTACTGAAAAAAAGCACCGGTCCCCCAAGTGCTGCCGAACTCAACAGCAAATCCCTTTGCTAAATATAATGAAGATCTAAATCTTCATTTAACCCTTCCTAAGGTCCCCAGGGTATAGATCCACATAGCCTCCCGCTTACACAGTTGGCGGAATCTATTATCCTGGGGAGGAATCCATTCAATTATTGAATTGAATGGATTCCTCCCCAGGATAATAGATTCCGCCAACTGTGTAAGCGGGAGGCTATGTGGATCTATACCCTGGGGAACTTAGGAGAGAAAGGGTTAAATGAAGATTTAGCTCTTCATTATATTTAGCAAAGGGATTAGTAGGTTAGCTGTAGTAGGAGATATATCGGTTTATAGGATATATATTGGTTTCTAATTTGCGTGTTTATAAGTGATCAAAAGAAGATAGAGGAGTTGTTGTTTTTTTTTCTCAGGGAAGGGCTATTAGATATTTTAACTCCTTTTTCCCTTATTTTTCTTTTGAAGAATTATATGAAAAATTTAATATTTATAGAAGGGCTATTGTTATATTTGGATCTTGCTGTTTCTTTTCTCCTTTTTTTGAGAATTTATCCAAAATTCAATACACATAAGGATTTAGAGATATGGCTATTGGGGAGTCTTTATAATTATTAGGCTCATTCCCCCTATTAACACTCATACTATTTTTTGGGAGCAAACAAAAATATATGGGTTTAAATGTATATTTTAAAGAATGTGTATGCTGAATATATTATTATTTATAAGTTTCTAATTATTGTCAGTGGGGGTATTCTACCTGTGTGTATCTTCTAACCATACATATATTTTTTGGACTACTGTGTGAATTGTTTTTATATTCCTCCCAGTGGATGTTATATCTCTTGGGGTAGTCCACAGTATACCCAGTGCTTATTATGTGTTCCACCATGGAGCGCACGTTTGGAGCGTATGTATGCCATGCGCCTTAGGTTAGAGCGCATGGTGTCGCTGGTTCCGGTTGGTGCGTTCCATGTGTGGATGCACGTGTAGCGTATATGTGCGCTTCCGAGTAACCTCGGTGTTTGCTGTTGAGTTCGGCAGCACTTGGGGGACCGGTGCTTTTTTTCAGTAAGCTACTTCCTGTTTACTAGCGCTCCGGTTGGAGGCGCATTGGATGTTTATACAAATCGGAAGTATGTACCTTCGCGCCTCATGGGCATTTGGAGGTTTAGCAGATGGAACGCACAGGGTGAATTGTGGGCAAATGTCCTATTGGAACATCTGTGTATTGGAACGCACGCTGTTGGAGAGATATATATTATCACTGGAGGAGAATCTAATTGGATGGCTATTGATATACACAGGTATTTAAAGGTCTGTGCATAGATACATGCTTTTTTCATGATTTAGCTTTGAGAAAGTTACATTGGGTGACGAAACACGTTAGCTATTGAACTGTTAGTTTTGTTCTTTAATCCATATATTGATTTTAATTTTGCTTTTTAAATATTGATTGAATATATGCGCATATTGTTGTATTAATAAAAGGCTGGGCCTGCAATTGTGGGAGGGGCTGCAGGTTCATAAGCAGCCAGCAGTCTCTCCCACGGGACGCGCCATCAGCGTGTGTGCAGTTCCTTGTGTTCGGCCGTCACCGGTAAGCATTCATTCCTCACTTCCGGTTAAGCCGTTTCGTCACTTCCGGTTTCGATCGCCACGAGGAAGGTAAGTGAATCCTCCTCTGATTCTACTACCAGTCAATGCGAGCAAGCGTGGGGGTAAACGAGCTACTGAGCAGGTATCTCAGGTTCCATGTCTCTGGTCATGGCTATCATACAGTTGCCTCATCATTCGTTTGTGGGTATTTCTTCTGTTGCTCATTCATGTCATAGTTTGTGCAATTTAAAAATGTTTATGTTGAACCCTTCCCCTCTCTTTGCTTTTATTAACTGTTCACAGAATATGCTTAGGTTACCTCCAGATGCCAGAGAAGGCTAAAGGGGTATTAATCTGCTCATTAGCTGTGTAAATTCACAAATTGAGTCAATGTCATTTAAATGGTAATATTAACCCTCTGATTGCTGAACATCTCTGAAGGTTGGGATTTGGACACTTTCAGCTTATGTAGCAATTCAAATACAATGATATTAAGGTCGTGTGAGTGTTTACTCTTAAAGCACGTGCTTAATTAACCCTTCCAGTGCCTGTCTATCATTCCCAAGCCTGCTTGAGCCATACATGCTTTAGGTCTTCTTTGTTTTAATTGGTATAGTCTCATTCTACAGTCATGATAAACAGGTGCCAGTTTTAGGTTCAGCACAGTAATCTACTTCCAAGTGCTCAATTTACCCCCCCTGTCGCCTGTCTTCTACACTTTAGTTTATATAAAAAAAAAAAAAAAAAAAACTCCTCTGTCCTCATATTTCCCTTCCTTCTTCTCCCTCACCTGATTTTCCCTAGCAGGTTCTGTTATTTCAGCAGCCAATCAGTCCAGGCTTACTTGGGGTATCTCGAAATTATTTCCCAACTTCTTTAAGAATCCATCTGGCAAGATTAATTCTCCGCCAGGTAGGACCCGCTACCACTATCGCTTGTTTTTGGCAGTTCGGTGTCTTGTCAGGTCCTAATTATATCCTATGTTCTCTGTAATAGTCCGTCAAGCTCACTCAAAGGTAAGTTCTGGTTTAAGTCACTCGGCACAAGTGTCCAGTTTCTCCTCTCAATTTCACTGTCACGCCGCCTCAGGATCTGCATTTAAAGGTTCTTCCTAGGGGAACTTCTTCCCCATGCCGAGTCCTGCTCCGGTCCCCACCTTTCCATCACTGTGGTATGCTAAGAAGCCTATTTTCATGCTTTTCTCGCGCCCGGTGCGCACATTGCTTTCTCTCGCACTCCATTAGGACTTTAGGTTGCTTCCCTCTCACTTTGGGTAAATACACACCAGGCACGGTCTTGTTGCCTCTGCTGGGAGGCAGAGTCCAGATCTTTTCTCTTTTTAGTGGTACTGTCTCCCAGTAAAAGCAAAGGCCCCCGTATGGCAAGTGGCAGGTTCACGGCACTCTGTAATTCGTTAGACCAAGTATCATGCATGCTTTCTACCTCTCCTTATTTGTTTACTTTTCGATATTTTAGTATTTGCCTTACCTCTTCGTAGAGGCCGAAGGCTCCCCTTAGCTTCATGCCTTACCTCTGCACAGAGGCCGAAGGCCCCTCTTAGTTTCATGCCTTACCTCTTCGTAGAGGCCGAAGGCCCCTCGGTCACATGCCTTTCCTCTTCATAGAGGTTGAAGGCTCCCTTAGTTTCATGCCTTTCTTCTTCGTAGAGGTCGAAGGCTCCTTTAGTTCATGCCATACCTCTTCGTAGAGGCCAAAGGCTCCGTTAGTTATGCCTTACCTCTTCGTTGAGGTCGAAGGCTCCCTTAGTCCTTGCCTTACCTCTTCGTAGAGGCCGAAGGCCCCCCCCCTTAGTCTCATGTCTTACCTCTTCGTAGAGGCCGAAGACTCCCTTGGTCACAGGTCTGACCTCTTCTTAGAGGTCGAAGACTCCTTTAGCTCATGCTTTACCTCTTCGTAGAGGCCGAAGGCTCCCTTAGTTTCATGTCTTACCTCTTCGTAGAGGCCGAAGACTCCCCGGGTTACATGCCTTACCTTTTCGTTGAAGGCTCCCTTAGGTCCATGCCTCACATCTTAGTAGAGGTTGAAGGCACTTGTAGCTTCCTGCCATACCTCTTCGTAGAGGCCAAAACACCCGTAGTCCCATGCCTTACCTCTTCGTAGAGGCCGAAGGCACCCTTAGTTTCGTGCCTACCTCGTCATAAGACAAAGGTACCCTTAGCCTCTTCCATGACCCCTTCATAGAAACCAAAGGTACCCTAGGTCCAGTCTTTACCTCTTCGTACAGGCAGAAATCACCCGTAGGTTTATTCCTTACCTCTTTGTAGAAGACGAAGGCACCTTAGTTTCAGCTTTGCCTCCTTGCGGAGGCTGTTGGCTCCCGTAAGATTGTTGCCTTAACTCTTCGTTGAGGCTGAAGACACTCTAGTATTACGCCTTACCTCTTCGAAGAGGCCGAAGGTTCGTCTCCAGCTCACCTTCTGTAGTAGGGAACGTAGGAGCACTAGATTGGCCCCTTTACTAGTAGAAGTGGCATGTTGCCCGGGTATACAACATGCTGAGGCGGTCCCTATTACTCTCACTCGGGATGGAATCTTAGGCCTTTATTATCTGTTTTCTTCTAGATTAACATGGAGAATAACGATCAAGCGGCCCAGTCTGACAATGAGACTCCTCAAGCGGCCGTTCCAGCCCCTACGCCCAGGAACCCTTCCTTAAGAAGCTGGACGGTGGGGAAGCTGATGGCAGAACTGAACCGCCTGCACATCCCCTTTCCCGCATCAGCAAGGAAGGCAGAGCTGTTCAAGCTCCTGTTCCCCAACCCCTCCTCAGCCCAATCGTCCCCTCATTCTTTATCCTTATCTCCCCCTCTCCCGGCCAACACAGCGCCAGACCAGTTCACCCAAATCACACATATGCTGGCCGACATTCAAGCCAGAGTAGCTTCACTCGAAAACGCTCCTCGTCCACTTACACCTGCCGTTATGATGCCAAATGCTCCTCTTCCAGGTAACACAGTAGTTGCAGCCCCCAGAGTTTCACCTGCTCATCTCATTCCTGCTAACATCCGCAGAGACATTATAGAAGGCAAGGATGTTAATTTGGTTTCACTGCTCATCGCATCACAGGATCTGGCAGAAAGTAAAGTCATTAACTGCAGCGAAGTGTCGGTTACTCTCAAGTCTAAAGATCCACGGCTCAATAAAAAGCTTTCAGTCACGGAATTTGTGCTGGCTTTTGGCGTCTATCGGGACATCGTCTGTTCGGCTTTCCCGCATAGACACCAGGAGTTGGATCATTATTTACATCTGGTGGTAGATCTAGCGCATAAGTACGGCGGCCATACTTTCTATGATTACCACCGGTCCTTTTCTGCTAAGGCTGCCGCCGCACTGGCACAATTCAATTTCGTGACTGATTGGAGCTGTTTGGATATGGAGCTGTTCTGCCGGCACTTCGCCGGACTTAAGGCCCCTGTGTGCCAAAACTGTCAATCATCCTTTCATTCAACAGGTTTATGTCCTACTGCCCCCCCAATGGCCGGCCCTTCGGGTATACAACAAGCTGAGGCTTCCCCCCAGTCGGCTCCCCTGGTTAGAGCCTCATCCCGCCCGTCCTATGATAAGCAAGGGAGGCCAATATACTATCAAGGGAACACCCCTATTTGTAATAATTTCAATTCCAGGGGTTGTTTTTTTGGCGGATGTAGAATGTTGCATATCTGCTCTAACTGCAGGGATTCCCATTCCAGGGTCATTTGTCCAAAGCTTGGGTCCTTTAATAAAAAACATGGTGGAATCTATGTGCCAGGACTCCAGAGTCTTCTTACTAATCATCATGACAGGTCTTTAGTGAATTATATTGTTAAGGGCCTTTCCGAAGGATTCCACACAGGTGTCGTAGCCTACCCTGCTACATCTCTGGAATGTCCTAATTTAGTTTCGGCTTTGAACGACCCTGAAATGGTCTCTTCCTTGCTGGCTAAAGAAGCTGAAAAAAAATTTATTATTGGCCCATTCCCTTCCCCACCCTTTCCCGTATGGCGTATAAACCCCATTGGATTAGCCAAGCATAAATTCTCAGATAAGAAAATATTGATCCTTGACCTATCAGCTCCCCACTCTACGCTCTTGCCAAGCATAAACTCCCTAATTCCACCCGAATCGTATTCTCTCCAGTATGCTACGATTGATGACGCTATTTGCCTTATCCAACAATCACTCCCTTACTGCTGGATCTCCAAATCTGATATTAAGGATGCCTTTAAGTTACTTCCCGTTCACCCATCGCTCTGGCATCTACAAGGCTTGAAATGGGCAGGGCAGTATTACTTCGCCACTTCTTTGACATTTGGATCCAGTAGCAGCCCAAAAATTTTTGACAGTTTCGCAGAAATTTTGTGTTGGCTATTATTGAATTATTGCCATTGTCCAGGAGTTCTCCACTACTTGGACGATTTTCTCCTCATTGAAAATACCTCTTCTATTCCTAATAGCCTTCGCAAACTCCAGGAATTGTTTGAATATCTCAATATCCCATTATCCCCGGGTAAGTCATTTGGCCCTACCAAAGAGTTAGAGTTTCTGGGAATCATTCTAGATACGGTACTATTGGAAGCCAGGATCCCTAAAGCAAAATTGGATAGAATTATCCCTATTATAAGTAATGGGGCTAATTCTGAATTCTTGACCAAAACAGAACTGCAATCATTGATTGGGTATTTAAGTTTCGCCATGAGAATCTTGCCCCAAGGTAGGGCATTCCTTTCCCAATTACTCTCTCTTCTCCCTTCCGCCCCAAAGTCTGATTCACTCATTCAGATCCACGATGAAGCCAGAGAGGAATTATCTATGTGGGCTAAATTCCTGTCTAACTGGAATGGCAGGACCATGTTCCCCCCCTACCCCTCCTCATCTAGTCCAGCGGTATTTACGGTGGCCAAAGTCAATCTTGGCTTTGCCGCTTCCTGGGATCATAAATGGTTGTGCAACAGGTGGCCAGTAGAAATTAGTTCTTCGGCTGACTTATTGACCACCATAGGTCTATCCGACATTTACCCCATGGTAGCTGCGGCAGCCTCTTGGTCCCACTTATGGGTAGGACAGGCGGTAAGGTTCCATACCTCTTCTGACATTGTTAAACTTATTCAAAAAGGTAGATCCCCATCACCTACCATCAATAAATTGTTAAAGAAATTAAATTGGCTGTCTCTCATAAACAAATTTACTATACATCCCTCTTATACCTCTAGTCAAGAAAACGCAGCCTCTAATTACCTTTCCCAACTTCAATTGCAGAACCCCTTCGAATCTCATCAGAAGGCTACAATTCCTCTGTCATTTACGGAACTAACTACAATTTAAGTTTCCTGCTTGCCGAAGCCTCTTCTGTTATGCAGAATGGCCTAGCCCCCAATACTAGGAGGTCCTATGACAAAGCCTAGAAAACCTTTCAATCTTTCTTAATCTTCACCAATTCACCGCTCTCCTTCTCACAATCCACTATTCTAGCTTTCGCGTCTCACTGCCATGTAGGTCTTAAGTTGTCACCAACCACTATCAAAACATATTTAGCAGGTATTCAGCACCATCACGCACTAATGCACCCCTTGTCTCCTTCTATTCTCTCACTGTATAGCGTGAAGCTTTTTCTTAGAGGCTTGGCCCGCCTGCAACCTTCGGCTACTCGTACTAGGCTGCCTATTACGGGAGAGATATTTAAGGATATGTATAACCTGTTGAAATTAGCACCTTTTTCACACCATACTAATACCACAATCCTAGCTGCTATCTGCCTTGCCTTCTTCGGCTTTCTAAGGCCGGGCGAGTTCTCCTGCCGCTCTAAGTCTGATGTCTTTGTGCGCCGGGATCAACTCGTTCGGTACACTAGTCACTTCACCCTCTTTTTGGCCCATTCCAAAACTGACCAAGCTCAAGAAGGCGTCCACATTCCATACTTTGCAACTCACGATCCCTGGTGTCCCTACCAAGCCTTGGTTGATCTCTCTACTCTTCATCAGCATGAAGCCGCGGACAGTCCCCTTCTTCCGCTACACTCGGGCCCTCTCACCACACCTGAATTCATGTCATATGTTCGCACTATCCTTACCCGCCTAGGGTTAAACCCGAACAAATTTTCTGGGCACTCCTTCAGGATAGGGGCAGCTTCTTCAGCCTCTAAGAATGGTGTCCCGGTCCACATCATTCAACGCTTAGGCAGGTGGCAGTCTTCTTGTTACTCACGCTATGTCCATAATCCATCAGAAGAAATTCGGAAAGCTATTACTGAATTAGCAAAGTAATGTATTTTTCTGTATTAATGTAATAAACTGCTTGTATCAAACTGTCCTTTTTGCCTCCATTCAGGCCTACCTCGTCAAACAGCACCCGAGCTGGCGGTAAGCTCGGGGTTTGGCATACATTACTTGTCCGAAATCGCTGGAAGCCCTGACCACAAATAAAAGGCTGGGCCTGCAATTGTGGGAGGGGCTGCAGGTTCATAAGCAGCCAGCAGTCTCTCCCACGGGACGCGCCATCAGCGTGCCCCCCCTCCAGCACCCCCATTTTTAAATCTAGAGGGGGCCTCCATTCAGGCCTATCTCGTCGAACGGCACCCGAGCTGGCGGTAAGCTCGGGGTTTGGCATACATTACTTGTCCGAAATCGCTGGAAGCCCTGACCACAATCAACATTATTTTTTCCAATTTTATTTATTTTTAATTTTGTAATAAATTTATATAGAATTGAACTCACATTTAACACTGGCTTATTTATAAGATAAAAAAGCAGCAGTTCCATTAATGAAGCATAGGAGTGGAATTTTTTGATAAGATCATATGAGGTTGGGTCCACTGCAGCATTGGATTTTATATATATCCTCTGTCTGAGTGGCGAATTCCACATATAAAATCCATCACTCCTATTGGAGAATCTTCAAAGGAACTGAGTCTACCTATAACCCTGAGTGGAGGAGATCACTGTACTGGGGTGTAAGCCAGTGAAAGTGCGGATACCAGGAGGCAGGTTGTATGCCTCTGAAAAATGTGAGTAATTTTCTGATGATTTGTTCCACGGTGTTTGGGTGAAGGACCAACCTTTGTGATAAAGATATTACGCTTAGAGGAACTCTTTTGCGCCGTTCCTTTTTCTTTTTTTCTCTTTTTTTCTTTTTTAACCTCCTCTGAGGAGGCTACCACATCCAGGGCACTGCCACCACAATGCCCACTGCAGCAGTAGCCTCACCATGGCACCCAGGGTCCACCCCACCATCACCAGCAGCAGCAAAGGCTACCAAGCCCCACCACCTCAGCCCCACCAGGCACCTCCACCTCAGGGCTACCAGGCCCCACCACCTCAGACCCACCAGGCACCACCACCTCAGGGATACCAAGCCCCACCACCTCAGCCCCATCAGGCACCACCACCTCAGAGCTACCAGGCCCCACCACCTCAGCCCCACCAGGCACCACCACCTCAGGGCTACCAAGCCCCACCACCTCAGCCCCACCAGGCACCACCACCTCAGGGCTACCAGGTCCCACCACCTCAGCCCCACCAGGCACCACCACCTCAGGGCTACCAAGCCCCACCACCTCAGGGCTACCAAGCCCCACCACCTCAGGCCCCACCACCTCAGGCTACCAAGCCCCACCACAGCACCCATGATGTTGCAGGTCCCTCTGAGGCACCCCATGGGAGTCTGCTCACCCACACGGCACCACCGCCTGCACCAGCTTCTAGAGCCTCCACTCCTGTAACCCCCTCTGGCACAGCGGCCCTCGACGCAACATGTGTGGCCATCCAGGGGGAGCAGCTAACAGTGGTTAGGAGGTGTGCCCGAGCCCTCAGACGGGTGGAGCTGACTCTGGGGCGGATCATGGGGTGCCTCAGGGCCATTGAGGCTCAACAGGTCGTGGCAAACACCCAGCAGCTCCAGTTTCACACTGGGATGATGGAGGTACTGGGCAACATGCTGGTCGAGATGCGGGACTCCAACCGTAGGCAGAATGAGCAGCAGGACATGGGCCAGCCATCACGGGAGGGGTCCAGTGATGTCTCACCAGCCAGCAGCAAGCCACGACCCCCACCACCACCATCCACCAGACCCCCTCGGGTAACCCACCAGAGTCGGAGGGAATCCTCCTCTACAGCCCCCCCACCGACCCTCCAAAAAGGAAAAAAAAGTGAGGCCAACCTTCTCCGGGCCCTTTAAATAAATCTTGTCACTTTGTCATAACATCTGTGTCCATGCATGTTTCCTATTTAGGATGTGGTTTGTTTGACAGAGTTGTATCCAATGCATTGTACAGCTATGCAGTGAACACAACTCAGGCACATCTAACATGGGTGTCAGGGAATGAGTTGTCTCCAATGCATTGTACAGCTATGCAGTGAACACAACTCAGGCACATCTAACATGGGTGTCAGGGAATGAGTTGTCTCCAATGCATTGTACAGCTATGCAGTGAACACAACTCAGGCACATCTAACATGCGTGTCAGGGAATGAGTTGTCTCCAATGCATTGTATAGCTATGCAGTGAACACAACTCAGGCACGATGACTGGCGTCACAAGCTTTTACAGCAGGGTGAACACACACATCACATTCAGACATGTTTGTCCAAGTTCAACTCACAGACATTTCAAAGCCAAACAACATCAGGGTGTTGTTCCATGATGTGCCTTGAACTTAAACAACATGAACACATTAGATATATCAACAGATCAACAACATAATCACAATTAAGGGGATAGTAATGCTTAGAATGTTTGAACAAATATGTGTTAGGGTTCATCCCCTTGAGTAGAACAAGGGAACTCCCACTGCTGAAGGGTGTTTCATTCACAGGTTATGTCAGCTCGCAGTTGTTTTTACATAGGCAAACCACAGTGGTCTCACATGGTCAAGCGGCACTGTTGCTACACCATCCAATGTAGATTCAAGGTGCTGTGACCAGAGCTGTCCATGGGATGGTGTAGCAACAGAACCACTGTAAAAATTCAGGCCACTGTGATATTTCATGTATGATGTTCAACTGTGAGCTGAACTAACTTTGGAATGCAAAGCAGGGGGAGTTCCCTTGTTTTACTCAGGGGGATGAACCCTACTAGTTAGGTTCATGGAACATATTCAGTATTACTATACCTTTAAACCCTGACAGGGGAGGGGGTGATCAGTGACACAAGATAATCATATGTGATCAGATTTGTAATTGACATGGACACCAACAGCTGATCCCCATGGACGTGGATTCAACGTGTCACCGGAATAAACTTCTGGACCATGAGGGGTCATGACATGGATGCCTGCAGAGGATGAAAACAAGACTGGAAGGTGCACTACGAACACAACAGTCATGCTATTGCTGACCCATCATCATCCCCTTGAGTGCCAGAGGTGTACATAACACATTGGTCATCACTGCTTTGGAGACCTTACTTGCACTCCACGAGGACAGCTTGGTTATTTGACACAGTGAACAATCCATTGCTTGTCAGGGTGTCATCTAGCCATCATGATTTCATGGG
This sequence comes from Rhinophrynus dorsalis, assembly GCA_037306005.1. NCBI lineage: Eukaryota > Metazoa > Chordata > Amphibia > Anura > Rhinophrynidae > Rhinophrynus > Rhinophrynus dorsalis. Next base: position 271,604 of record CM074718.1, on the reverse strand, counting down.
GTTCGTATCACGGTATGGCAAGCAGACATATGTATATGTGAGTGGGCACACACATCAGTGTGTAAACCAAGACCCATGAAACAGAGGAGCTATTACATGGATCTTGATCTACATACTGATGAGGTGTGTGCTCAGGGTCCTTGTGACACACATACATATTTCTGCTTGCCATCCCCTTGATGGACAGCTCACATGGTTCTGACGCCTAGACAAGGCATTGATAAGCAATGGAGTGGCATATTCACTGTGCTACACACACATATACGAACAAGTCAGCATAGCAGGCCTTCAGCGGGAACATGAACAGTTGCAGCAGGTGACAGCTGTTGGACAGGGGTGCTTGGAGGGGGGGGATGAGCCCTAACCCTCTCACACATTTGCCTCCACTGTCATCTTAGGTACAAGCATGTGTACATACCGGTGTTGGTCTGTCTCTCTGTCAATGTCTCTCTCACACTACAACTAAGGAGGGTGGGCTGTCACTGTTAAACAGCAGTAAGGTGTTGTTCATGTGGTCATGGTGATGGGACCAAAATAAAGGGGAGGAATCACACCAGCTCTGTACAGAACTCCTTACTCAAGATCAAACTGTGATCAGCTGAGGTGCACTCATAGGGATATACAATGATACCAAGGGGAGGGAGGAGAAGAATGGGTTAACCAACCAGGGAAAACCACCAGGCGGTGCCCACCCTCCCCCCCAACAACACACCTAATAAGTGACACACACTACAGGGGTATACCAGACCAAAGCTTAATCAGGCAATATATGATTAATCAAGTGAATACATCAAATCAATTGTGCACCATCCAGCACAGGGATAAAGAGTCATGAAGACATTCCAACATAGAATAATGCCTCTATGGACTGAGAGCAAGTATATGTACAGCATACGTGCTAAACCATGTATCCACTAACAAATCACAGTGGCCCATTAGCAATGTGCAATATTATCATACATGTGAGGTGCAAAGTGGTGATCATGAACAAAGTATGAATACACATCATATACTCATCTCCATGACTCCAGGGGTCACATTGTTTGCCCTCCCCTTATATTCATAGAGATAGGTATAGATGTATTCATACTTTTGGGATTATTATGATGTTGCACTTTATATGTCTGATGATATTGCACATTGCTAATGGGCCACTTTGATTTGTTTGTGTATACATGGTATTGGACGTTTGCTTTACATATACCTGCTCTCAGTCTATGGAGGCATTATTCCATGTTGGAATGTCTTCATGACTCCATATTCCTGTGCTGGATGGTTTTTGATTGATTTGATGTATTCACTTGATTAATTTTGCATTGTCTAATGAAGCTTTGGTTTGGTATACTCCTGTAGTGTGCGCCAGTTCTTCATTTTTTTTGAGGGGGGGCACCGCCTGGTGGTTCTCCTATGGCTCGTTAACCCCTTCCTTTCTTCCCTTTTTTCTGTATCATGTGGTCATAATGGACAAATGGTAATGCGTGAGTTATCCAGGTAATTGTTTTCTGGTGCGTGTGTGGTCAGTGGTGTGATTATTTGTAATTGGTATGTAGCTGTCAGGTGTGTGTTTTGTCTCCATGGACTGCTGAGGCTACCTAGGTGAGCTTGATTTGTTGCTGGAGTGACAGATGTGCATGTGGTGGTGTGTGTTAACCCCTGTTGTTCAAAGGTGTGTTGGGATGGCTTATGTTGTGCTGCTTTGTGTTCCCCCTGTCCCTGTGGGGTTGCTTGATTGTTATTGTTTGTCTGTGACTTGTTTGTCTGGTGTCGGCCAGTGGTTCCCAACCAGGGTGTCATGTGATGTTGGTGCGCCATGTGCACCAGCTCAGGGTGCATCACTTTTCCCATGTTCTGCATTGGTGTTTGATAATATTGATTTTACACATTTTTGGGGAGATGTGTGTATGGGACATTTGAGGCACTATTTCTCTTCATTGCCATTGACACAGTGGGACCTGATGTTGGGCATATGTTTTTTTTATTTGGGTATTCCCTTGTGCCCTCAGGGGATGCCCTGGCATATCCAGATTGTATGTTAGGGGTGTCTTAGGTGGAGGGGTTGTGAAGCACTGTTGTAGGCCTTGTTGTTGTATTTGCTAGGCATTGCAGGGGTTAATATCTGACTCCTGTATGCTTGGCTTCTGTCCTTGGATGACCTGCTTCTCTGTTTTATTTCCCTCGACGATGGTTTTGTACTCTGCGTTGTGTGCTGTTCTCCAAAAAAAATAGGCGTTAGATTTCTGGAGAGAAATGTTGCAATTTAACGAGCCTTAACCCTAACTCAAACATTTGAATAGCTTTTGGCGTCGCCTGTACATTGTCCTCTATGGGTGAGATCTTGCTATTCTGGCGACGGGCGACGTGTGTCTCACAACTGGCGTTGCTTGTTACTAGTGGAACATTTGCATTGCTCAGTTGACGTTAAAACCAGCGTTGCCAGTTTTTTCTGGCGACGCCAACATTTGGATCGAGCCCTAAGTCTTTGACCTTTGTCTTGATCTCCTGTCCTGCAAGCCACTGACTTTGGGTTACCCATGGCTTTGGAAAAATAACCCCAACATTGACTAGTCTACTGACTCTCTCTCGTTCTCCAGGGGTTTGCTCCCTACAATCCTACTGTCAACTGTGGATGTCTTGCTTTCTAATTCTTGCTCCCTACCCATATTGTCACAGCTTGCATATAGCCAGCGCTGCCGCTTCGGCTGGCGCTGGCATTGTATAGCTGCAAATGACACTTTGACGTCATCCCATGCATAATTCTGGGACTGGGTCTGGGATGCGATTGGCATCAGTAGCGGCCACCCGCATCCTCTAAGTGATTCGGAGGCTCCAGATGATGCAGCGGTGGATCAGGCGTTTGACACATCTCAGCGAGATGCGTCAATTACGGGCGCAAGGCTGCATATTGATGCAGGCCTCTATCTTACACGGGGAGTTTTATGTCTCCTCCTATCTACTTCCTGGCTGTTGGTACTTTGAGGGAACTGGATTTCCATCCAGTTACCTTTATGTCGTTGTCTAGTGCAGTTGTATGTTGCTTGTATCCTGATTTCCTATGTATGACCCTGGCTTGTCTGACCATCTATCTTGGTGCTGATCTGTGGCTCTGTCTGACTCTTCTCTGTGAGCCCCCTAACTGTGTGGACATCCAAACTGGTGCAGACCTGTGGCTCTGGCTGACTACCCGCTCCGTGTATGACCTTGGATTGTCTGAGTATCCAATCTGGTGCTGACCTGGGGCTCTGTCCAGCTACTCTCCCGACTAGTGGACATCCTAACTGGAGCAGACCTGTGGCTCTGACGGACTCCTGCCGTACTGACTGCAGGCGTGAGTCAGTAGTCTCCCTTGTTACCATCCTATTGGGAGATAGTCTGTGTTCCTCTCTGGATGTGAGACTACCAGTTGGCTCCGGCCTATGCTCTAGCAGTACAGGTGGACCTGTTGGCGGCTCCTATTTTTGATAGAGTCTCTAGCCTCACTCGTCACCCTCTGCTGTTTATTAATTTCACTCATTACTGCATATTATCTAATAAAGGTGATTTAACTATACAGTCTGACTCCTGTCTTTGCTCACAATCCGTGACACATATATGGCCAATCTGTTACACATATATGGCCTTCTTGGATGTCTTCAGCAAGGTCAAAGCTGAGACATTGCCACCACATTGGCTTTATCATTGTCCCATAGACCTTTTGCCTGGGACTTTACCTCCAAAAGCAGGACCTATCCATTATCCATTACGGAGACCAAGGCCATAGAGGAAAGTATCCATGATAATCTTGCATGAGGGTTCATATGACCATCTACATCTCCTGTAGGGGCAGATATCTTCTTTGTAAAGAAAAAGAATGGTTTTCTTCATTACTGTGTAGTTTACAGGGGTCTGAATAACATCATTAGACGGAACTGTTATCCACTTCCCTTGATACCAGAGCTGCTAGAAAGACTTTGCAGTGCCTGTTTCTTTGCAAAGCTTGACCTTTTTGGGGCCTATAATCTGGTCAGTGTCCGAGAGGGGGATGAGTGGAAGACAAACCTCAATTCCAGATTCGGCATTACGAGTATCTGTTTATAATTTGGTCTTTCTAATGCCTCAGTAGTTTTTCAGTCCCTGGTTAATGATGTGTTCAAGAACCTCTTGATGACTTTTGTCATGGTTTATCTAGACCAAATTTTAGCTTTTTCTCAGTTTCTTGAGGAACATTGACATCACGTCAATCAAGTCTTCACTTGTGTTTGGAAGCATTATTTATATGTAAAACTTGAGAAGCACGAATTTGTGAGAAGTTCCTTGTCCTTTCTTGGTTATATCATCTCATCTCAGGGGCTTGCTATGGATCCAGGGAAGTTATTGGATGTTTCTGACTGGCCTTTGCTCCTTAGCCTTAGGGCTAGCCAGTGCTTCATTGGCTTTGCTAATTATTGCCGCAGATTTATCAGGGACTTCTCTGGTCTGGTTTTCCCAATCACCAATATCACCTGGAAGAGAGCATTGGTCTACAGAAGCCTTGCAAGCCTTCACCTCCTTGAAATCAGCTTTTTCAATGGCTCCTGTCCTGAGCTACCCATATCCTCTGGCTCCATTCACTGTTTAGGTTGATGCTTCAGAGATTGCTGCTGGGGCAGTCTTGTCTCAGCATTCAGCTGTGTCGGGAGTTCTCCATCTTTTATTTTCCCAATTTCTCTGCTGCAGAGAGAAACTACAATACCAGGAATCATGAATTATTATCCATAAACTTAGCTCTTGAAGAATGGCATTATCTCCTGGAGGAGTCAGCTCATATTGTTACAGTCCTCACTGATCATCAAAACCTCCAGTAACTGGCCATAGTACAGGTATCTGAATAGCTTACAATGCTTTAAAAATGCAGGTGGGTTTCTTTTTTGGCTAACGGGGACAATTGAATTGAGAGCTTATAAACTATAGGTTCCCCATATGGCCTAAAGACATAAATATATCAAAGGTATAAGCAGCTCAACAAAAGTGCATGTACTGATGAAGGCAGAATATGTCAATATGAATACCTTCCAATGATAATGCGATAGAATGAATATTCATAGGCAAATATGATGTATAGTATTAGGTAAAGTCAGAAAGGATAAAGTCACAGTCCTTTATATTGATAGGGTTATATTTAGCTTATGTGGAAAGTGGTAAGAAAGTTCATATGTTGTCAGCATGCTCATTGGGTAACGTAGTTCATCAGTAGCAATATCCACAAAGATCAGTCCCAGGTTGGATGGCAGAAAATAGTGTAGCCCCAGCCAATCTATAGTTCTGATGCATCCGAAAGCTGAAAATGAAAGAATAATGTCAACATGATCATATGCCCAATGGTGTGGGAGTTGAGTCTTGAGCCTAAATTTGTGAAAGAAAGTCAGGACTTTTTTTAAAGACAGGGAGGCAAATGTTATGCTATACTCTCTTTACTACTAGCAGCAAATTAAAAAACACGTAACAAGTAAAGAAAAGACATTAGTAGTATCCACTGATGACTCCGCCCCCTTTGGTTCCTCTCCTTCCAATCCACTGTTATCCTGAACTATAACTGTCACCGACCTGTGGCATCTTCTTCTTATTTTGATGTCAAGACAGAACTTAATATCTTCTTATTGATAAACCAACTGTAAAACCTATTATACAGCAACATCTGTGAAGTTATCCTAAAAGAGAAACAAAATAATGATAGGGAGTGTGTCACATGGGAGGGGTAATATTCTTCTCCGTGTCTTTAATAAAATCCTGACTTACCTTCACAAGTTTAGGAAAATCCTCAAATTTTATTACAAGACCAGAGGCTTCATATTTTATTTGTTTAAAGCTGATCAATAACATTACAGAATACATGGGAAATAGGTTTAAAATAAAAGGGTTTGAATGTGGATTCTGTGGACGAGTTAACTGCTTTTAGAATGTCTTCAAGGCGGCCTCCTGATAAATATGATCTTGAAGCCATAGCACCTTGTCACTACGTGCCCGGTCCTGGGCGCCGAGCGGGCACTTGGCTTAGGCTCGGCGCTCAGTAGTCGGCGTTCCATTGCTCGAGTGGAGCTGTCCTTGCTCTACCTCATCCTCGTGTGCCTGCCTTGGCCTTCTTCCACCCGTGTGTTCTGTCGGGTCGGTTGTTGTCACCCGATTGGATCTCCTGCTACTTCACCCTCCAGCTACTCCTCCCTGGTCCTCTGGATCTCCTCTGGACTCCCAACCTGACCCTGGATCTTCAGCTGCTTTGCCACAGCCCTCTGGATTACCAGCTGCCTTCTCTACTTCTGCTGGACCTCCAACTACCCACCTACCTACCTCCTCTGGACTCCCAACCTGACCCTGGACCTACAGCTGCTCTGACTACCTACCTGCACTCTGCCCTCAGCTAGTTGTCCCTCTTCCCACTGCCTGGTGAGTTCTACACTATCTATTTGCTCTAGTATAGACTCTCCCTGGGGCAGGTGGTGTAAGCCCCATTTATAGTGTGTTATCCGGGACCTTCTTCAGCTCAGCTGAAGGGGGTCATCTGGCTTCATGGCCAGCAACTTTATCCAGCTTTGGCTGCAGCTCAACACACTATAAAGGATCCTATGTCCACTAGCACCGTGCCCCAGCGTCGCTCCCTAGCTTCTCTCCACCTGCCCTTGTTGGAGGAGTCTCTTTATACTCTTTTTGTCCCACCAGGGCATCCTAGTCCTGCTTCTGGGTTCCTTGTCCGGTATCAACCCCTTCACACCTGCTGAGGAATGTGCACTAAAAAGGGATCAATATCCGCTGACTGCATGATCCAGCGAATTCATCTAGCTAGAGGAGCTGGTGATACTGGAAAATGAGGTTTCCTGAATGAAATTAATAAGTAATGTTTGTTAATAGGTCTGAGATTGGAAGTAGCTTATTCATATGATTGTAAACATCAAACTACACAAAATTTGGGTTTTTGTGAAAAGGCTTGATAGAAAACCTCTCTAGAAAAAGGTTTAGTTCTTCTAAAAATGGAAAAACTTTTGCCATTTGGGATGAAATACCGCAGTTTCACACCTAATGCCCAAACATCTCCCACTCTACAAAAAAAAAAAAAAAGGTAGAGTCACATGGTAAGTTTAAAGTTTTATCAACGTCAACTGATCATTGTCAGGCCAGGATTCTAGGAAACAAAGTACTATAGTGACATCACAGAGAAGTGGGAGGTCTAGTTAACTTAATGCCTTTCATCTGTCTGCAAACTAGGGCATGTTATCCAGTCGGAAGATTTTATATATGGTAGTGACCTGCTGAGATAGAAGATCTGTAACAATTAATCATTCTATAAGCCTTTACTTGATGGAAACAAAAGTAAAGAAAATTAAACACAGTAGTTATACTGGAAGAAACCAGATCCAAGTTCCATTCCAAGTACAAATGTGGACATATAGACCATCGAGTTCCTGGTGCCCATGCTTCGGACATAAGTGAAAGAGCTGATTCTAAAAGTAGCTGGACAAGGCAGGGACCCCTGAATTCATCCAGTCCAAAAGATGTAATTGGTTTATTTGCAGTAGGTTGTGAGGTTTTCCCCAACAGATTTGTTAACAAAAGATGAAACAGGGTAAGATATCTAGGGTAACCTGTTGACAGCTCTAGAAATGGAGGGAGCCCAAGTGATAGAAATACCTGACTGCTGTCACATTGTCCATCTTGAGAAGGATGTAGTAGATTGAAGTGTTTCTGTGAAACTCCTGACCATGAATGATCCAGCAGTTCATGTATATATCTCTCTATAGTTGACCATTTGCCTCCTGTGGTGAGATTTCCACAGGGAGCTCCCCAACCCAAATTGCTGGCATCCAATTATGATATCTGAAGACACGCCAAAAATGGCCCTGCTGTTCCAGGCCTGGTTTAACTACCATATTAATTAGTCCCTCTCTTCTAAGGAAGGGGGACCATATCTGCATAACCCAAGCCTTTCCAAAGATGAAGGATTTTCAATCTTTGAAGAGCTCTGTAAAGTAGAGGGCCTTGAAAGATTGCTTGAATGGATGCCAACAAGAGTCCTACAATTCTTACTATTGTTCTCAAAGACATTAGATCTCTTTTCTCATAATTTTAATTTCTTTTTGGGTAGAAGGAGAAATTAGGTTAAAGAATTGACTGTAAAACCTAGGAATTCCATTGGTTGAGTTGGATGCAGGATGGATTTTTTCAAGTTTATGAGTTGGGTAAATAATTGAATTGTCAATAAAAGTTGATCTTTTATTTTCATTAGCTTTTGAGACATAATGAGCATGTAGTCTTGGAAAATTATCACCCAAATTCCCCTGTTCTCAAGAATAAAACTATTGGTTTCATGAGTGCTGTGAATCATCAAGGGGACGATGATAGATTGAAAGGTAGGCAAGTGAATTGCCACTTTTTTCCTTTCCATAGGAACTGAAGAAAAGTTTGATATTGAGGGGACATTATTTAACTCTTTTAAATGTATTACTGGACATAAGCCCGCATCTTCTTTTCTTTGCTAAGGAAATATTGCTTATATAATCTGGGTTTCCCAGTGTAATTTGGATAATTGCTCCCTTTTTCTTTAATTCTTGGATTTCTAGATCCACCTCCAGTTGTCTTTCCTCCTTTGAGATTTGGAAAGAAGGATGAATCTTTGTTTGAGCAGGGAGAGAATAAAATTCTATTTGATAACCTGATATCTTTTGCAGAATCCACTGATTTGATGTTAAAAAGGGTGAGTCTACCACCCACTTTCCCAGAGCAAGGAGGGGTAAAAAGAAAAAGACTTATCTGAGAAAGATCTGGAAAGGAGAACCCTCTTGCTGGCCTGGATCTCCACACATTGCCTCTCTGTGGAAAGAAGGGGTAGGGCGCCCTGATCTCAGTTGAATATGGTCCTTTCCCATAATTTCTGGATTCCCAATAGTGAGCGAGTCAGAGATACCTTTAACAGGTATATTAGGTTTATTTGCACACAGCACTTACACCTGTGATTTTGCCAGGTTTTCTGACATTTGTCCATACAAGTTGAAATAGCCCTGGAAACTGACATTAATTGTTGTGTCCATCAGAGCCTGAATATGCTCCTCAGAGACACTCAACGGATCTGTGGACACATCCTGATAATCTGTACTGTTGGATAAAGAGTCTTGAGGTAAAAAATGTGGGGGAAATTGTTTAGACTTAAGTGGGGTCGAGGTGGGAAGGGAAAATTTAAGAGATATTTTGATATTTCAGGAAAGGTGATTATTTTAAAGGTATATATAATTAAATAATTTTTCTAAATAAATGAATGGGAGAATTCTATAGTGCAAAGGTGGGAGGCAAATACAATATTTTCGGACAAAACATATTTATATTTTTAAGATATAAAGGTAACACAGGTATAAATCACCATAGATGGTGCTGGAGACACAAACGGGTCTATTCTGACAGATCTGTGACCTAACATGCATGAGTAGACCCCGACTTATGAATTTGCCCAAAACCAAGATGGCCACCAATGTCGTATACTGTCAGACTATGTTAAACTAAAGTGGGTATGTGTGAAAAGGCAACAAAGCCTCTAAGAGCACTGGAAAGGGCCAAAAAACAGTCAATATCAAAAAAAGGATAACTGGAAAGCAAAAACTCAAAACAATACTAAAACAAAGTGAGTAAATAATTATAAACACACATATATCTAATAAATATAGGGAGAAAAATTAAAATCTCATAGCTGAGGAAAGAATAAGATTCAGTAATAATAAATGTTGATATCTATATATATATAAAAGAAGACGCCTGAGTCTCCTGACACACACACCCAGGGGCGGCAGTAAGGAGGAGATATTCAAATCCTCTGTATACTGTCGGACCTTGGTGCGGGTGGAACACCAGAGGGAACGGTAACTGAGGCACAAATCTCCACCCTGGGTCACGCGACCAGAGGCAACAGGGAGTGAGAGCAGACCTGAAACATGAAACACAGACTGAAGGTCAGGTAAGTTTGGAGAGTATAGAGCCAGTAGTCAGCCAGAGCCACAGGTCAGGCAAGCCGGGTACCAGATGGAGCGATAAGCAGCAAATGCCAGAGGTCAGACAAACCGGGGACTACATGGAGCGAGTTAGTCAGCCAGAGCCACAGGTCAGAACCAATGTGGGTAGTCAGACAAGCTGGGGTCATACACGGAGTGAGTTAGTCAGCCAGAACCACAAGTCAGAATCGATGTGGGTAGTCAGACAAGCCAGGGTCATACACGGAGCGGATACTCTGGAGAGCACAAGTCACAACGGAGCACAAGAGACAAAATCAGAAACACCACATAAGGGCAATGACTCCCAGGCCCAGGGAGGTTTATAAAAGAGCAGGAGAAGGCGGGACCAAATTAAGCCACACAGAATAGACCCATAAACAGGCGTCCTAGCCAGTGCCTGTTTCAGGATGTCAGCAATGCGGAGGTGTCCGCAACTATGCCAGCTGACACACCACAGAGGAAGGAAGCACAAGACAACTAGGCCTCTAAGGTAGACTGTGATACACTCAAACACACGCACACCACACACACACACACACACACAATACACAAGCACACCATACACACAGTACAACACAGACAATACACACCACACGTACACCATACACATACGCACACAACACAGACAATACACACACACCCACACACAGAACAAACATGCAATACAAATATAACACACAGACAATACACACACACGTATACACAACACACCACACAGACAATACAAATACATGCAAAACACACACACGTAAAACACACAAACAATACACAAATGAAATACACACACCCACAACATGCATAAAACACATATGCATAACACACACGCAATACACGACACACACACAATACACATACAAGCACACAAAACAAACACTCAACACATACATATGTAATACACAAACACATGTACAATACACATACCATAGACACATACACTGAAGCACAATACACCACAGCACACAAAAAACACACAGATGTACAACACACACTCACAACACAAACAATATACACATACACAACACACACACCTATAGAACACATACCCGCCACACACATGTACAATGCACACGGTCAACACACACATACCATGCACACATACCACACAACACACATACATGCACAATACACACATGTGCAACACACATGTAACACACATGAACAACAAACATACAAAACACACACAACAAACAATACACACATGCAGTAGACACACACATAGTACACACCCAATACACATACACACACAAATATACACAAATGCAATACACACACACACAAACATAATGTACACACACTCCATACACGTACACAGACACACACAAACACTATACAGGTGACACACAATAAAAAACAGGCAATGCATGCACAAATAGACACACGCAATATGCACAAAACACAATATGCATAATACACACACAATAAGCAAAACACTATATACAAACTGCAGTATATAAAACGTTGTACTCAACACATTGTACATAATGCGCAAAGTGCTTCTTGCTATATGCTTAACGCAATATCATATACGCAATATGCTATATGCCAAATGTTATACGCAAAATGGTATACTCTATACGTAAAACACTATATACAAACCCCTATGTTCACCCCTATATACCCCTATACACAAACCCCTATATACAAACCCCTATGTTCAAACGCTGTAGGCAAAATGCTTTGAGCAAAATGCTATGCGCAATGCACAATACGCAATCCGCTATAGGCAAAGTGATATACAAAAAACGGTACATACAAATAGCAATACAGGTTGGTGCTGGACCTAAGTCCTATTACATACCAGGATCCATATCATGCAGGTTTAGGTTCCATTCAGTAAAATCAGCGGAAACTGAGCCTTTCATTCAGGCCATCCGAGGCCACAGTACCTAGGTGGTAAATCCAGTAAGTTCCATTTTCCTGCTGCCTCTCCTGGTGGTTGTTCAAACATGGTCTATGATCATGGATTATAAAGATGGTAATGGTGTCAGCCCTCACTTGCAGGTTTTTATTTTTGGTTGCTCTGACTTTCCTTGCCTAGCCTCACTATTCCCTTTGTTGGATCCCCCAGGGTTTTTAGCCTCTTTCCACTAAAAAAGTTATCGGGAGGCTCAGCAGTAACGGAGGCCACAGTGATTCTCAGTCTGGCTGGGTCAGACTAAGAGGAGGTCAGAATGTCGCCCAGGCGACACGATGAGCAGGAACTGGATAGCTGGAACGGATCTCAGCGCAGGAACATCAGACAAGCCGGCTCTGGTCACGGAGCAGGAACGTCAGCCAGGCCGGGTCGAATCACAGAGCAGGAACGTCAGACAAGCCTGGTCAGGTCACGGAGCAGGAACGTCAGCCGGCCCGGGTCGAATCACGGAGCGGGTACCAGAAGTGGAGTAGTCAGACAGGCCAAGTCGGTACACAGCAACACAGTAACTCAGTAGCACTGGTACAGAAACACCACGAAAGGGAACCCGACAGGTGCCAGAGGCCCAGTATAAAAAGGCCATGCTGGGCGGGCCAAACTAAGCTCAGCCAATGGGAGCGCAACACACAGATACTGACAGGATAAAGCACGGGCACCGTGATACTTTCTTGAGGTCTACCTGTCCATCCCTGTTTGACCTTTGGCACTGATTTTAGGGTCAGCATTGGTCTTTGGTTAGTGTTTGTATCCCATTCCCTCTAGCTTATGTTTCTGTCATTGCAGACACCATTACCATACACAATAATCGGGCCAAAGTATGGACCCAGCAGATCTTTCTAAATCAGTTGCCAGGCAAGATCACCAGGAACAGATCCTGAACTCACAACCCACAAGGAACAGAAAGCCATACAGTCACTAAAGAATAACCAGGACATTATTATTAAGCCTGCGGACAAGGGGGGAGCTGTTGTTATTATGAATATTGCAGACTACATTCAAGAAGCAAATAGGCAACTCTCTGATGAAAGATACTATATGAAACTACAAGAGGATCCCACAAAAAAATATACAAAACAACTCAACATGATCATAAAAGAACTGCCCTCCAACATTGGAGAACAGATAAGGCCCCTAATACCAACAGATCCAAAAGCGGGCTCTTTCTACATGTTACCAAAAATACACAAAGATGGAAACCCGGGAAGACCCATCATTTCAGGAATTGGCACACTCACAGAAAATATCTCTGGCTGGGTAGAAAATACCCTGAAACCCCTGGTAAAACGAACACCCAGCTTCCTTCACGACACCACGGATCTCTTGAACAAACTAGCAGACTTGGGCCCCATTCCAGAGAGCACCATCCTTGCCACTATGGATGTAGAATCCCTTTATACCAACATTCCACACACAGATGGCATAGCAGCATGCCAAGAATATCTAGAAAGAAATAACACAGCCACGGAACCAATAACAAAACTCATACACTTTATACTCACCCACAACTACTTCAAATTTGGGCAGGACCTCTACCTCCAGAAAATGGGGACTGCAATTGGTACCCGAATGGCACCACAATATGCCAACTTGTTCATGGCAAAGTTAGAAGAGGACTTCCTGTCCACCTGCCAGACAAAACCCCTGGCCTATCTCCGCTACATAGATGATGTTCTTATCATCTGGACAGCCAGTGAAGAGGAACTTCTCAAATTCCACAAAAATTACAATGCATTCCACCCCAGTATCAATCTAACACTCAGTCACTCACGCACAAACATTAACTTCCTAGACACGACTATCAGTATTCAGAACAACTCCATCCACACATCCTTGTACCGTAAACCAACAGACAGACCAACCTACCTGAGCAATGATAGCTTTCACCCAAAACACACAAAGAACTCCATCATATACAGCCAGGCCATCAGATATAATCGCATCTGTTCTGACATGGCGGACCGTGACAAGCACCTCCAGAAACTCAGAGGAGACTTTATAAGACAGGGTTACAGTGCAAGGATTATTGACAGTCAGATACAGAAAGCTACTCACATACCAAGAAAAGATCTGTTGAGCTACAAAGAACAGCATAAGGGAAACCGTGTGCCTCTTGTTGTCACTTACCACCCCCAGGTTGAAGCTGTGCGCAAAATATCAAGAGAACTTCAAGCAACCTTACACACAGATGAAAGACTTAAGAACATATTTCCACAGCCTCCCTTACTCTCCTTCAGACAGCCTCCCAATTTAAAGCAACTGATGGTAAGGAGTGCCCTGAACAAAAATACAAAAAATGGCACATTACCCTGCCTACAAAGTAGGTGTAAAACCTGTGCACACATTTATACCACAGGCAAGATACCCATACCAAACACCCAGTTACACCATAAGATCAATGGTAATTTCACCTGCAAATCATCCAATGTAATATACCTCATCATGTGTGCAAAATGCCCAACAGCTCTTTATGTGGGGGAAACGGGACAGAAATTACATAAGAGGTTTAATTCCCACAGATCCAGCATTAACAACAAAAAGACAGAGACACCAGTGGGAGAACATTTTTGCCAAAGTGGGCACAGTATCAGGGATATTAAATTGACTGTACTAATGGGACAATTTCGCAATCAGAGGGACAGAAAATTATGGGAGGTAAAATTAATGTTACAATTTGACTCTTTGACCTATGGCATGAACAGGGACAGGGAATTTCTGTCACAGTACTTCATGGTGAATTAACTTTTACGACAGTCCCTCTGGAATCATAAATACCTGGACCCAGAGGAAGAATGCTATTTAAATCACATCCTCTACCATTGACTGATCAAGGAATTGGTATCTGGACTAACCTTCTTATCTGATTTCCATTATAAACAATGTAATGTGTACTTGTATTTAAGAGAGAAGTTTTCATATTTATCTGTATAACATGCCTGAGGAAGAGACCTAAGAAGTCTTGAAAGCTTGCATTTTAAATCTGTTTAGTTAGCCAATAAAGGTATCAACTTTACAAAAAAATTTTGCATCCTGGATTCATTAATCAATGTCTGTTGCATTTCCAAACTCATCCTCACAGTTTTACCCCCTATTCAGTCTCATTTATTATCTCTCCTTAGGGAGAAAGCCCTGCCTTGGGCTTTACCACTTGTTGAGCAAGATTATCCTCTGTTGCATGACTCTGAGGCATTTTTGAAATCCTTCTGCTTGGGTTTTAATATTATTGGTAGGAAGTCTTTCTCTATTGAATTTCGAACCTTAGCTTACGAGACCTACTGGAATTAGGAAGCCCTCAAAGCAGCATTTCACAGAGGTCTTAATGATAGACTGAAGGGTGCTCTGACCTATCTTTGGAGGATTTTATCTCTCTATGTCTAGAGTTAGACCAACAGTTGGAACACAACATCAGTGTATCACGGTGCCCGTGATTTTCTGTGCGACATTCCTACTTCCGGGTTTGTTTTTGACTGTCTCTTATTGGTGTTAGCTGGCTAGCCCCTACCAGGGCTAGCCTTTATATACGCCCTCCTGTCACTAGGCCGGTGCCCTTTCGTGGTGTTCCTGACCTTACGTTATTCTGTGCTCCTGTTCCGTGTTGATCCGGTTTCCGTCTGACCTTGTTCCTGTTCCACTCTCTGTGTACCGATCTAGGCTTTGGCTGTCTACCGCTGTCTGTGTACCGATCCAGGCTTTGGCTGACTACCGCTCTCTGTGTACTGATCCAGGCTTTGGCTGACTACCGCTCTCTGTGTACTGATCCAGGCTGTGGCTGACTACCGCTCTCTGATACTGATCCAGGCTTTGGCTGACTAACGCTCTTGTGCTGCCCTCGTTATTGTTGTCAGTCCTCTCATATTTGTTGCCTCCGGTTGCGCTACTCTCTGCCTGTGTATCAGTGTGGCCTCCATTACGTGATACCAGTCTGTGCTATCCAGTCACTAGCGGTTACCATTGTCAGCTCATTACACTACGTTCAGCCTGTGATTCTCTGTGGCCTCCGTTACTTACACCCAGTCTGTGCTCTCCAGTCACTAGCGGTTACAGTTGTCAGCTCATACACTACGCTCAGCCTGTGATTCTGTGTGGCCTCCATTACGTGATAACCAGTCTGTGCTCTCCGGTCACTAGTGGTTTCTTTTGTCAGCTCATTGCACTACGCTCAGCCTGTGATTCAGTGGGGCCTTTGTCAGTACTATTTACGAGCGCACCGGTCTACGGTGTTACTACCTGTCAGTACTCTATCTGCTGCACCAGATACCAAGCTGCCTTACTCGGTATTCGGTAAGGCCGGTAGAGCCTCCTCTGTTCCTTGTTGCACCAGTCTCCAGGCTGCCTTACCCGGTATTTGGTCAGGCCGGTACAGCCTCCTCTGTTCCTTGTTGCACTTGTCACTAGGCTGCCTTACCCGGTATTCGGTAACGCCAGTAGAGCCTCCTCTGTTCCTTGTTGCACCAGTCACTAGGCTGCCTTACCCGGTATTCGGTAAGGCCAGTAGAGCCTCCTCTGTTCCTTGTTGCACCAGTCACTAGGCTGCCTTACCCGGTATTCGGTAAGGCTGGTAGAGCCTCCTCTGTTACTTGTTGAACCAGTCTCCAGGCTGCCTTACCCGGTATTTGGTAAGGCCGGTAGAGTCTCCTCTATTACTGTCGCACCAATTACCCGGCTGCCGTACCCAGTAATCGGTAAGGCCGGTAGAGCCGCATTATTTGTATTGTTATCTGTATGCCCTGACCTGTGTCAAACTATCTTACTGCTGCTTGTAGAGTTTGGACCCGTGTAGGGCTTTGTTGTGCTTTATCTTGCCTAATAAAGCTTTTCTATTTTATCCTACCAAATTGTCTGAGTGTTCAGTAAAACCATGATAGTACGAAAGGGCCATGACCTCAGACAAGGCTGGTGAGGGTAGTACCCAGAATCTCCTTTGGAGATTAGACGCTCAGGAACAACGGTTAGACCAACTGTCTATAGCTATTCAGACCATTCTTGAACGCACTGCTTGTCTCGAGAGACCTGTACAATCTTTGGTGGCCAATCCAGTTCCGGCACCATTGGCACAGGCTAGTGTACCCAGCCCCTCCTCTAGAGGGCTCTCTGCTACTGCTCCACTGCCTTTGAGATATGATGGGGAGCCAACACTTTGCCATGGGTTCTTGAACCAACTTGAGATTTTTCTTGAACTGGTGCCACAGGCGTTTCCCAGTGATAGAAGCAAGGTGGGATTTATGATCTCACTACTCACGGGCAAGGCCCTAGCCTGGGCAAATCCGATTTAGTAACATAGTAAATTTGGTTGAAAAAAGACACAAGTCCATCAAGTTCAACCTTCGCTTCATACCTCAGTAACTAAGAATTTTATAGCTTTCCTGCTACCAATTAAATTAGTCTTTATCAGACCTTCCTGATCTGCCTACTGATAAACAGTATAACTCTGTATGTTCCCTTTTGAAAGAAATGTATCTAATCTTCTCTTAAATGTGTCCATTGTATCTGCCATAACTACCTCCCTGGGCAATGAATTCCACAATTTGACAGACCTTACCGTAAAAAAACCCTTCCTCTGCTGAAGTTTAAACCTCCTTTCCTCTAATCTCAAGAGGTGTCCCCTGGTCACCTGAGCAGGCCTTGGAATAAATAGCTCACCGCAGAGATCCTTGTATTGACCTCTCATATACTTGTACAATGTGATAAGGTCTCCTCTTAGTCGTCTTTTCTCTAGAGTAAATAAACCAAGTTTGTTTAGTCGTTCCTCATATGTCAAGTCCTCCATTCCCTTAATTAATTTTGTTGCTCTCCGCTGTACCCTCTCTAGTTCTAGTATATCCTTTTTCAGAACCGGTGCCCAAAATTGCACTGCATACTCAAGGTGAGGTCTTACCAATGATTTGTATAATGGCAAAATAATGTTATCCACTCTTGCTTCAATACCTCTTTTTATGCAAGACAGGACTTTGTTTGCCTTTGCTACTGCTGTTTGACACTGGTCACTGTTTCCAAGTTTGTAGTTGACAAGGATACCCAGGTCTTTTTCTAGCAACGAGTCACCTAAAATTATTCCATTAAGTTTATAAGTAGCCTTGGGATTGTTTCCTCCCAAATGCATGACTTTACACTTCCCCACATTAAACTTCATATTCCACATGTTTGCCCAATCTGACATTGTATGTAAGTCCCTCTGTAGAAAGAAAATATCCTGTTCTGAATTAATGACTTTGCATAATTTAGTATCATCTGCAAATATTGTTATTTTGCTTTCTATATCTATTTCCAGGTCATTTATAAACATGTTAAAAAGCAGCGGACCCAATACTGAACCCTGAGGTACTCCACTCTCCACTTTAACTATACTGGAGAATTTTCCATTTACAACCACACACTGTTCCCTATCCTTCAACCAGTTTTGTATCCAATTGCAAAGGTTATCTCCTAGCCCCAATTTCCTTATTTTATACACCAGCCTTCTGTGTGGTACTGTATCAAATGCCTTTGCAAAGTCTAGATATACTACATCTACTGCCTTGCCATTGTCAAGGTTGCTGCTTACCTCCTCATAGAAGCTGAAAAGATTAGTTTGGCATGACCTATTCTTCATAAAACCATGTTGATTCGTGCTAATGATCTTATTTTTTGTGTTGTAATCCTGAATATAGTCCCTTATTATGCCTTCTAATAGTTTTCCCACTACAGAGGTCAAACTCACTGGTCTATAATTCCCAGGTTCTGTTTTAGTTCCCTTCTTAAATAGAGGCACTATGTTAGCTCTTCGCCAATCCTGTGGCACTGAGCCTGTGGTAATAGAATCTTTAAAGAGTAAATATAGGGGTTTTGCTAACACTGCACTGAGTTCCTGAAGAACCCTTGGATGTATACCATCAGGACCCGGTGCTTTGTCGGTCTTAATTTTGTTCAGTCTTCCCATGACATCTCCTTGAGTTAACCCAATATCTATTAATTGTATTGTTTTATTTGATACTTGCGGAGGCTCTTCTACCATTCCTTGCTCCCTTGTATATACTGATGCAAAGAAAGTGTTTAAAACATCAGCCTTTTCCTTATCCTCACTAACCAACTCACCCATCTCATTTTTGAATGGTCCAATGCACTCCCTCTTAAGTTTTTTGCTATTTATATATTTAAAAAACTTTTTTGGATTAGTCTTGCTTTCCCTTGCAATTCGAGTTTCATTATCTATTTTTGCTACCCTAATTGCCTTTTTGCAATCTTTGTTGCTCTCCCTGTATTTTAAGAAAGATTGTTCAGTTCCTTCTGACTTAAATAATTTGAATGCTTTTTTTTTCCTTGCCATTTCCTTCTTTACATGTGCAGTTAACCACATTGGCTGTGACTTACTTCTTTTGCACTTGTTCCCCATTGGTATATACAGTTGGGTACATTTCTGCAACCTAAATTTGAATTCTGACCATTTTTCCTCAGTATTTTTGCCTTTAAATAACATATCCCAGTCTATGTGTTGCATTGAGGCCCTTAACAATTTGAAGTTTGCTTTTTTAAAATTAAGAGTTTTGGTTGAACCTATACATTTTTGCTTTGCCAGACAGATCTCAAATGTAACCATGTTGTGATCACTGTTTCCCAAATGTTCTCTTACCTTAATATTGGATACCATTTCTGTGTTATTAGTGATCACTAGGTCCAATACATTGTTATTTCTTGTCGGCGCTCCCACCATTTGTGACATGTAGCTTTCATGAAGCGTGTTCAAAAACCTGCTACCCTTAGCACTCTGACAGGTCTCATTTTTCCAGTTGATATCTGGATAATTAAAATCTCCCATAATTATAGTATGCCCAAACTGGGCAGCTTTCCTCATTTGCAATAGCAGTTGGGCCTCATCATTGTCATCGATATTTGGTGGTTTGTAGCATATGCCCACCAACAACTTTTTTTTACCATTCACACCACATTTAGTCTCGATTTCTACCCACATGGACTCCACAGTTTGGCCAGTTTCCTCACTAATATCACCTCGCAAAACTGGATTTAGCTCTGTTTTCAAATATAAACACACACCTCCACCTTTTCTATTAATTCTGTCTCTTCTAAACAGGGAATAGCCCTCTATATTTACAGTCCAGTCATGTGCATCGTTCCACCATGTTTCTGATTTGGGAGATTGGTAAACCAATTACTACTAATTTTGCCGAATTTGTAAGGGCCCTCCTCAGTGTGTTCGAGGTTCCATGGTGTGCCACCTCTTCTGCCAATCGCCTTATGAGAATCCAGCAAGGCACACGTACTGTTTCTGATTTTGCCATTGAATTTCATACACTCGCAGCAGAGGTAGGTTGGAACGATGAGGCGCTTGTTGCTGCATTTACCCAAGGCCTCAACGATAAAATTAAAGACAAAATTGCGGCCAAAGATTTACCGGTGGGCCTAGACGAATTCATTGAGTACACTATTCTGATTGACTCCCGTATAAGGGAGAGGAGTCTTTACGAGGATCGTATGGCAAGATCCACTAGCGAATCTGGCACCAGGGTTAATTTCCCACCCATGCCTCCCTCTCCTCCCACACCTCTGGGTCCTGCTATAGGGAGCACTGAACCTATGCAAGTGGGGTTTACACGATTGTCCAAGCAAGAGCGCTCCTTCCGTCGGAAACAGGGGCTATGCCTGTACTGTGGCAAGGCAGGTCATATGCTAAAGACTTGTCCCGTGCGACTGGGAAACTAGTGCACCTAGGTTCATATGGGGGACAGATCCTAGGTGGCGTATACCAGTCCCCAGAACGCACGTTAAGTAAACCTGTGATCAATATTGTAATCTCTTGGGCTTCTGAATCTGTTAAGACACTGTAACGGTTTGTTCAACACTCAGACACAGTGGGTTAGGATAAAACACAGTTTTATTAAACAAACACAATGAAAATTACCCTTAACGGGCTATAGCGTATTACAGCAGAATGGACAGGTGCAATACAGGACTTAGACTTATGCCTACACAGGCCCAGTATAATAGTAAGTGAGAGCGTACATATACTGTCACAGGTTGGGCATGACAAGGAGAACTAAGCACAGCATGGGTTAAAGTCCCAATGATATAATCAGTCTCTGATGTGGTGTGTTCAGTAACGCCCAGTATGATGGAATAACAGCGATAAGGAGACTGTAGTGCTAGAATGAAGACAGAGCACTATAGATCTGCCGGAGCAGAGCTGAGACTTATACCCCCTGCCATAGCAGTAAACGGAGGCCACACAATACTCTGCAAGAGCTGTATGAAATAGAGCCACGGGCACCCTACCAGTGCAGTAATGGAGGCAACAGTATTCTGCACGAGCTGAACGGAATAGAGCCAAGGGCACCCTGCCGGTGCAGTAACTGAGGCAACAGCACTCTGCAAGAGCTGAACGGAATAGTCCAGGCACCCTGCCGATGCAGTAACGGAGGCAACAGTACTCTGCAAGAGCTGAACGGAAACGCAACCACAGGCACACTGCCATACCAGTAACGGAGGCAACAGTAAGCTCTGCAAGAGTCAACGGAAGGTTCGTAGCAGTAACGGAGGCAACAGTAGCTCTGCAAGAGTTAACAGAAGGCTCAGCAATCGGCACAGTGCCGTAGCAGCAACGGAGGCAACAGTAGCTCTGCAAGAGTCAACGGAAGGTTCGTAGCAGTAACGGAGGCAACAGTAGCTCTGCAAGAGTTAACAGAAGGCTCAGCAATTGGTACACTGCCGTGGCAGTAACGGAGGCAACTGTAGCTCTGCAAGAGCTAACGGGATGCTCAGCGATAGGTACACTGCCGGAGCAGTAACGGAGGCAGCACAGACACACTGTCTGGTAGACCCAGACTAGCGGAAGTCAGAATGTCGCCCAGCGACACAATGAAGCAGGAATTGGAGAGCTGGGCCAGATCACGGAGCAGGAACGTCAGACAAGCCGGGTCAGGTCACGGAGCAGGAACGTCAGCCAGGCTGGTTCGAATCACTGAGCAGGAACCAGAAGCAGAGTAGTCAAATGGGCCAAGTCGGTACACAGGATCACAGCAACTCAAGTCAGCACTGGTACAGGAACACCACGAAAGGGAACCAGACAGGTGCCAGAGCCCAGTATAAAAAGGCCATACTGGGCGGGCCAAACATAGCTCAGCCAATAGGAGCGCAACACACAGAGACTGACAGAAAGAACGGGCACCGTGATAGTACTCCCCTCTCAAAGACCCCCTCTCCTGGAAGAGGGTCCTGGTTTCTGGGGATATATAGAGTGAAAATTGCTCAATAACTTAGGGGCATGAAGGTCCTTCTGATCAACCCAAGAACGCTCTTCGGGACCATAGCCCTTCCAATGGACCAAATATTGCAATTTTCCTCAAAATCTCCGTGAATCAATTATGCTTTGAACTTCGTACTCCTCTTAGCCCTGAACATCCACAGGACCAGGAACCACCGGAGTGGTAGTGTAGCGGTTGCATACCAGAGGTTTTATTAACAGGGACACATGGAACACATTAAGTATGCGCATAGATGCTGGGAGTTCCAAGGCATATGAGACAGGATTAACTTTATGGATCACCCTGAAGGGAGCAATGAACCGGGAAGCCAGATTATTGGATGGAACTTGCAGATTAAGGTTTCTGGAGGAGAGCCATACTCTGTCCCCAACCTGGAAGGAAACCGCTGGCAGCTGTCTACGATTGGCATGCCGCTGATGTCGTTGGAATGACTGACTGAGGATCCTTTGAACCTGTGCCCAAGTGGAGCGGAGCTGCTCATCCAGAGCTGGACTCTGCTGTGACTGGAATGAGTCCGGGAGCAGGCATGGCTGAAACCCATAGTTGATGAGGAACGGGGAGCTCCCGGATGATGAATTAACTGCACAATACCTGGCGAACTCTGCCCACGGCAACAGGTCAGCCCAATTATCGTGATGATCAGTCACAAAACAGAGCATGAACTGCTCCAGTCCCTGATTGGCATGCTCAGCGGCCCCATTGGTCTGGGGATGGTAGGCGGAAGAAAAGGACAATTGAATGCCCATCTGGCTCCAGAATGCCCTCCAAAATCTCGACACGAATTGGCTCCCCCGGTCAGACACCACGACTCTAGGAACCCCATGCAAACGGAACACCTATCTAGCAAAGACCACTGCCAGCTCCTGGGCTGAAGGAAGACCAGAAAGGGGTACGAAATGAGCCATCTTAGAAAATCTGTCAACCACCATTAAAATAAACGAAACCCCCTGGACACAGGCAGTGCTACCAGAAAATCAATGGATATGTGGGACCACGGGCGTTCGCCATTAGGTACAGGTTGAAGTAAGCCCACTGGGAGGTGTCTGGAGGTTTTGGCACGAGCACAGGTGGTACAAGCTGCAGTGAATGCAGAGCAATCAGCTCTAAGGGAGGGCCACCAAAATATTTGTGAGAGAGACCATATTAATTGATCCCTCCCAATATGCCCAGCAGCCTTAGACGAGTGGTATGTCTCAAGCAGACGGGTATGGAATGGCTCATCAACAAAGCATTTGCCTACTGGGGTCTCAGGAGGTGCCGTAGCCTGGGTAGCCAAAATCTCCTCCCCCAGAGGAGAAGTGATACTAGTAAGTACAGTAGCCAGAATACGATCAGGCTGAATGATAGGCACGGGAGGCTCATCCTTCTCTACCTCTGGCCCAAATTGTCTAGACAGGGCGTCCGCCCTAACGTTTTTAGAGCCCGGCAGGTAGGATACTACAAAGTTAAATCAAGATAGAAACAGTGCCCATCTAGCCTGACGAGAGGACAACCTTTTCGCTTCTGAGAGATAAGTCAGGTTCTTGTGGTCAGATAAAATTAATACGGGAGTTCTAGTACCCTCCAGTAGGTGACGCCATTCCTTCAAAGCGAGAATAATAGCCAGGAGTTCTCTGTCACCAATTTCATAGTGGCTTTGGGCACTAGACAGTTTCTTTGAGAAGAACCCACAAGGTCTCAAGGTGTCTCCTGCAACTGGGCGCTGAGACAATACTGCCCCTACCCCTATTTCGGAGGCATCAACTTCCAATGTAAATGGCAGAGCAGGGTTGGGGTAGGACAGTACAGGAGCAGATGCAAAAGCCGACTTCAATGTCTCAAAAGCATTTTCAGCTGCCTCAAACCATTGGGATGGATTAGCACCCTTGTGCGTAAGGTCAGACAGGGGTTTAACAATCGTGGAAAAGTTCTGGATAAATTTCCTGTAATAATTGGCAAAGCCAAGAAAGCGCTGGATAGTTTTTAACCCCTTGGGTCCTGGCCATTGTAACACAGCTGCAAATTTCTCCTGGTCCATGGCAATGCCATCTTTAGAGATCACGAAACCCAAGAAAGGCACTTTGGACCTGTGAAACTCTTATTTTTCCAATTTACAGAATAGTTTATTCTTGCGTAAGCGAAGCAAGACCTCAGACACATCCTTGATGTGTTGGGATAGATTAGCTGAGCGTATAAGTATGTCATCAAGGTATACGACAACACAGGACTGAAGCATGTCACTTAGGATGTCATTAACAAATTCCTGAAATACCACAGGTGCGTTAAAGAGGCCAAATGGCATAACTAGGTATTCATAATGCCCAGATCTGGTATTAAATGCTGTTTTCCACTCATCCCCAGTCTTTATTCTGATCAGGTTATAAGCGGCCCGTAGATCAAGTTTCGTAAAAATGGAGAACCTTTTAACCTGTCAAATAGTTCCGTAATAAGTGGTATGGGGTAGGCATTCTTGGACATTAGTTTATTCAGTCCGCGGTAGTCAATACAAGGTCTTAATTCACCATTTTTCTTTTTCACAAAAAAGAAACCAGCACCAGCTGGAGAAGTAGACTTGCGTATAATCCCCCTTTTAAGGGCGTCATCAATGTAATCTTCCATAGCCTTATTCTCATCGCACGACAGTGGGTACGTGTGACCCCTGGGAGGCACTACGCCCGGAGGCAAATCAATAACGCAATCATAAGGTCTGTGCTGAGGCAATGCTCTAGCCTCTCCTTTACTGAATACGTCACTGAATTTGCGGTATTCTGCTGGCACGGAGGGAGAGGTACATAAAATCTTAACTGGGTGCAACACACAATGCTCCATGCAATACTTGGACCAAGATGCTACCTCACATCTCTGCCAATCAAACTGAGGGTTATGCAGATGTAGCCATGGGAACCCCAGAATGACCGCATGATGAGGAGAATGAATTATCTGAAATCGTAATTCCTCCTTGTGGAGGGCCCCAATAGTCAGTGTAATAGGAATAGTTTCCATAGTAATCAGCGCCGTCTGCAGTCAATGGCTAAGTGAGAGTCCCTCTTGACCAAAGGAATCTTATGTAACTTGGCAAATGAACAATCCATGAAGTAACCGGCTGCTCCGGAATCCACCAGGGCCAGAACCTCAACTGGCTGTTCTGCCCATGAAAATACCACCTGGATAGTGGGTCTCTGTGTACTTGGATCTAGGGACTGCTGAACACCACCTAGGGCCTGTCCCCCAAGGTACCCTAGGTGTGTTCGTTTCCCGGACGTACAGGACAAGTCCATAATAGGTGCCCAGCCTTGCCACAGTATAAACATAGGCCCTGCCTCCTGCGGTGTGCCCGTTCCTCCTTTGTGAGTTTGGTGAACCCGAGTTGCATTGGTTCGCTGGACTTGGGTAAGCAGTCAGGAGGCATGGGAGGTGAGGGAGGCATGGGTGGGTTCAAAAGGCTGCTTTGCCTGTAGTTTCTAGTCCGTGGCCTACGGTCTTTAGGCATGCGTCTTTCACGAATACGGGAATCAATTAAAATGACATAATCAATGTATTCGTCCAAGTCATTGGGTACATCTCTCGCAGCTATTTCATCTTTGATATGGTCGGCAAGACCTTGAGCAAAAGCTGCCACTAACACCTCGTTATTCCATCCTACCTCTGCTGCCATTGTACGAAATTCTATAGCATAATTGCCCACAGTATGATTACCCTGTTATGCCTCCATCAATCTCTTGGCAGCAGAGGCGGCTCTACCAGGGACCTCAAACACTCTCCGGAACATTCGTACGAACTCCCTGAAGTCCTGAGTGCAGGGTTTGGCATTCTCCCACAGAGGATTGGCCCAAGCCAGGGCTCTGCCCGTTAGTAATGATATCATGAACCCGACCTTGCTCCAGTCATTGGGGAAGGCATGAGGCGTTAGTTCCAAGAATATCTCTAATTGATTAATAAACCATCTGCATAGGGTAGGTTCACCATAATATCTGAGCGGTAATGGCGCCGCCGCAGTTAGCCCTCTAGTTGGTGCAGCAGTAGTCACGGAATGATTCTCCGGTGTCAAAACTCCATTGGTGTGCAACCGCTATACCACCACTCCTGCTGTCCCTGGTCCTGTGCGCATACAGAATCATGATGAATATGAAGTGCAGATTATTCTGGACTCACGCAGGTTCCGTGGCCAGGTCCAATACTTGGTGCATTGGAAGGGTTATGCTCCAGAGGAACGTTCATGGGTTAACCACTCTGATATTCATGCCAAGTTTCCTAACAAACCTAGACCCCCTCAAGGCAGGAGGGGGGTCTTTGAGAGGGGATTACTATCACGGTGCCCGTGATTCTCTGTGCAACATCCCTACTTCCGGGTTTGTCTTGGCTGTCTCTTATTGGTGTTAGCTGGCTAGCCCCTCCCAGAGCTAGCCTTTATATACGCCCTCCTGTCACTAGGCTGGTGCCCTTTCGTGGTGTTCCTGACCTTACGTTATTTTGTGCTCCTGTTCCGTGTTGATCCGGTTTTCATCTGACCTTGTTCCTGTTCCGCTCTCTGTGTACCGATCCAGGTTTTGGCTGACTACCGCTCTCTGAGTACCAATCCAGGCTTTGGCTGACTACCGCTCTCTGTGTACTGACCCAGGCTTTGGCTGACTACCGCTCTCTGTGTACCGATCCAGGTTTTGGCTGACTACCGCTCTCTGTGTACCGATCCAGGCTTTGGCTGACTACTGCTCTCTGTGTACCGATCCAGGCTTTGGCTGACTACCACTCTCTTATACTGATCCAGGCTTTGGCTGACTAACGCTCTTGTGCTGCCCTCGCTATTGTTGTCAGTCCTCTCATATTTGTTGCCTCCGGTTGCGCTACTCTCTGCCTGTGTATCAGTGTGGCCTCCGTTACGTACACCCAGTCTGTGCTATCCAGTCACTAGCGGTTACCATTGTCAGGTCATTACAATACGCTCAGCCTGTGATTCTCTGTGGCCTCCGTTACTTACACCCAGTCTGTGCTCTCCAGACTTGCGAGAGAGACCATAACAATTGGTCTCTGCCAATATGTCCTGCAGCCTTAGAGGAATGGTATGTCTCGAGTAACTGCGTGCACAATGGCACATCAGGAGGTTTCAGGAGGAGCAGAGGCTTGGGAGGCCAAAATCTCCTCCCCTAATGGTGAGGTGATACTCGTGCGTATAGTAGCCAAAATTCGATCAGGCTGAATAATAGGGTCTGGTACCTCGTCTCTGTCAATTTCAGCCTCAAATTGTCTTGACAATGCGTCAGCCCTGACATTCTTAGACCCAGGTAAATAAGATACAATTAAATTAAATCGAGACAGAAACAGTGCCCACCTAGCCTGGCGTGAGGATAACCTCTTTGCCTCAGAGAGATACGTTAAGTTCTTGTGATCGGTCAAAATTAAGACAGGGTTTTTTGTACCCTCGAGTAGGTGACGCCATTCCTTAAGAGCAAGAATAATGGCTAGCAATTCTCTGTCACCAATCTCATAATTGCTTAGAGCCCTGGTCAGTTTTTTAGAGAAAAACCTCTATTAAATTTTAGAGAAAAACCCCTATTAAAGTTCCTACTTTAATAGGTCGCTGAGAAAGCACTGCCCCAACCCCAGTATCTGAGGCGTCCACTTCCAGTGTAAATGGAAGCGATGGGTTGGGGTGAGATAACACAGGAGCGTTAACGAAAGCAGACTTCAATTTTTCAAAGGCCTCTTCAGCAGCCACTGACCATTGAGATGGGTTAGCACCCTTGTGCGTAAGGTCAGTCAAAGTTTTCACAATAGTAGAGAAGTTCTTAATACATTTCCTATAATAATTAGCGAAGCCCAGAAATCATTGAAAGGCTTTAAGGCTCTTGGGGCGTGGCCATTGTAAAACTGCCGTTAGTTTCTCTTTGTCCATGGCAATGCCTTCTTTGCCAATTATAAACCCCAGAAACGGCACGCTGGTTCTGTAAAATTCACATTTTTCCAGTTTACAATATAATTTATTCTCTCGTAGGCGAAGCAACACCTCAGACACGTCCTTGACGTGTTGTGACATATTCTCAGAATGAATGAGTATGTCATCAAGATAGACAACGACACAGGACTGCAACATATCTCTGAGAATGTCATTGATAAACTCTTGGAATACAGCGGGTGCATTACAAAGACCAAATGGCGTGACTAAATACTCGTAGTGGCCAGATCTCATGTTAAAGGCAGTTTTCCACTCATCACCAGCTCTGATCCGAATTAAATTGTACTCAGCATGTAGGTGCAATTTGGTGAAAATAGAAGAACCTTTGAGTCTGTCAAATAGCTTGGTGATGAGTGGTATTGGATAAGCATTCTTAGATATTAACTTATTTAGGCCACGGTAGTCAATGCATGGTCTCAGCTCGCCGTTTTTCTTTTTTACAAAGAAAAATCCGGCCCCAGCCGGAGAGGTGGATTTCCTTATGATGACTCTTTCAAGGGCATCAGCCCCGGAGGCAGTTCAATACAACAGTCATAAGATCTGTGCTGGGGTAGGGTGCCAGCTTCTCCCTTACTGAATACATCACCAAACTGTTGGTATTCATCTGGCAGTGAAGAGGAGGTACACAAGATCTTGACCTGGTGGGTTACACAATGTTCCATGCAAGACTGAGACCAAGCAGAGATTTCACACTTTTTCCAATCAAACTGTGGGTTATGCAACTGTAACCAAGGAAAACCCAGGATCACTGCGTGATGAGGAGAATTGATAAGCTGGAACTGCTGTTCCTCTTTGTGGAGAGCCCCAATAGACATGGATAAAGGCATTGTTTCAAAAGTAACCTGAGCAGGTGCCAAGGGTCTACCATCAATTGCTTCAATAGCGAGTGGGGTCTCCCTCTCAATGTGTGGAACCCCGTGTAATTCAGCAAAGGTATTATCCATAAAATACCCAGCTGCGCCGGAATCAACCAGGGCCAAAACCTCCACTGAGTGTTTTGCCCAAGAAAGTACCACCTGTATGGTGGGTTTTGGTATACCAAACACTGGGGGCGACTGAACACCACCTAGGGCCTGTCCCCCAAGGTACCCTAGGTGTGTTCGTTTCCCGGACGTACAGGACAAGATCTTAGTAGGTGCCCATTTTTACCACAATATAAACATAACCCATGTTTTCTGCGATGTGTTTTCTCCTCCTTGGTTAGCCTAGTGAAGCCTAACTGCATAGGTTCACCTGGTTCTCAAGACAGTTCAATAGGCTTAGTAGCCAAGGGAGGGATGGTTGGGCAAAAAGTACTGCTAGATCCATTACTCTTTTGCCGTGACCTGCGGTCTTTGGCCATTAGTCTCTCACGAATTCGTGTGTCAATTAGAATGACATATTCAATATAGTCATCAAGATCAGTGGGCAATTCTTTCACAGCGATCTCGTCTTTAATTTGGTCACTTAGGCCCTGAGCAAAGGCTGCCAATAATGCTTCATTGTTTCAACCTACCTCTGCTGCCAAGGTGCGAAATTCAATGGCGTTGTCACATACCGTACGCCTGCCCTGTTGTATTTCTATAAGGCATTTAGCAGCAGAGGTGGTTCTACCAGGAGGCTCGAACACTCTCCAAAATTACTGCACAAATTCCCTGAAACTCCTTGTGCAGGGTTTCGCACAGGGATATCATAAAACCGACTTTACTGCGGTCACTGGGGAAGGCCTGAGCCGTCAATTCCATAAATATTTCAAGTTGGTTAATAAACCCTCTGCAAAGGTTAGGGTCACCATCGTATCTGAGTGGCAAAGGGGCGGAGGCAGTTAACCCCTTGACTGCGGCCCCTGAGGGCATAGTAACGTTCTCAGATGTCTGCCCTGAGGAAACCACGGGACTAAGACCAGCCTTTTCAGAGAGTACAGTGCGTTCAAGAATAGTTTGGATCGCTACCGCTAGCTGATCCAATCGTTGCTCATGTGCATCCATCCTCCAATGGATGTTTTGTGTATTACCATCACTATTATTGTCTGAGGTCATGGCCCTTTCGTACTGTCACAGTTTGTTAAGACTCTCAGATGCAGAGTTAGGTAAAAACACAACTTTATTGAAAAGTTAAGGAAACCCCGTAGGGTATAATACACGTACACACATATATCTTTATTAGACAGGGATACAATAATAGCAATAGCAGTATAGGCTCTACCGGCCCTGCCAATATACCGGGCAAGGCAGCCAGGGAATTTGGAACTCGTGAGGTGAGGCTCTACCGACCTTGCCAATATACCGGGCAAGGCAGCCAATAGACAGGAGGCAAATACAGGCTCTACCGGCCTTGCCAATACCAGGTAAGGCAACCCAAGGAAACAGGACAGGTTCTACCAGCCTTACCATCTACCGGGCAAGGCAGCCATTTGACAGGAGATAAACACTGGCTCTACCGGCCTTGCCAATACCGGGTAAGGCAACCCAAGGAATAGGACAGGTTCTACTGGCCTAACCAATACCGGGCAAGGCAGCCATTTGACAGGAGATAAACACTGGCTCTACCGGCCTTGCCAATACCGGGTAAGGCAACCCAAGGAATAGGACAGGTTCTACCGGCCTTACATATATACCGGGCAAGGCAGCCATTTGACAGGAGATAATGGCAACCACTAGCCTCAGTGACTGGAAGGTGGATCAATAGTCACTATGATGACAAAGAGGCTAAGTCAGTAAGTGGGCCGCCAGCAAATGACAGGCAAAAGCCTCGGACCAGCGTAAGGGAAGGCAGTAAGCCCAGCAATGGAGACAGCGGATGGACGTGGAGCTAACCAGTACCCTCACACATGAAACGCCATAACTCGGTAGCAGAAACCAGGTGTGATGGAGTGAACCATCACACCTGGAATGCTAACAATCCTGCAATACAGCCAGGTGGCTAGAGGAGCGAACCAGTACCCTGTATGTGGAACACTAACAATACTGCAATATAGCCGGGTGGCTAGAAGAGAGAACCAGTACCCTGCACGTGGAATGCTAACAATCTACAATACAGCCGGGTGGCTAGAGGAGCGAACCAGTACCCTGTACGTGGAACGCTAACAACCTGTAGTACAGCTGGGTGGCTAGTGGAGCGAACCAGTACCCTGTACGTGGAACGCTAACAACCTGCAGTACAGCCGGGTGGCTAGTGGAGCGAACCAGTACCCTGTACATGGAAAGCTAATGGATAGAAAGAGACAACCGGGCGGCTGTCAAGCAACCAGTACCCGCGTACTGAATAACTGGCAAGATAGAAATGTCGCCGAGGCGACTCAGGAACGTCAGATGACTGTAGGTGAACTGGGCAGGAACCAGCAGATGGCTGCAGGAACCAGCATGCAGACGATCAACCGGAATCAGGAACGGCGGCGGCGACTGGCAGCAGGAAGCGATGGCTCAACTGGATCAGACGGAAGCAGGAACTACTAGACTGGTAACACTGGAACAGGACGAATACAGTTCGCCGAACACAGCAGAGGCCCAAGATGCTCAGGAACAATGTGTAGACTCAAGCAGCATAGAGACAACATGAAAGGGCAACCAAAGGGTGCCCAGGCTAGGTTTAAATAGGCAATACAGGGCGGGCTGAAGACAGCCAGCCAATGGAGAGCCCCCTACCGGTGACAGACACAAAAGGGGAGCAATCACGGGCACCGTGATAGCTAGTGAGGGGCCAGCGCGGCTTCCTAAATTTCCAAATAAATGAGTTAACCACCTTTTGAAGAGACCTAATGTAAAGTAGAGGGAAGCGGGTCGGGAGCACATTAAAGAAATATAAGATTTTGGGTAGCATAATCATCTTAGTGAGGTTAACCCTTCCCAGCCAGGAAATGAAGAGAGGGTTCCATCGTTCCACCTCTCTGCTCAATGCGGTGATGAGTGGAGGGATATTCACCGAGATCAGGTCTCGTGGGTTTGGAAGAAGAAGAATGCCTAAATACTTGATACCTATAGAGGGCCAACGGAAAGGGTATTGATTTTGTAGGTTTGAAACTACAGTGGGTGGTAAGTTCAGGTTTAGAATCTCTGATTTTGCTAGCTTGACTCTGAAATGGGATAGCCTGCTTTAAAGAGAAAGAAGGGGGATGAGTTGTCTGCAGTGGCCATGAGTGGAAGAAAAGTATGTCATTGGCAAAACAAGCTAATTTCGCTTCCCCTTTCCAAGTAGGAAGAATTGATATGTGAGATGAGATATGAACGGGACACAGCAGGGGTTCAAGTGCTAGAATAAAAAGGATCGGTGAAAGGGGGCATTCCTGCCTCGTACCATTCGAAATAGTAAAAGGCTGGGAGAGGAAGCTGTTTACCTTGACCCTAGCACAAGGTGACGAGTAAAGCTGGTGATGGCTGAAAGGCATCCTGGACCAAGTCCCAACCGGGAGAGCACCGCAAAGAGATATGGCCAAGCAATGCGGTCAAATGTCTTCTCCACATCGATCGAGAAGATCAGAGAGGCAAAACTTTTTATTCTAAACCTAATACACATGCAACTGCTAATGTTATACATCAGCTTTAAACTAGCATAATAGGAGCCTCTGTGTCTTGTTCGTAGATTTTCCTAACTTCGTGAAGGAAAGTCAGGAGGCGAGTATTATTCCCCCCTACAATAAACCTCCCTCTGATTCTCTATATCTCCTTAGGCTAGAAGACCCTACGGCCAAGGAATGCATCTACTGAAAAAGTTCCAGTTGGTTTTACTTGCGATCCAGTTTATTGAATTACCTACGACTGGAGTTTATCATACTACATCAAAGAAAGAGGAGTTTACCTGTTCCTACTGTTATACACCTGAAGGGAGATATGATTGGTTACACATGTACAAGGGGCGGGCTTATTGAACTCTCATGTAACTTTGTTTTTTCAAAATGTTCAAATTTTGCTGCTGAGTAATAAAGATTGAGATAAATTGCATAATACTCGCCTTCATTAAAATCCTGACTTTCCTTCAGAAAGCTAGGAAAATCTATGAATTTATAATCTTCCACATTTAATATAACCACCACCCCTCTCTTATCAACAGGCCTGATAACAAGGTTGGTGTAATTCCTTAGAGATATCTGTGCTTTTCGTTCAGCAGCATTAAGGTTATATCGTATTTTGGGTGATTTATGGGTATGGGCATTCTTGACTATATTTCTAGTAATTTCTTTTATAGTGGGATTAGTATTTGGTGGATCAAAAGAACTTTTAGGTCACAGGACCGAAGTTTGTACTTGCGTGCTGTCCTTAAAATAATCCCTAAGACTAAGCATCCCCTGGAATCTATTTTCATAAATCTCAGAGTTAAAGAGTTTGGGTTTAGAAGTGTGCACAAAAGACAACCCCATCCCAAGGAGTGATGTTTCAGCTTGAGTTAATGGACTGTTACTTATATTGGACACTAGGTCCTGGGCATAATAGGTGGTTTTCCTATATTTCTGTGGTTTGCCTCCCTTCCTTGGGTGCGGGCATCTGTGCCCGTTCCTTGTCTGTTTGCACAACTTTGTACCCCTATAAAAGGGGATCCATATGTGTTGTCAACTGTATTGGGTATATCTAATGTGTTAGAGCTGATGTGTGATTATGAGGGTATGTGTGTGTGTGCATGGGTTTGGACGTCTACATGTCTGATTTTGACTGTATATTAATGTGTTTGTGAGTGTATAAGTGTGTGAGAGGGAATATGTAAAGTGTGTGTGAGTGTATATGTGTGTACTGTGTACATGTATCTGTGAGAGAGGGTATATGTTTGTGTGCGTGTATGTGTGGGTTTAGGAGTCTATATGTCTGTGTGTGAGTGTGAATGTGTATATGGGTTTGTCAAAGGATATATGTAGATGTGTGTGAGAATGTATATGGGTGTGGAGGTATGTATGTGCAGATATATGTGTGCGTGAGAGGGTATTTATGGGTAAGGTACACACATAAACGTACATACTAAAAGTTTATATACAGTTACATATTGTTTTAAGATATAAAGAAGTAGTTATTTTAAGGATTTTAGACTGGAAGAAGATCTGATTTTTTAAGGCAGATTATTCCAGACTTTCCGAGCTCTGAAGGAAAAGACAGATCGACCGGCTTCTTTCTTGTATGTGTGTGTGTGTGTGTGTCTGTGTTTTTGTATGCATAAGAGGCTTTATGTGTGTATGATAAGGTATGTATTGGTGTTTGTGTATGGTTGAGAGAGTATATGTGCTTATGAGAGGGTATTTGTGTTTGGGGTTTGGGAGTCTACATGACTGTGCTTGACTGTATATTACTGTGTGTGTGTGTACATATATATATGTCTGTGTGTATGTGTATATATAAATATGTGTGTGTGTGAGAGAGAGGGTATATATAAGCTGTGTGTGACAGTGTATATGTGTGTGATGGTACATGTGTGAGAGGATGTGTGTGTCTGCGTGGGTATACATGTGTATGTGGGCAATTGCTGGAAATGGTATATTTGAAGGTATAGGTATGGGAAAGTATATGAATGTGATGGAGTATGTGTGAGTAGGGATGTGTGTTGAGGATGTGTACACTTGAGAGAGTATATGGAGTCTACATGTCTGTGTGAGACTGTATGTCAATGTGTGTGAGTGTATATGTGTGTGTGTGTGTGTGAGAGAGAGTGTATATGTGTGCGAGGGTATTTGTGTGTATGAGAGGGTATATGTGTGAGAATGTGTCTGGATATACAAGTTTATGTGTGTGTGAGGGTATTTGTGTGTGTGTGAGAGGGTATATGTGTGAGAGTGTGTCTGGATATGCAAGTATATGTGTGTGCGGGGGGGTATTTGCAGTAGAGGGTATTGTGACAGAGTCCCAGGAATAGTGACTGAGGGTATACCTATAGCTCCCAAAATCCTGTAGGTTATCTACCCTGATTATCCCCAGGGAAATGTAGTGTATTATTAATGTGTTATAAACTGTAAATCTGCATATTTTGGGTACGTGGGGTGGAGCATTTGAAGAGAAGGGAGGGCCAGTACTCCACTCCACAGTTTAATAGTGACTGAGGTGCCAGGTGAGGTATCCACACCAGGAATTCCCTCACTCCATACTGTCACTCACCTGCATCTGGTAATTAATGCAGATAGCAGTAAAATGCTTCCCCCTGCACAGGATCTTGTTTTGAGTTCCCAGAGAGGAAGGAACTAACCTCTAAAAGCCTGCAACTTGTGAAACGTGTAAGTTTACTTGTGCCTGGTGGACTGTGCTGCTGTACCTTAATTTTTCTAAAATAGTAGTGAATCTATGTATCTGTATATAATGGGATATAAAAATAGTTATGAAGTTACGAAGGCAGGAGAGACTACAATCTAAGGCACAATGGTAGAGCAGGGTTAGCTCATCAATTTAGTATGCAAGGACAAGCAAGGCAAACACGATGGGCAGTAAATGTTACAGTGGAGCTCCAGTCGGATGTGCAGTGTATCTGATGTGCAGTGTGTTACTGTCAGGAGATATGTAGTGTGTCAGATGTGCAGTATATTGATGTGAGCAGATGTGTAGTTTGTCAGATATTCAGTGTATCAGATGTACAGTGTGTTGATGTGCAGTGTATCAGATGTCCAGTGTGTTGCTGCAGGAGATATGTAGTGTGTCAGATGTGCAGTGTGTTGATGTGAGCAGATGTGAAGTGTGTCAGATATGCAGTGCATCAGATGTGCAGTGTATTGATGTGTAGTGTGTCAGATGTGCAGGGTGTTGATGTCAGGAGATGTGTAGTGTGTAAGATGTGCAGTGTGTTGCTATCAGAAGATGTGTAGTGTGTTGATGTGCATTTTGTTGATGTCAGGAGATGTGTAGTGTGTTGATGTGTAGTGTATCAGATGTGCAGTGTGTTGATGTCAGGAGATGTGTAGTGTGTAAGATGTGCAGTGTGTTGCTATCAGAAGATGCGTAGTGTGTTGATGTGCATTGTGTTGATATCAGGAGATGTGTAGTATGTTGATGTGTAATGTATCAGATGTGCAGTGTGTTGATGTGAGCAGATGTGCAGTGTATCAGATGTGCAGTGTATCAGATGTGCAGTGTGTTGATGTCAGGAGATGTGTAGTGTGTTGATGTCAGGAGATATTCAGTGTATCAGATGTGCAGTGTATCAGATGTGCAGTGTGTTGATGTCAGGAGATGTGTAGCATGTAAGATGTGCAGTGTGTTGATGTGAGCAGATGTGCAGTGTGTCAGATGTGCATTGTGTTGATGTCAGGAGATGTGTAGTGTGTTGATGTGTAGTGTATCAGATGTGCAGTGTGTTGATGTGAGCAGATGTGTAGTGTGTCAGATATTCAGTGTATCATATGTGCAGTGTATCAGATGTGCAGTGTGTTGATGTGAGCAGATGTGTAGTATGTCAGATATTCAGTGTATCAGATGTGCAATGTGTTGATGTGAGCAGATGTGTAGTATGTCAGATATTCAGTGTATCAGATGTGCAATGTGTTGATGTGAGCAGATGCACAGAGTATTGATGTTAGGAGATATGTAGTGTGTAAGTTGTGCAGTGTGTTGCTGTCAGAAGATGTGTAGTGTGTTGATGTCAGGAGATGTGTAGTGTGTCAGATGTGTAGTGTGTTGATGTGCAGTGTGTTGATGTGAGCAGATGTGTAGTGTGTCAGATATTCAGTGTATCAGATGTGCAGTGTGTTGATGTGAGCAGATGCACAGAGTGTTGATGTTAGGAGATGTGTAGTGTGTAAGTTATGCAGTGTGTTGCTGTCAGAAGATGTGTAGTGTGTTGATGTGCAGTGTGTTGATGTCAGGAGATGTGTAGTGTGTCAGATGTGTAGTGTGTTGATGTGAGCAGATGTGTAGTGTGTCAGATATTCAGTGTATCAGATGTGTAGTGTATCAGATGTGCAATGTGTTGATGTGACCAGATGTGTAGTGTGTCAGATATTCAGTGTATCAGATGTGTAGTGTATCAGATGTGCAATGTGTTGATGTGACCAGATGTGTAGTGTGTCAGATATTCAGTGTATCAGATGTGTAGTGTATCAGATGTGCAATGTGTTGATGTGACCAGATGTGTAGTGTGTCAGATATTCAGTGTATCAGATGTGCAGTGTGTTGATATGAGATGTGTAGTGTGTCAGATATTCAGTGTATCAGATGTGCAGTGTGTTGATGTGAACAGATGTGTAGTGTGTCAGATATTCAGTGTATCAGATGTGAAGTGTGTTGATGTGAGCAGATGCACAGTGTCTGATGTGCAGTGTGTCTGATATGACAGATGTGCAGTGTGTTGATGTCAAGATATGTGTAGTGTATCAGATGTGCAGTGTGTTGCTGTCAGGAGATGTGTAGTGTGTTGATGTGCAGTGTGTTGCTGTCAGGAGATGTGTAGTGTGTTGATGTGCAGTGTATCAGATGTGTAGTGTATTGATGTGAGTAGATGCGCAGAATGTCTGATGCGCAGTGTGTCTGATATGAGCAGATGTGCAGTGTGTTGATGTCAGGAGATGTGTAGTGTGTTGCTGTCAGTAGAAGTGTAGTGTGTTGATGTGTAGTGTGTTGATGTCAGGAGATGTGTTGTGTGTCAGATGTGTAGTGTGTTGCTGTCAGGAGATGTGTAGTGTGTTGATGTGCAGTGTATTGATGTGAGTAGACACGCAGTGTGTCTGATGTGAGCAGATATGCAGTGTGTCAGACATGCACTGTGATCATGTGAGTGAATGTGTGCCTGCAGTTGAACACTTTGGTCTTGTTCTCAATAATCTCTTTAATTACATAAGGATATTTCAGTATGTCATATGAGTGCCACAGAGGTATCCATTGTGTTGCTCTGTGTGTTGCTTACTCCACTGGCACTCAGAAGGGTGAGTGAGGGTTGCTGTTCTTAGTGTTTAAGTCTCTCTCCTCCTTGTCTCTGCTCCCTCCCTTCCTTCCCCAACACACTGACACCTTTACACCAGGATAATATGTTAATGATTACAGTCTTATACCTCTCCTCTTGGGGATGAGCGTGTGCATGTCTATTGCATGAGTGTGTGCATGTTTATTGCATGAGTGTGTGCATGTAGTGTGTGCATGTCTGTTGCGTGCGTGTATGCATGTCTGTTGCCTGTGTGTGGGCACATGTGTGTGGGCGCATGTCTGTTGCCTGTGTGTATGCGTGTGTGCGCATGACTTTTGCCTGTGTGCGTGTGTGCACATTTCTGTTGCCTTAGTGCGGTCACGCACATGTCTGTTGCCTGTGTGCAAACGTGTGTCTGTTGCCTGTGTGCGCACGTGCATGTCTGTGGCCTGTGTGTGTGTGTGTGTGTGTGTGTGTATGCATGCCTGTTGCCTGTGTGAGTGTGTGCATGTCTGTGGCCTGTGTGTGTGTGTGTGCGTGCATGCATGTCTGTTGCCTGTGTGAGTGTGTGCATGTCTGTGGCCTGTGTGTGTGTGTGCGTGCATGCATGTCTGTTGCCTGTGTGCGCACGCATATGTCTGTTGCCTGTGTGTGTACATCTCTGGTGTGTGTGTGTGTGTATGCATGTCTTTTGCATGTTTCTTCTGCTCACTGTGTATGTGTCTGCCTGTAAATTGCATATGTCTGTGTTTATCAGTGTGTCTACATTTCAGACACGTATGACCGACGATCATAACATGATGGGCAACGATGTCGCACATTGCCAGTATATATATATAGTATATTTTCATATACCTCTGTGTTCTATTGATGTATACTGTAGGTATCAGCTCTTGCACATACCTGTGTGTTCTATTGATCTATCTATTTAGTGTGTGTATATAAGTATGTGCAAATACCTGTGTGCTGTATTGATGTATCTATTTAGTGTGTATATAAGTATGTGCACATACCTGTGTGCTGTATTGATGTATCTATTTAGTGTGTATATAAGTATGTGTACATACCTGTGTGCTGTATTGATGTATCTATTTAGTGTGTATATAAGTATGTGCACATACCTGTGTGTTGTATTGATGTATGTATTTAGTGTGTGTATATAAGTATGTGCAGATACCTGTGTTGTACTGATGTATGTATTTAGTGTGTGTATATAAGTATGTGCACATACCTGTGTGTTGTATTGATGTATGTATGTATTTAGTGTGTGTGTATATAAGTATGTGCACATACCTGTGTGTTGTATTGATGTAACTATTTAGTGTGTATATAAGTAGGTGCAGATACCTGCGTGCTGTATTGATGTATCTATATAGTGTATAAGTATTTGTCTGTTCTATTGATCTGCCTATTTACTGTATGTATAATCATGTGCACATACCTATGAGAATAAGTGATAAGCCTTGGTAAATACCTGGGTGTAATGGCCGCACATCTGTCCCTCTTGGCACGTTGCTGTGGTGAAGTTATAGTAGTTCCGTTCTTTATACCAGTCCTCCATACCCAGTGCCACGTCCAGACTGGACCCAGTCATCAGGAACAGGTTCTCCCCCCGCAATCCTCTGTCCTGGTTATGTTCCCAGATGCACTTCCCAGCGTAGGCTGAGGCCAGCTCCTCCAGAGACGTGTCCCAACTCTGCAACCCAAAATACAGGCAATTCTTAGAAACCCCCCACAGAGTGATGATCTAGATAGAGAGATGGTCTAGACAGAACAATATAGAGAGAGATGGTCTTAATCAGGCATGTGGCTCCCTACTTGCTAAGTTGTGGTCCTGCATTGAGAGAAACATTGTAAATACCTTATGGCTCAACATCATCCCCCACCTGTCTGGTTTTCTGGCTTCTTTCTGGGTTCCACTGATCCTGAAAACCAGGCAGAATCCTATGTATGTTGCTGGGAAAATACACAGGCAAATCCTTATGGTAATGGTACAATGGTCTTTGGTGACACCACCATTCAGTCATGTGACCTCAGTATTTATGAAGGTGAGGGGCTCAGTAAAAGTGAGAGAAATGCAGTTAAAGACCAGCAATTGCAATTGCTCATAGGGGGGATGAAAATTCAGCAATTGCCATTGATTAAATGAGGGCTTTCAACACCTTTATGCACGAGCTGTCTCCAATGTATTGCATCCAAGGGACTAAAACCCCCTATTTTAATCAATGGAAATGTCTAGTTCTCCCTATAGCGCAGCTGGTTTGTCCTAGAACTACTCCAGTTTTCTTATGAAAATTCAGCCCTGAGTTGTCCCCCTTGTGAGTCTGGGTGTAGTGTTGGGAAGGCACTCGTCAAAAATGCTGGGGGGTGAACGCCTGTGTTTGTGGGGACGGGTGGGGGTCCTGAAGTGGTGGGGGAAGATTTCCATTTGTTTGTGCAGAGAGAGGAAGGAGAGGACTACAAGAGGAAACGTGTGGTGGGGGTTTACTAGAGCAAACGTGAGGGGGAGAGAGAGGCTTACTAGAGTAAACGTGACGGGGGGAGGTTTACTAGAGTAAACGTGACAGGGGGAGGTTTACTAGAGTAAACTTGGGGGGAGGTATTTATTCCAAGGCCTGATCAGGTGACCAGGGGACACTCCTTGAGATTAGTGGACAAGAGGTTTATACTTCAGCAGAGGAAGGGTTTTTTACAGTAAGATCTTGGGAATTCTTTGCCCAAGGAGGTGGTTATGGCAGATATAATGGATACATTTAAGAGAAGATTAGATACATTTCTTTCAAAAGGGAACATACAGAGTTATACTGTTTTTAGCAGGCAGATCAGAAAGGTCAGATAAAAAACTAACTTGGTAGCAGGAAAGCTATAAAATTCTCAGTCATTGGGTTAGGAGGCTAAGGTTGAAATTGATGGACCTGTGTCTTTATTCAACCTAATTTACTATGTTACTATGTTACTAGAGGAAACGTGGGTGGAGGCTTACTAGAGTAAACGTGTGTGTGTGGGGGGAGGCTAACTAAAGGACACGTGGGTGGAGGCTTACTAGAGGAAACGTGTGTGGGGGGGAGAGGCTAACTAAAGGAAACGTGGAGGGGGAGGCTAACTAAAGGAAACATGGGGAGGGAGGTTTACTAGAGGAAACGTGGTGGGGGAGGGAGGGGCTTACTACAGGAAATGTGGGGGTGGTGGGAGAGGCTTACTAGTGGAAACATGGGTGGGAGAGGTTTACAAGAGGAGACGTGGTGGGGGAGGGAGAGGTTTACTAGAGGAAACGTGGGGGGGGGAGGGAGAAGTTTACTAGAGGAAAAGTGGGGGGGGGAGAGGCTTACTAGAAGAAATGTGTAGGGGGGGGAGGCTTACTAGTAGAAAAGTGGGGGGGGGGGGTTTACAAGAGGAGCCGTGATGGGGGAGGGAGAGGCTTACTAGAGGAAACATGGAGGAGGGAGAAGCCTACTAGAGTAAATGTGGGGGGAGGTGGAGGCTTAATATAGGAGATGTGGGGGGAAGGCAGAGGCTTACTAGAAGAGACTGGTGGGTAGAAGCTTACCAGAAGAGATGTAGGAGGAGGAGGAGGAGGAGGAAGAGGCTTAGTAGAGGTGCTGTGGGGGGGAGAGAGTGGCTTGTTAGACCAAATGTGGAGCTGGGACTTGCTAGAGGGGATTTGGAGAGGGAGAGGCTTACTAGAGAAGATGTGGGTGAGGAATGGAGAGGCTTACTAGAGGAAAAGGTGGGGAAGGGAGAGGCTCGCTAGAGTAGAAGTGGGGGGAGGGAGAGGCTTACTAGAGGAGAATAGGGAGGTGGGAGAGGTTTAGTATTGGAGACATGGGGGCAAGGTAGAGGCATACTAGAGGGGACAAGGGAGAGGCTTGCTAGAGAAGATGTGAAAGGGAATGGAGAGGCTTATTGGTGGAGACATGGGTGGAAAGGGAGAAGCTTACTAGAGGAGAGGTGGGGGCACAGCAGAGGATTTCTAGAGGAGACATTGAGGGAGGAAGGAAGAGGCTTACAAGAAGAGATGTTAGGGGGAGGCTTACTAGTGGAGACATGGGGGGAAGCTTACTAGAGGAGACGTGGGAGGGAAGGGAGGGGCTTGCTAGAGAAAATGTTGGGGGGATGCTTACTAGAGTAGATGTTGGGGGGAGGAAGAGGCTTACTAGAGGAGGAGATGGGGGGGAGGGAGAGGCTTACTAGAGGAGATGTTGGGGGGAGGGAGGGGCTTACTAGAGGAGATGTGGATGTTGGGTGGGAGGGGAGAGGCTTGCTAGAGGAGAAATGGAGGGTGGGAGAGTTTTAGTATAGGAGACATGGGGGGAGGTAGAGGCATACTTGTCACAGGGACCCAAGAATAAATCAGAAGTCAGTACGGTATAGTAAAATCACCTTTATTAATGGTAGAACAACATAAGTAAAAAGACAGGAATGAGCAGAGGGTAACTAGGGAGGCCAGCAGCTCTATCAGCAATAGGACGCTGCCCCGAAGTAGACCACAATGCAGGAGACTAGGCCTAGGCCATTGGTAGACTCAGTAGAACGAAGAAGCCACAGGATACAGAACATTCGAGATCTCCCAACTGGAATGAAACTAGGGAGGTACTGCTGACTCATGCCTGCAGTCGATAAGATGGGACCAGTCTCCCAAGGAAGGCAACTAGGGAGACTACTGACTCACGTCTGCAGTCATTATCAGTGGTTAGTCAACCAGAGCCACAGGTCTGCACCAGATAGGATGTCTACTAGTCAGGGGGCAACACAGAGCCACAGGTAAGCACCAGCTTGGATAGTCAGACAAGCCAGAGTCATACACAGAGCGGGTAGT
Source organism: Rhinophrynus dorsalis (assembly GCA_037306005.1). NCBI lineage: Eukaryota > Metazoa > Chordata > Amphibia > Anura > Rhinophrynidae > Rhinophrynus > Rhinophrynus dorsalis. The sequence goes on along the minus strand of CM074718.1, from coordinate 228,940 downwards.
CAGCCAGTGCCACAAGTCTGCACCAGACTGGATGTCCACTATTCAGCAGGCAAGACGGATAGGATTGTCAGACAGAGCTACAGGTCAGCACCAGACTGGATGGTCAGAAAAGCCAGGGTCATACACTCGAAATCAGGAGAATATTAACTGAGAACTGCACTGGACACCAACGTAAGGGTAACTGAGTTGGTGTCCAGCTCCCTTTTAAAGCCAGCCAGGAAGTAGGTGGGTGGAGGCTAAGCATCCCTCTGTATAAAACTGGGGCCTTCATCAGTGCATAGCCTCGAGCCCGAAACGTGACGCAGCGAAACATAGATGCGTCACAACTTGCCTCCAGCCCTGCGCCCAATGGAGCAGCCGTGCCGTTCAGGACAAGGACACGGCCAGCCGCTAGCGGCACCAGACACGACCAAATTGCACGCCCAGTGAGACAGGAGCAATGACGTCGAAGTACACACTGTGACAAAATTAGAGGAGATGTGGGGGCAAGTGAAAGGCTTGCTAGAGAAGAGTGGGAGGGAAGGGAGAGGCATACTGAAGGAGACATGGGGGAGAAATGGAGAAGAAGCTTGCTAGAGAAGACATGGAGGGGAGAGGATTACTAGAGGAGATGTAGTGAGATGGGAGAAGATTACGAGAGACTTGCAAGGGGAAAGGAAAGGCTTGCTATTAGAAGTGGGTGAGGAAGAGGCTTTCTAGAAGAAACTTGTGGGGTGGATTACTAAAGGAAACATGCGGGGGTAAGGAAAGGCTTTGAAGCAGAGACATTGGGGGGAGGGATAGGCTTACTAGAGGAAACATAAGGGAGAGAAGATTACTAGACTTGACATTTGGGGGTAGGAAGAGGCTTAGTAAAGGAGAGCAGGATAACTATAGGACACATGGAGGGGTAAGACAGAGGCTTACTAGCGGAGGCTGGGGATAAGGGAGAGGATTGCTAGCGGAGAATGGGGAGGAAGGGAGAGTCTTACTAGAGGAGATGTGGGAGGAGGAAGGGAGAAGCTTACTAGAGGAGACATGAGGGGAGGGAGAGGCTTACTAGAGGAGTCATGGTGGGGAGGATAATTAGAGGAGATGGGGGGAGGGAGAGGCTTACTAGAGGAGATGTGCGGGGGGAAGAGAGGCTTACTAGATGATACCTGGGTACGTAGAAGAGACATTGAGGAGCAGGGGAGAATTACTAAAGGAGATGTGCAGGGGAAAAGGAGAGTCGGGGGGTGAGTTTTACTAGAGGAAATGTGAGGGGAGGGGGAGTTTTACTAGAGGAGACATGGGGGAAGGGAGAATTTTACTAGAAGAGATGTGGGGTGGAGGGGAAGTTTTACTAGAGGAATCATGGTGGAAGGGTATCACGGTACCCGTGCTTTTGCTGGCGACATTATGTCACGGCTACTTCCTGATTCTCTTTTATTGGCTACTGAGGTTTGTCTCCGCCCAGTTCTAGCCCTTTTATACTGAGCCCTGTCACTTCAGCGCTGCCCTTTCGTGGTGTTCCAGTTGCCAGCGCTTGTTCCTGACTTCTGTGTGAATCCTGTGTATGACCTGGACTGCCTGACTACTCTGCCTGTCTACGTTCCTGCTTTGTGTACCGACCCTGCCTGGCTGACGTTCCTGCTCTGTGTACCGACCCAGATTGGCTGACGTTCCTGCTCTGTGTACCGACCCGGCCTGGCTGACGTTCCTGCTCCGTGTACCGACCCGGCCTGGCTGACGTTCCTGCTCTGTGTACCGACCCGGCCTGGCTGACGTTCCTGCTCTGTGTACCGACCCGGATTGGCTGACGTTCCTGCTCTGTGTACCGACCCGGCCTGGCTGACGTTCCTGCTCTGTGTACCGACCCGGCCTGGCTGACGTTCCTGCTCTGTGTACCGACCCGGTCATGCTCTCTGTCCCATCCGTTGTCCCGTCTGGAGGGCTTGCCTCTGGTGCACACTACTGTCTACTAGACAGATCCTCTGGTTGCCTCATTTACACTGCTACGGCAGTCCCACTTTACTGTGACCCAGTCTCGGGTACATGTGCCTCGTGATCCTTACACCCCGGTGTTAGAGATCAGTTTGGCTGCACCACGGTACGCTTGGCCTGTCCACCGCCTACAATCCGAGGTTGGTTTGGTTCCTGGGCGCCTCGGTTGTCTCCACGGCCTTGTCGCCGACTCCAGGTCTGAGCGTTCGTTTAACCTCTTGTGGGTTGGTGCTGTTACACTTAGGGTCACAGTCATTTGCAGCCTCGGGTTGGCGATACCCCGTGATATACAGGCTCTGTCACTTGTCCAGGGCGTTCAATTGCCTCCGTGTGGCCTCAATCGCTATTGGTGTCATTCTCTGCGTAGAGAGTGTCCTTTGGGTCTCAGTACTACTAGGGCCTGTTCATATTTCTTGGCCTAGTAGCACCCTATTCTCCACTGTCTCATCAAGGATTCCCACGAACTGTAACCTGACCTGTGTCCATATTGAACCATTTGTGTTTTACTGGACCCGTCTGGGTTACTGAGTACTATTGTAACCTGTCCTGCATCAGTATTATATCTGTTAGTATGTACTGGACCTGTGTGGGTTACGCTAATTTCTGTATTTTCAATAAAACTGTGTTTTTACCAAAACCTTCCGTGTCTGAGTGTCCTTAAAACCGTTACAGTACGAAAGGGCCATAACCTCAGACGGTACAAGTGAGGGTAATACACAAAATATCCATTGGAGGATGGATTTACATGAGCTGCGTATGGATCAGTTGGCACTGGCAGTACAAACAATATTGGAGCGTACCGCTCATTTGGATGAGCAGCATTGGGCCTACGATTGAGCTATTAATTTGCCCCCTGGTGCCGTTCCTCCTCGGGGTCGCGCGTACCCGTTGTCTTGCAAGGACAATCGGGCCATGAAGGAGTATATCTCGGATGCACTGGAGAGGGGCATTATCAGGAAGTCATCCTCACCTGCAGGGGCTGGTTTCTCCTTTGTGAAAAAGAAGAGTGGCGAGTTACGACCATGTATCGATTATTGAGGCCTAAATAAACTTATGACCAAAAGCATCTACCCTATACCACTCATCACAGAGATATTCGACCGGTTGAAAGGCTCCTCCATTCCCACCAAGTCAGACTTACGGGCTGCTTATAACTTGATCAGAATCATGGCCGGTGATAAGTGGAATATGAGTACCTAGTGATGCCTTTTGGGCTAACGCTCCCGCAGTGTTCCAAGAATTCATTAATGACATTCTCCGTCACATGCTACAGTCTGGTGTAGTCGTTTATCTAGAAGATATACTCATTCATTCGTCCAATTTGTCGCAACACATCAAGGATGTGTCTGCATTATTGCTCAGATTACGTGAAAACAAATTATACTGCAAGATTGAGAAATGCGAGTTCCACAAGTCTATGGTTCCATTTTTGGGCTTTGTGATTTCTAAAGACGGCATTGCTATGGATAAGGATAAGCTTGCAGCAGTTCTGCAATGGCCACGTCCTTCGGGGCTCAAGTCTATCCAACGTTTTTTTGGCTTTGCCAATTACTATAGAAAATTTATTCAAGACTTTTCCATTATTGTAAAACCACTGTCCGATCTTACACACAAGGGTGCTAATCCCTCCCAGTGGTCTGAGGAAGCTGAGCAAGCATTTGTGACATTGAAATCTGCTTTTGCGACTGCTCCCGTATTGTCTCACCCTAATCCTTCTCTCCCTTTCACCTTGGAGGTAGACGCCTTGGAGACTGGGGTAGGGGCAGTACTGTCCCAACGCCTGGACCCATGGAGTACCCTCAGACCATGTGGCTTTTTCTCTAAAAAGCTGACTACTACCCATAGCCACTACAAAATCAGTGACAGAGAACTCCTGACAATTATTCTTGCCCTCAAAGAATGGCGACACCTGCTGGAAGGTACATGGGCTCCGGTGTTAATCCTGACCGACCATAAGAATCTGACATACCTTTCTGAGGCCAAGAGATTGTCCTCTCGACTGGCCAGATGGGCCTTATTCTTATCTCGCTTTAATTTTATTGTTTCGTACCTACCCGGGTCTAAGAATATTAGGGCTGATGCCCTTTCCAGGCAATTTGGACCAGAGATTGAGAAAGATGAGGTTCCTGCACCCATTATTCAGCCAGATTACATTTTGTCTACCCTACGGACCAGCATCACCTCACCACTAGGGAAGAAAATTCTGGCTACCCAAGCTCCCACATTCTCTGACACCCCAGTGGGGAAATGTTTAGTAGCAGAGCCATATCGTACCTGCTTACTTGAAACTTACCACGCATCCCAGGTGGCTGGGCATGTAGGTAGGGACCAATTGATTGTTCTGGTGGCCGTCCTGATTGCTGATTGTACCGCCTTCACGGCAGCCTGCCCTATTTGTGCCTGTGCCATATCCCCTAGACACCTCCCAGTTGGCTTGCTTAAACCGGTACCTAACAGTGAGCGTCCTTGGTCCTACGTCTCGATTGATTTCCTGGGAGAATTGCCAGTGTATAAAGGGTATTAGTTTATTCTAAAGGTGGTCGATAGATTTTCCAAGATGGCTCACTTTGTGCCTCGTCCTGGCCTTCCCTCTGCCCAGGAGTTGGCCATTATATTTGCCAAGGAGGTGTTTCAGTTTCATGGTGTACCAAGGGTACTGGTGTCGGATCGTGGGAGCCAATTCGTATCTCGATTTTGGAGGGCATTTTGTAAACAAATGGGCATACAATTGTCCTTTTCTTCTGCCTACCATCCCCAGACCAATGGGGCCGCAGAGCATGCCAACCAGGGATTGGAACAATTTCTACTCTGTTTCGTGTCTGCCCATCATGACAATTAGGCCGACTTGTTGCCGTGGGCTGAGTTTGCCAGGAACTGTGCAGTTAACTCCTCGTCCGGGAGCTCCCCGTTTCTTATAAACTGTGGGTTCTAACCATGTTTGCTTCTGGACTTATTTCAGACACAGAAGATTCCGGCTCTAGATGAGCACATCAGGCAGCTCTGCTCCACATGGGCACAGGTACAGAGGACCCTCAGTAATTCGTTTCAGCGTTATCAGCGTCAAGCTAATCTCAGAAGGTTGCCTGCATTCTCCTTCCAAGTTGGGGATAGGGTATGGCTATCTTCCAGGAATCTCAATTTGCAAGTCCCTTGTAATAAATTGGCTCCCTGATTTGTCAGTCCCTTTAAAGTCCTCCACAAAATTTAACTCAGTTACCTATGCCCTGGATCTTCCAGCATCCATGTGGATTCATAATTTATTCCACGTATCCCTGCTAAAGCCATTGGTATACAACCGTTATACTACCACTCCTGCGGTCCCCGGTCCAATTCAGGTGCAAGGTCAGGACGAGTACGAAGTCCAAAGTATCATTGATTCCCGTAGGATCAGGGGAAGGTTGCAGTATCTGGTTCATTGGAAGGGCTATGGCCCTGAGGAGTGTTCCTGGGTAAACCTAAATGATCTTCACGCTCCTGCATTGCTGCACAGATTCCATGCTAAATACCCTCAGAAGCCTGGTCCTTCTCCACGAGGAGGGGGTCTTTGAGGAGGAGGTACTATCACGGTACCCGTGCTTTTGCTGGCGACATTGCTATGTCAGGGCTACTTCCTGATTCCCTTTTATTGGCTACTGAGGTTTGTCTCCACCCAGTTCTAGCCCTTTTATACTGAGCCCTGTCGCTTCAGCGCTGCCCTTTCGTGGTGTTCCAGTTGCTAGCGCTTGTTCCTGACTTCTATGTGAATCCTGTGTTTGACCTGGACTGCCTGACTACTCTGCCTGTCTACATTCCTTCTTTGTGTACCGACCCGGCCTGGCTGACGTCCCCGCTCTGTGTACCGACCCAGCCTGGCTGACGTCCCCGCTCTGTGTACCGACCCGGTCGTGCTCTTTGTCCCATCCATTGTCCCGTCTGGAGGGCTTACCTCCGGTGCACACTTCTGTCTACTAGACAGATCCTCTGGTTGACTCGTTTACACTGCTACGGCAGTCCCGCTTTACTGTGACCCAGTCTCCGGTACATGCGCCTCGTGATCCTTACACCCCAGTGTTTGAGATCAGTTTGGTTGCACCACTGTACGTTTGGCCTGTCCACCACCTACAGTCCGAGGTTGGTTTGGTCCCTGGGCGCTTTGGTTGTCTCCACGGCCTTGCAGCCAACTCCAGGTCTGAGCGTTCTCTAACCCCTTGTGGGTTGGTGCTCTTGCCCTTAGGGTCACAGTCATTTGCAGCCTTGGGTTGGCGATACCCCGTGATATACAGGCTCAATCACCCTCTGACTGTTCTGGCAGTCTGTCACTTGTCCAGGGCCTTCGATTGCCTCCGTGTGGCCTCAGTCAGTATTTGTGTCATTCTCTGCGCAGAGAGTGTCCTTTGGGTCTCAGTACTACTAGGGCCTGTTCGTATCTCTTGGCCTAGTAGCACCCTATTCTCCACTGTCTCGTCAAGGATTCAAACGAACTGTAACCTTACCTGTGTCAGTATTGAACCATTTGTGTTTTACTGGACCTGTGTGGGTTACTGAGTACTATTGTAACCTGTCCTGTGTCAGTATTATATCTGTCAGTTTATACTGGACCCGTGTGGGTTACTCTAATTTCTGTGTTTTCAATAAAACTGTGTTTTTACCAAAACCATCCGTGTCTGAGTGTCCTTAAAACCTTTACAGTGGGTGAGTTTTACTAGAGGAGATGTGGAGGGAGGGTGAGTTTTACTAGAGGAGACGTGGAGGGAGGGTGAGTTTTACTAGAGGAGACCTGGGGGGGGAGGCTGAGGCTTACTAGAGGAGACGTGGGGGGGAGGCTGAGGCTTACTAGAGGAGACGTGGGGGGGAGGCTGAGGCTTACTAGAGGAGACGTGGGAGGGGGAGGCTGAGGCTTACTAGAGGAGACATGGGGGGGGAGGCTGAGGCTTACTAGAGGAGACGTGGGGGGGGCTGAGGCTTACTAGAGGAGACATGGGGGGGAGGCTTACTAGAGGAGACTCGGGGGGTATGGAAGATAAGGGAGATATTTACTAGAGGAGATGGTGAGGGGCTGGGATTTACTCTTAATACAGGAGATGTGGGAGGGGGAAGGAAGCGGATTACTAGAGGAGAAGTGGGGGAGAAAGGGAGAGGCTTACTAGGGAGACTTGGGAGAAATAGAGAGAGCAAATAGGGTATTATCCTGCATAAGACGCATCTATATAGATCCTTGGTAAGGCCTCATCTACAATATGGTGTATGTTTTCAAAAAAATATATTATTGAACTAAAACAGTGCAGATAATGCAATTAAACTGATAAAGGGATTGGAGGATCTGAGTTATAAAGAGAGATTAACCAAACTGGGTTCGTTTACATAGAGAAGAGACGTCTAAGAGGTGATATGATGCTTTTAAAAGAAATTAGGCTTTATTATGCTTTATCCTTATTTACTAACTCCAGATAGCAGCAAGAAAAAATGTTAGACAATACAGTGAAAGAATAAGAGTACAGTATGACAGACTCCACCCCCATATAATCCTCCTCCAATCACATCACATTCAGCAGTATAATACTCTTCCAATCTGGTACAGCTGCCTCTTTATTTGCTGCTCCAGAGTGGATGAGTATTTCGTTTTCTATTGTTATACATAGTAATAAATAATTATCTGTACTGCAGTTATTAATGTTATATGGTGTTTCTTTTAGTTTATTCCCCTCACTTTTGTATTTGTTATCTCATCTATAGTTTATTAATTGTTTTTTATGTATTTTTTCTCACTGATAGTGCTTTGATCTGTAGCTCCATTGGTTTTGTCAACTGCATGATTTGTTGCTTACCTCTGCTGTCTGTGAACTGGAAGAACCACTCTGTGACCTTTGTCACTCCTTCCGACAGGCCTGGCAATGAGCGTCGTCTGTCAGACGACTTCTCTGATGGCCATGCCGTTTTATTCAGCCCGTTTCAGCTCAACGGTGAGTTTTGCTGCAGTATTATATATATTATATTATAGATATTTATTCTCCTATATTATTTATATCTTTGATATGTTCTCCCTTAGATTTCCCCTCATAAAGGGATCTTTACCTTGATTATATTTATAGTTTTGGTATATTTTTTTCTCCCTTTGATTTCACCGCATAGGGAACTGTAACTTGACAAAATATAAAGTATATATAAAACATTTCTGTTTATTAAAATTTTTCATGAATATTTTATTAATATTTTCACATATTCTCCTCTTGTCCCCCCCTTTAATTTGCATTGGGTATATTAACCATTATTTTATTTCCATATTTATATACAACACACTGTCAGATTAAAAACATCTGACTTCTCCTTCTACCACCCTATGGAAACATATTCCTCACAATTGTTTACTCATGTTCTGATAGTTCTGAATTTCTATATGCACCCAGTAATCCTTTAGTGGTGTCTGATGATCGCATTCAAGTGCTGATGGATGCGTCTGTCAATAAGATGGTTTCTAAAGTAAAGATCTAATGTCTAACATAACTTCAGGTCAGTCGGTTCTTCAGCCAATCACTGGTTATCAGATATAATTTTAATCTCTCCCTATCCAAAGACTCCTTCATTCCAATTCTCAAAGGAGGAAAGATAACTTGTGGAATTGGACATTCAAGAGTTAAGGAAAAAAAGGAGCCATTTTACAAATTCCAGTGGAAAACCCAGGTTACATAAACAAGATAGTAAGGGATAGTAATGCTTGAAAATAATTTTATTTTGTATTGTAGCCCTTACAAAAACATGAAAAATGATATAAGTCTTATCTCCCAAACCTTTATGGTTTGGGAGATATTCAGAAGTAAAGTTTCCCCTGGAGTGACATCATTGCTCCACCCTTCAGATTTGGAATCCGGTCCCTGGACCGGCCCCAGTTCTCCAGAAGTTCTGAGATCACCATCTTTAAAAAGAATTTCTTAATTGGAATGGTCTACAAAGTGTAGTTTCAAGCCAGGAAAACTTTGTAGATAGTTCCAATTAAGTAGTTCTTTTCAAAGATCGTGATCTCGGCACTGCTAAAGAGCTGCAGGTTGCTCTGTGGACCGAATTCCAAATCTGTCCACTAGATGGCAGACTTGGCTGAAACAGCCAGGAAAGGAGCATTTTACTATATTTTACATGTGAATATCTCCCAAACCATAAAGGTTTGGGAGATAAGACTTATATCATTTTTCATGTTTTTTTAAGGGCTACAATATAAAATACAATTATTTTCAAGTATTACTATCCCTTTAAAGCTTTTATTGAAAATTAAGCAGATACAAACGGTTAGATAACGAACATTTGACATGACGTCAGATCCAGCGAGTGTACAATATGCAAAGCAGGAATGTCATATCATGAAGAGATAAGTCCAATAAACAAATACAGAATCAGAAACTGTAACCTTGTATATATCAGGTCTATAATAACAAAAAGTTATCAAACACGTAGCACAGTCCTCGAAGGCAGCAGAGACATTAGAAGACTAGCAATAGTAGATAAAGGAAAGAGAGCAAAGAGGCAGATGTAGAGGAAAGGGGAGGGAAAAAACAAACAAACAGAATGGGGTGGAGAGGAGGGGTGGGAGGGCAGTATATAGCCGAGTATGACCAGTGTCGGCCCATCCTGGTTGTCAACGGTTCTAGCACTAGTATCTGATATGTATCATAAAGGCACAAGCCAAAAAATGATGTGAGAGGCTCTGAGCACGAACAAAAGCACAATGGCCTGTTCTCTGGCTAGTCACCGCTCAAGAGCATCACACTTTAGCTCTCTAGTGTCATTACAGAGGGGAAATTTCCATATATATATATTAGACTAATCCCGACCATAAGGGCAGTCCAGTACCAAAATGATGGGCAAGTCCCCTCTGCACAGAAAAACACAGCCAACCCCAGACATACATTTCAGCCTTACTTGGGCCTCATCAGTGAGGTGCAGCTGGCTTCCCTAGGCACTGAGAGCAAGGGGTCCACATCTGGATTACCCTTCACACTTAGGGAGAGACCCTACTTGATCCATGTCTAGATTACCCTTTACACTTAGGGAGATACCCTAAGTGTTTTGCAGATACAAGCTGTGTGCTCAGAGCCTCTTACATCACTTTTTGGCTTGTTTCTAAGAAACACTTAGGGTCTCTCCCTAAGTGTAAAGGGTAATCCAGACATGGACCCCTTGCTCTCAGTGCCTAGGGAAGCCAGCTGCACCTCACTGATGACGCCCATGTACGCCTGGGGTTAGCTGGTTTTTCCGTACAGTGGGAACTTGCCCATCATTTTGGTACTGGACCGTCCTTATGGGTGGGATTAGTCTAATATATATGTGGAAATTTCTCCTTTGTGATGGCACAAGAGAGCTAAAATGTGATGCTCTTGAGCGGTGACTAGCCGGAGAACAGGCCATTGTGCTTTTGTATGTGCTCAGAGCCTCTCACATCATTTTTTGGCTTGTTTCTATGAAACACTTAGGATCTCTCCCTAAGTGTAAAGGGTAATCCAGACGTGGACCCCTTGATCTCAGTGCCTAGGGAAGCCAGCTGCACCTCACAGATGAGGCCCAAATAAGGCTGAAACGTATGGTATTTCAGTGCAGAGGGGACTTGCCCATCATTTTGGTACTGGACCACCCTTATGGGTGGGTTTAGTCTAATATGTATGTGGAATTTTCTCCTCTGTAATGGCACTAGAGAGCTAAAATGCGATGCTCTTGAGCGGTGACTAGCCAGAGAACAGGCCATTGTGCTTTTGTTTGTGCCCAGAGCCTCTCACATCATTTTTTGGCATGTATCAGAAAGGGCAAGTGAGGAAAAATGTATCAATATCGTTAGGGTCTCTTCCCTTAGAGGTAATATGGACCCGAAGAAGGGAAATTTGCAGTCTCACTTTAGCCGCACATTCCTCTACTGAGGGAGGAGTTGTATCTTACCAATGACCCGGTATTTTTTTTTTCCCGTTAAAAGCATCGTGTATAATAAGCATCTCTTCACTAAAGATAATCATGGAAGCTTTAGAAAAAATAAAGTCTGCCACATGTCTCCTGAAAGTGTCACCTCTAAACCCTCACTGATTAATTTCAAACACTCCGTCCAAAAGGGACGAATTTTAGAACAGTTCCACCAAATATGTGAAAGGGTGCCTGTCTCCAGACCACAGCGTCAGCAGGAGGAATTAGCAGAGGGGGCGAATATTTGAATCTGCACAGGGGTGAAGAACCATCTAGAGAGGAATTTATAGTGTGATTCCAGCATTGAAGCAGATACCGAAGCCTTAGAAGCCACTTTCCAAATTTCTTCCCAATCAGCCATCGATGGGGTGCTTCCCAACGCCTTCTCCCACGAAGCAGTATATTTCGGTTTAAAAGCGAAGGAAGGAGCAGATAAAATATGATAAACCGCACTCAGTTTTCTAAAGGGAGGCTTAGCAGTGAGTAATAAGCACTCAGACTTGGTCGGATGCGATGTCCAGACTGATTCAACAGGAGGTTGCTCAAGAAAGTGTTTGATGCGAAAATATCTCCACACTTCTGACAGTGAAAGGGGACAAGAGAGTCCTATATCCTCAAAAGGCCTGATCTGTCCATCCGAGGCCAGATCAGCAATCCTCCAATGGGATGCCACCACCCAACCGGGGAAGTCTGCATACTGGGACTGCACTGCGATACCAGGTGAGGAGACCACCTCAATTCCCTGCAGCACCACAAGGATATGGAAACCAGGGAGGGTGCCAGCCAGCGGATTAGGACCGATACAGAATGGAAGGCATCTACTCCAATGTTCCCCAAGCTGGGACTCCTGGATGTGGAGTACCCCAGACAACCCCTAGGATAGGTGGTTAAGACCACCCTACTAGTAAAGGCCTGCAAGGTGTCAGAAACAGAGGCCAATGGGACAGAATAACCTGTAGCTGCTATAGTTGAACCCAGCACCAGGGGAACCGTGAAGTGTAATGGAACCCCGGTATGAGAAGCAACCCACAATTCCTCCCGAGGCACAGCCCTCAACCGTGGGGGAATAGTCGGCTGGACGTGCTGCCGTCTAGGCCGCAGCGAGAGTGCTGGAGGCCCCCGGAAAGATAACAAAACACACAGTGAAAAGTAGGTACTGACACCGGGAACTGTGCCGCACAAGAAATCGGAGCCCCCGGGCGGAAGCCTCCGAGGAGGGTAACGGAGAGCAAAGGGAACATAGAAGGAAGTAGGAACCAACCTGAATGGCTGGAAAAAGCTAACCACGGATGGAGGTAGGCAAGGTCCTGAGGGGAGGCGCCGGAGCGCCAAGCATAGTCAGGCAAGCCAAAATACCGGGGACAAACAGGTGCATACAAGATAATCAAATAGAAAAGTCAGTAAACAGGCCAAGTACGTACCAGGAGCAACAGGGGTGTCAGAGAAGTGCCAAGAATGGTCAGACAAGCCAAGGGTACAGGAGAATCAGCAGCAAACACGAAATCAGGGGTGGAGGGCGGCTTGTCCGCCTGGAGCACAATGAGGCGGCTGCCCTCTCCCCCTGTAACAATGAGATGTGTATCCCCCCCCTGCTGGGCTGGGGCGGTCAGTCCCTAGACAATGGGGGCTGGCTGCTCCAGCTCAGGGGGGGGGATTGATTACATTTGGGAGAGGGGGTGTGTGACCACCTCACCTCCCCCAGGTAAGGGTGTGAGAGGGGGCGGGGGGATATGTGGTTAAAAAGAAGTCCAAAGTTAGTATACGCATTAACTAGTGTTGTCTTTTTGGAAGCTGTTTTTCTTTTTTCATTTCTCATACCTTCCATACATGCACTCTCAAATCTCCAAAACCAAAGGGATTTATCTGAACCAAGGAATTTGTATCCAGAAAGCCAAGGAAGAAAGTCAGCATTCCATAGGATTGGTAAACTGTATAATTTTTGATGGTAATACTTTGCCATAGCTGGAGTGAGCTGTCTTGCAAAACAATAGAAAAAATGAGCTTAATAATTAATGTAGTAATATTATTTAGCCGAAATGTTTATGAGGTCCATGACCTGGAGGTGAATATATCACTCACTAAACAGCGGTCAGTTGTGATATTGTAATTGAGTACATTAATCATTGGTTTCTTTAATGAATTATAATACATTGTCATTTCTTGTAAACAGGGGTGTAGGCATTTATTGTACCAGGGGGTCATATGTGTCTCATAATGCAATAGTTAAGTATTTCTTGCAAAAGCTATAGAAGGCCATATATCTTGTATTTTCCATCCATTCTCTACCACTTGTTTTGTTTTCAGAGAGAGAGTTGCATGGAATTTCAGGTCCCTGTTTTTTCAAGCCAATTACTGCTTATTTGATAAAGTATAGTGGGGTGATATTTCAATTTACACATTGGAATATTTTCCAGGACAGTGGGCCATATAATATAACTAACTTTCTTGGCATCCATATTCACGTACTGTGCTTTTCTTGGGTGGTATGGGAGCCTTTTGTTCTTCCCACATTTAATATCTCATTGAGTGAAGTTGGTGGCTACTGTTTCTTGATACATTTACAGAACTGTATATTATTAATATTCAGAAGTTACATTGCTTGTAAGTCAAGGTATCTAGATAAACATATTCCCCCCTTTTATAAGTTAATACCTGTTAGGAGAAAATAACATCAAATCAATACAGTTCTCAAGATACATACAAATACTACTGCAATGCTTCAACACTATCCTACCTGGAATCAGTGAATGTTATATAGCAACACCGTTATAATGGAATAGGAGGTGAACTAGAAGGAATATTTTTCTGAGCATAACATATAGAAAATGTGTATGTGTTTATGTATGTATGTATGTATGTATATATATGTGTATATATATATATACATATGTATATGTGTTTATGTGTACATGTGTGAATATATATATATATGTGTATGTGTGTATGTATGTGTGTATAATATATAGTCTGGGTAGAATATAGTCTGGGTGAAGGATGTAGTCCATATTATCTCTTAAGGAGTTGGCATAGCAAGTACATGTCCATTGTCTGTGTTTACAATGCATTGTGTGGGTTACAGTAGACCCCCCTCTGAGTAGCAAAAGTGTGGCCTTTGTCCTTGACCGGGTAACAATGGGGGGGTAGGGGGCAGTTGTCTCATGAGTTGCCTGCCATTTGTTGTTTTTAATGCATTGAGGTCTTTTCTTTTCACTAATCTTATTAATTCAGGCCTTTTGTTATTGTCAGGGGGTTTGAGGTCTTTGCCTGTTATCAATGTTTTGTGCAACCTCACAGTCTGATAAACCAAATATAGGTAATTATTAGTGATGAGCGAGCATGCTCGGCCGAAGCTCGGTTCGGCTTGAGCATCGCTCTGCTCGGCACATGGCGGTACTCGTACGAGTACCGCATGTGCTCGCCCGCCATGTTCGGGTCTCCTCCCCGCACGTTTCGCGGCTGCTGCGCAGCCAATAAAGGTGTGGGGAGGCTCTGACATCAGTGTAATGCCAGCAGCCATGTTGGCTGCTGGCATTACACTGATTGGCTGGCCAGAACCCGTGATCGGGTGCTGTATAGCACCCGACGCGCGAGTTCGGCTCATTCTTAGCCAGGGAGAGATGCGATCAGGCAGGGAAAGTCAGTGTAGGGAGAATAAAATTGTTGCAACTCTTTCAAGACCCAAAAGTCCTTTTTAGGACTGTTGTGTGTGGGGGCAGCATTTATATTTTGTTTGGGGGGGCACAATTTCCTTTTTTTTGTGGGGGGGGATATTTATAAGGTGTAGTGATGAGCGAGCATGCTCGGCCGAAGCTCGGTTCGGCTCGAGCATCGCTCTGCTCGGCACATGGCGGTACTCGTACGAGTACCGCATGTGCTCGCCCGACATGTTCGGGTCTCCTCCCCGCACGTTTCGCGGCTGCTGCGCAGCCAATAAACGTGCGGGGAGGCTCTGACATCAGTGTAATGCCAGCAGCCATGTTGGCTGCTGGTATTACACTGATTGGCTGGCCAGAACCCGTGATCGGGTGCTGTATAGCACCTGACCAGCGAGTTCGGCTCAGTCTTAGCCAGGGAGAGATGAGGATAGGAAGGGAAAGTCAGTGTAGGGAGAAGAAAAGTGTGTTTGAACAACATAAAGACCCAAAAGTCCTTTTTAGGACTATTGTGTGTGGGGGCAGCAGTTATATTTTGTTTGGGGGGGCAGAGATTTAAAAAAAAAACGTCACATATTCCGTTCACTGTGCCTAGCCGCAGATTAGCAGCACATTCTGTTTAGTGTGCAAAGTTGCAGATTAGCAGCACATTCTGGTTAGTGTGCAAAGTTGCAGATTAGCAGCACATTCTGTTTAGTGTGCAAAGTTGCAGATTAGCAGCACATTCTTTTTAGTGTGCAAAGTTGCAGATTAGCAGCACATTCTGTTTAGTGTGCAAAGTGTAAAAAATAAAAGTCACATATTCCGTTCACTGTGCCTAGCCGCAGATTAGCAGCACATTCTGTTTAGTGTGCAAAGTTGCAGATTAGCAGCACATTCTGTTTAGTGTGCAAAAGTGTAAAAAATAAAAGTCACATATTCCGTTCACTGTGCCTAGCCGCAGATAAGCAGCACATTCTGTTTAGTGTGCAAAGTTGCAGATTAGCAGCACATTCTGTTTAGTGTGCAAAGTGTAAAAAATAAAAGTCACATATTCCGTTCACTGTGCCTAGCCGCAGATAAGCAGCACATTCTGTTTAGTGTGCAAAGTTGCAGATTAGCAACACATTCTGTTTAGTGTGCAAAGTGTAAAAAATAAAAGTCACATATTCCGTTCACTGTGCCTAGCCGCAGATTAGCAGCACATTCTTTTTAGTGTACAAAGTTGCAGATTAGCAGCACATTCTGTTTAGTGTGCAAAGTGTAAAAAATAAAAGTCACATATTCCGTTCACTGTGCCTAGCCGCAGATAAGCAGCACATTCTGTTTAGTGTGCAAAATTGCAGATTAGCAGCACATTCTGTTTAGTGTGCAAAGTGTAAAAAATAAAAGTCACATATTCCGTTCACTGTGCCTAGCCGCAGAGAAGCAGCACATTCTGTTTAGTGTGCAAAGTTGCAGATTAGCAGCACATTCTGTTTAGTGTGCAAAGTGTAAAAAATAAAAGTCACATATTCCGTTCACTGTGCCTAGCCGCAGAGAAGCAGCACATTCTGTTTAGTGTGCAAAGTTGCAGATTAGCAGCACATTCTGTTTAGTGTGCAAAGTGTAAAAAATAAAAGTCACATATTCCGTTCACTGTGCCTAGCCGCAGATTAGCAGCACATTCTGTTTAGTGTGCAAAGTTGCAGATTAGCAGCACATTCTGTTTAGTGTGCAAAGTGTAAAAAATAAAAGTCGCATATTCCGTTCACTGTGCCTAGCCGCAGATAAGCAGCACATTCTGTTTAGTGTGCAAAGTTGCAGATTAGCAGCACATTCTGTTTAGTGTGCAAAGTGTAAAAAATAAAAGTCACATATTCCGTTCACTGTGCCTAGCCGCAGATAAGCAGCACATTCTGTTTAGTGTGCAAAGTTGCAGATTAGCAGCACATTCTGTTTAGTGTGCAAAGTGTAAAAAATAAAAGTCACATATTCCGTTCACTGTGCCTAGGCGCAGATTAGCAGCACATTCTGTTTAGTGTGCAAAGTTGCAGATTAGCAGCACATTCTGTTTAGTGTGGAAAGTGTAAAAAATAAACGTCACATATTCCTTTCACTGTGCCTAGCCGCAGATTAGCAGCACATTCTGTTTAGTGTGCAAAGTTGCAGATTAGCAGCACATATTCCGTGTAATATGAAGAAGGCGGGTAAAAAGGGACGGGGAAGTGGACGTGATTCTGATAGTTCAGGGCGCGGGTCAGAACGTGTAGAAACTGTGCCTCGTGCCAGAGCACAAGAAAGAAAGACATCCACCATACCTAGCTTCATGTCTCAGTTTACAGGGCGTCGCAGGACATCACTCTCGAGGTCAGACCACTGCGAACAGGTGGTCGGTTGGATTTCAGCTGATACTGCTTCCAGTCGGTTAAGCACCACCCTGTCTTCCACCAAGTCCACTCTCAGTAGCCAAGAGTCTGGTCAACATAATCCTCACCCTGATCATCCTTCCTCCCACCATAGAGGGTCTGGCCAAAGAAGTGATCCCACACTGGGATATAGTGAGGAGCTCGTCTCATCACCAATCCTTCATTTGAACCTCTCTCCAAGCACTCTTGCAGAGGAACATGACATCTTGTGCCCTGATTCACAACCTCTAGAGGGTACCCAATCACAAGAAGATGACAGAGGGGAACGGCATTTAAGGTCAAAGGAAGTGGATGATGATGATGAGACACAGTTGCCATCAAATCAACCACTATTACTGTCTCAAGACCTTGATGAGGAGGATGATACACAGTTGTCAATGACTGAGTATGTGGTGGGATCAAGAAATGAGGAGGATGATCAGAGTGAGGAAGTGGAGGAGGACTTGGTGGACGATGAGGTGACTGACCCCACCTGGGAAGGTGGAGAGCCGAGCGATGACAGCAGTCCTGAGGGTGAGCCATCTGCAGCACCGCAACAGGCTGGAAGAGGCAGTGGTGTGGCTAAAGAAAGAAGGCGGACCGCACCAAACCGGCCCGCAAATGTTCCACGGAGCACCCCCTTGCGTAAATCTCCCTTGCCAAGGGCTAGGTGTTCCGCGGTATGGCGTTTTTTTAAGGAAAGTGCGGACGACAAAAAAATTGTAGTTTGCAACCTGTGCCACACCAGAATGAGCCGAGGCATGAACACTAGAAACCTCACCACCACCAGCATGATCCGACACATGGCATCCAAGCACCGTAATAAGTGGGAGGAACGCCCGGATCGCCAATCTGTGTCTGCAGGCCACACCACTGCCTCCTCTTCCCCTGTTTTCGGTGCCGGCCAATCGCCTGTCGAAGGCGCAGGCCCGCATACCTCCCGCCCTGCACCTGTACCATCTGAAGCACCATCAGCGACCACATCCACTTCCCTGTCCCAGCGCAGCGTCCAAATGTCGTTACCCCAGGCATTTGAGCGCAAGCGAAAATACCCAGCCACCCACCCACAGGCCATAGCACTAACCTCACACCTTTCCAAATTACTGGCCATCGAAATGCTGCCATTTAGGCTTGTGGATACTGAGTCTTTCCGCAGCCTGATGGCAGCAGTTGTCCCTCGGTACGCAGTCCCCAGCCGCCACTACTTTTCCCGGTGTGCCGTCCCCGCCTTACACCACCATGTGTCCCGTAACATCACCCGTGCCCTGACCAACGCAGTTACTGGGAAGGTCCACTTAACGACTGACACATGGACAAGTGCTTGTGGCCAGGGACGCTACATTTCCCTGACGGCACACTGGGTGAATGTCGTGGAGGCTGGGAGCGACTCGGACCCTGGGATGGCACAGGTGCTACCCACGCCGAGGATTGCGGGCCCTACCTCCATCAGGGTTTCCGCCAGCACCTACGTTATTGGCTCCTCCTCCTCCGTTTCCACCTCCGAATTCTCTGCGCGCAACGCCACTCACCCATCAGCCGGTAGCTGGAAGCAGTGTAGCACTGCAGTGGGGAAGCGTCAACAGGCCGTGCTGAAGCTGATCTGCCTTGGGGACAAACAGCACACGGCCTCAGAGCTGTTGCAGGGGATTAGTCACCAGACCGAGCAGTGGCTCTCGCCACTCAACCTGCAACCAGGCATGGTTGTGTGTGATAATGGGCGTAACTTGGTGGCGGCTTTGGAGCTCGGCAAGCTCACACACATACCATGCCTAGTGCATGTATTTAATTTAGTGGTTCAGCGATTTCTAAAAACCTACCCCAATTTGCATGATCTCTTGACCAAGGTGCGCCGCGTGTGTCCACATTTCCGTAAGTCATCAACAGCTTCAGCCAGCCTGTTGAAGCTGCAGCAGCGCTTACAATTGCCAGCTCACCGGCTGCTGTGTGACGTGAGCACGCGCGAGCACGAGCACCGACGCTTTGCATGTGGAAGAGGTGGAAATGGGGGAGGAAGAGCTTACACAAGGTGATAGCCAGAGCACCCTCACTTCGTCTTCTCAGCGACAATTGGAGGAGGCGGAGGAGGAGGAGGAAGACACGGTTGCCTCCGCTACAGAGGGTAGCCATGGAACTTTAGTTCCATCTCTTCAGCGTGGGTGGGCAGAAGAGGAGGAAGAGGATGAGGAGATTGAGAGTCATCCTCCTGGTGAGGACAGCGAAATCTTGCCTGTTGGTACTCTGGCACACATGGCTGACTTTATGTTAGGCTGCCTTTCCCGTGACCCACGCGTTATACGCATTTTAGACAACACGGATTACTGGGTGTTCACCCTTCTGGACCCCCGCTACAAAGAGAATTTCTCATCTCTCATTCCTCCGGTGGAGAGGACAAGCAAAATGGTGCAATACCAGAAGGTTCTTGTTGAAAAATTGCTCCAAAATTTTCCATCTGACAACGCTGGCGGCAGAGTACGTGCTACCTTGGCCAACCGAGAAGGGGAGAAAAGGGGAGCACACAGCAGTTCCGACAAAGGCAGGGCAACACTCTCCAAGGCGTGGGACACCTTCATGACACCCCGCCAGCACCCTCACCCTGATGCGCAGCCTAGTGTCACAAGGAGGGAAAAGTTTTGGAAGATGGTGAAGGAGTACATAGCAGACCGTGTCAGCGTCCTCAATGATCCCTCTGTGCCTTACAACTACTGGGTGTCCAAGCTGGACACGTGGTATGAACTGGCACTCTACGCCTTGGAGGTGCTGGCCTGCCCTGCCGCCAGCGTTCTGTCTGAGCGGGTATTTAGTGCTGCTGGTGGCATCATAACAGATAAGCGTATCCGCCTTTCCACCGAAAATGCTGATAGGTTGACACTTATAAAAATGAACAAGGCCTGGATTTCCCCTGACTTCTCCACTCCACTGGAGGAAAGCCCGGGTGAACATAAAGTCACTTTAGATATGTTATTTACAATGATGGGAATACTCTGTATTCCCATTCACCCCTTCCACCCAAAAAACGGGTATATGGTTGACTCTCTTCCATATACCCTGTGATATAATTTTTATATAGGGCCAGCTCACCAGCGGGCCCTGTGATATAATTTTTATATAGGGCCAGCTCACCAGCGGGCCCTGTTTGACAACTTTTTGTATAGGTCAGCTCACCAGCGGGCCTTCTTATATAATGTTTTATTGGGTCAGCTCTCTAGCGGGCCCTCTCATATAATGTTTTAGATGGTCGGCTCAGCGCACGTTTCCCACTTAATCATGGCCCCAGTTCAGAAAAATCGAGGAAATTTTTTGCAGAATTTGCCTCTGCGCACGTTTCCCTCTTAATCATGGCCCCAGTTCAGAAAAATCGAGGACATTTTTTGCAGAATTTGCCTCTGCGCACGTTTCCCTCTTAATCATGGCCCCAGTTCCGAAAAATCGATGACATTTTTTGCAGAATTTGCAGATGATATACAAGTAAATATACAGCAAATACTGTTTGGTAACAATTTTTCGCCTAAAGTCGTTTTTATCTTCCTTTTTGTGTGTTTTACGGTCAGTCTGTAAAAATGGCGTACTACGGGCGAAACATCGTTCCCAGCAGCGACGTTGGAGTCCAAGATGCATCCAGACATCCTCCCTATGCTGTCCCTGAACCATTTCTGTGGTGTTTCCATCATTTTCTGCCCTTTTCCTATGGACCAGGCACCCTCCCCTCATCAGAGCAGGGGGTGCCTGGTGTAATGCTCGAGTCCTCCCATTGACTTCAATGGGGCTCGGGTGCTCGGCCGAGCACTCGAGCCTCCGGGGGCGCTCGGTCAGAGCACCCGAACACCCGAGCATTGGGGTGCTCGATCATCACTAATAAGGTGACATTGTACTAGGTGCACAGGGACAAATATTTCACAGTGCAGTGACAAGCTGACATATTCTGTTAGGTGCACAGGGCCAATTATTTTACAACGCAGCGACACAAAGGGCCATTTTAAACGTGTGCCTAGCCATAGATTATTGTCACATTCTGTTTAGTGTGCAAATTCACAAATTAACGTCATATATTCCGTTCACTGTGCCTAGCCGCAGATTAGCGTCACATTCTGTTTCGTGTGCCTAGCCGCAGATTAGCGTCACATTCTGTTTCGTGTGCCTAGCCGCAGATTAGCGTCACATATTGTTTAGTGTGCCTAGCCGCAGATTAACGTCACATATTGTTTAGTGTGCCCAGCCGCAGATTAGCGTCACATATTGTTTAGTGTGCCTAGCCGCAGATTAGCGTCACATATTGTTTAGTGTGCAAATTCACAAATTAACGTCACATATTGTTTAGTGTGCAAATTCACAAATTAACGTCATATATTCCGTTCACTGTGCCTAGCCACAGATTAGCGTCACATTCTGTTTCGTGTGCCTAGCCGCAGATTAGCGTCACATTCTGTTTCGTGTGCCTAGCCGCAGATTAGCGTCACATATTGTTTAGTGTGCCTAGCCGCAGATTAACGTCACATATTGTTTAGTGTGCCTAGCCGCAGATTAGCGTCACATATTGTTTAGTGTGCAAATTCACAAATTAACGTCACATATTGTTTAGTGTGCAAATTCACAAATTAACGTCACATATTCCGTTCACTGTGCCTAGCCGCAGATTAGCGTCACATTCTGTTTCGTGTGCCTGGCCGCAGATTAGCGTCACATTCTGTTTCGTGTGCCTAGCCGCAGATTAGCGTCACATATTGTTTAGTGTGCCTAGCCGCAGATTAACGTCACATATTGTTTAGTGTGCCTAGCCGCAGATTAGCGTCACATATTGTTTAGTGTGCAAATTCACAAATTAACGTCACATATTGTTTAGTGTGCAAATTCACAAATTAACGTCACATATTCCGTTCACTGTGCCTAGCCGCAGATTAGCGTCACATTCTGTTTCGTGTGCCTAGCCGCAGATTAGCGTCACATATTGTTTAGTGTGCCTAGCCGCACATTAGCGTCACATTCTGTTTCGTGTGCCTAGCCGCAGATTACCGGCATATATTCCGTTTAATATGAAGAAGGTGGGTAAAAAGGGACGGGGAAGTGGACGTGATCCTGATAGTTCAGGGCGCGGGTCAGGACGCGTAGAAACTGTGCCTGGTGCCAGAGCACAAGACAGAAAGACATCCACCATACCTAGCTTCATGTCTCAGTTTACAGGGCGTCGCAGGACATCACTCTCGAGGTCAGACCACTGCAAACAGGTGGTCGGTTGGATTTCAGCTGATACTGCTTCCAGTCGGTTAAGCACCACCCTGTCTTCCACCAAGTCCACTCTCACTAGCCAAGAGTCTGGTCAACATAATCCTCACCCTGATCATCCTTCCTCCCACCATAGAGGGTCTGGCCAAAGAAGTGATCCCACACTGGGATATAGTGAGGAGCTCGTCTCATCACCAATCCTTGATTTGAACCTCTCTCCAAGCACGCTTGCAGAGGAACATGAGATCTTGTGCCCTGATTCACAACCTCTAGAGGGTACCCAATCACAAGAAGATGACAGAGGGGAACGGCATTTAAGGTCAAAGGAAGTGGATGATGATGATGAGACACAGTTGCCATCAAATCAACCACAATTACTGTCTCAAGACCTTGATGAGGAGGATGATACACAGTTGTCAATGACTGAGGATGTGGTGGGATCAAGAAATGAGGAGGATGATACACAGTTGTCAATGACTGAGTATGTGGTGGGATCAAGAAATGAGGAGGATGATCAGAGTGAGGAAGTGGAGGAGGACTTGGTGGACGATGAGGTCACTGACCCCACCTGGGAAGGTGGAAAGCCGAGCGATGACAGCAGTCCTGAGGGTGAGCCATCTGCAGCACCGCAACAGGCTGGAAGAGGCAGTGGTGTGGCTAAAGAAAGAAGGCGGACCGCACCAAACCGGCCCGCAAATGTTCCACGGAGCACCCCCTTGCGTAAATCTCCCTTGCCAAGGGCTAGGTGTTCCGCGTTATGGCGTTTTTTTAAGGAAAGTGCGGACGACAAAAGAATTGTAGTTTGCAACCTGTGCCACACCAGAATGAGCTGAGGCATGAACACTAGCAACCTCACCACCACCAGCATGATCCGACACATGGCATCCAAGCACCGTAATAAGTGGGAGGAACGCCCGGATCGCCAATCTGTGTCTGCAGGACACACCACTGCCTCCTCTTCCCCTGTTTTCGGTGCCGGCCAATCGCCTGTCGAAGGCGCAGGCCCGCATACCTCCCGCCCTGCACCTGTACCATCTGAAGCACCATCAGCGACCACATCCACTTCCCTGTCCCAGCGCAGCGTCCAAATGTCGTTACCCCAGGCATTTGAGCGCAAGCGAAAATACCCAGCCACCCACCCACAGGCCATAGCACTAACCTCACACCTTTCCAAATTACTGGCCATCGAAATGCTGCCATTTAGGCTTGTGGAGACTGAGTCTTTCCGCAGCCTGATGGCAGCAGTTGTCCCTCGGTACGCAGTCCCCAGCCGCCACTACTTTTCCCGGTGTGCCGTCCCCGCCTTACACCACCATGTGTCCCTTAACATCACCCGTGCCCTGACCAACGCAGTTACTGGGAAGGTCCACTTAACGACTGACACATGGACAAGTGCTTGTGGCCAGGGACGCTACATTTCCCTGACGGCACACTGGGTGAATGTCGTGGAGGCTGGGAGCGACTCGGACCCTGGGATGGCACAGGTGCTACCCACGCCGAGGATTGCGGGCCCTACCTCCATCAGGGTTTCCGCCAGCACCTACGTTATTGGCTCCTCCTCCTCCTCCTCCGTTTCCACCTCCGAATTCTCTGCGCGCAGCGCCACTCACCCATCAGCCGGTAGCTGGAAGCAGTGTAGCACTGCAGTGGGGAAGCGTCAACAGGCCGTGCTGAAGCTGATCTGCCTTGGGGACAAACAGCACACGGCCTCAGAGCTGTTGCAGGGGATTAGTCACCAGACCGAGCAGTGGCTCTCGCCACTCAACCTGCAACCAGGCATGGTTGTGTGATAATGGGCGTAACTTGGTGGCGGCTTTGGAGCTCGGCAAGCTCACACACGTACCATGCCTAGCGCATGTATTTAATTTAGTGGTTCAGCGATTTCTAAAAACCTACCCCAATTTGCATGATCTCTTGACGAAGGTGCGCCGCGTGTGCGCACATTTCCGTAAGTCATCTACAGCTTCAGTCGGCCTGTTGACACTGCAGCAGCGCTTACAATTGCCAGCTCACCGGCTGCTGTGTGACGTGAGCACGCGCTGGAACTCCACCTTCCACATGTTGGCCCGGCTTTGTGAGCAGCAGAGGGCAGTAGTGGAGTACCAGCTGTTACACAGTCGTCGCCTCTCCGTTCAACTTCCTCTAATCAGAAGTGAGGAGTGGGAATGGATGTCAGACCTCTGTGAGGTTTTACGCAATTTTGAGGAATCGACACAGATGGTGAGCGGCGATAACGCTATTATCAGTGTAACCATCCCACTTCTGTGTCTACTGAAACGCTCGCTGCTCACAATTAAAACCGACGCTTTGCATGTGGAAGAGGTGGAAATGGGGGAGGAAGAGCTTACACAAGGTGATAGCCAGAGCACCCTCACTTCGTCTTCTCAGCGACAATTGGAGGAGGCGGAGGAGGAGGAGGAAGACACGGTTGCCTCCGCTACAGAGGGTAGCCATGGAACTTTAGTTCCATCTCTTCAGCGTGGGTGGGCAGAAGAGGAGGAAGAGGATGAGGAGATTGAGAGTCATCCTCCTGGTGAGGACAGCGAAATCTTGCCTGTTGGTTCTCTGGCACACATGGCTGACTTTATGTTAGGCTGCCTTTCCCGTGACCCACGCGTTATACGCATTTTAGACAACACGGATTACTGGGTGTTCACCCTTCTGGACCCCCGCTACAAAGAGAATTTCTCATCTCTCATTCCTCCGGTGGAGAGGACAAGCAAAATGGTGCAATACCAGAAGGTTCTTGTCGAAAAATTGCTCCAAAATTTTCCATCTGACAACGCTGGCGGCAGAGTACGTGCTACCTTGGCCAACCGAGAAGGGGAGAAAAGGGGAGCACACAGCAGTTCCGACAAAGGCAGGGCAACACTCTCCAAGGTGTGGGACACCTTCATGACACCCCGCCAGCACCCTCACCCTGATGCGCAGCCTAGTGTCACAAGGAGGGAAAAGTTTTGGAAGATGGTGAAGGAGTACATAGCAGACCGTGTCAGCGTCCTCAATGATCCCTCCGTGCCTTACAACTACTGGGTGTCCAAGCTGGACACGTGGTATGAACTGGCACTCTACGCCTTGGAGGTGCTGGCCTGCCCTGCCGCCAGCGTTCTGTCTGAGCGGGTATTTAGTGCTGCTGGTGGCATCATAACAGATAAGCGTATCCGCCTTTCCACCGAAAATGCTGATAGGTTGACACTTATAAAAATGAACAAGGCCTGGATTTCCCCTGACTTCTCCACTCCACTGGAGGAAAGCCCCGGGTGAACATAAAGTCACTTTAGATATGTTATTTACAATGATGGGAATACTCTGTATTCCCATTCACCCCTTCCACCCAAAAAACGGGTATATGGTTGACTCTTAATCTTCTCATCCTCCTCCTCCTCTTCCATATGCCCTGTGATATAATTTTTGTATAGGGCCAGCTCACCAGCGGGCCCTGTGATATAATTTTTATATAGGGCCAGCTCACCAGCGGGCCCTGTTTGACAATTTTTGTATAGGTCAGCTCACCAGCGGGCCTTCTCATATAATGTTTTATTGGGTCAGCTCTCTAGCGGGCCCTCTCATATAATGTTTTATAGCGTCAGCTCACTAGCGGGCCTTCGCATATAATGTTTAGGATGGTCAGCTCCGCAGCAGACCCTCACCCATAATGTTTTAGATGGTCGGCTCAGCAGCAGACCCTCATTCCTAATGTTTTAGATGGTCAGCTTAGCGGCATGCCCTCGCCCCTAATGTTTTAGAGGGTCACCAGCAGGCCATTAATCCTAATTTTTCAAGGGTGTGTATGATGCCCTCCTTTATGTGTAATAAAGGGTGTATTGGAGTGACATTTCAGTCTAATTTTTGGCAGCCCTTTCACTTAGTTCATAGGCTTTATGAGTGTTGGACCACTACCTGAACTATTGTACCACAATGTGAATGAGGCCCTCCATTTTGTGATATACAGGTTGCATCGGAGTGCCTCAGGTCCTCCCATTGAATTAAATAGGGCTGGGGTGTTCGACAGAGCAGAAGGTAGTTCTTGGCTTCATCCACTAAGTCACTTCGTCACTTTTACTCAATGGATCAGACCCCACTGTTCCGACTATAAATTTTGGACTTAACAAGGGCAAACGGACATGTTGTAAAACCTGTGGTAGCTGCGGCCTCCGTTCCTGAATGCTGTACCTTACCCGGGCCATAACCACGTTGAACACCTGCTTTACTCTGCGCACGTTTCCCTCTTAATCATGGCCCCAGTTCCGAAAAATCTATGAAATTTTTTGCAGAATTTGCAGATGATATACAAGTAAATATACAGCAAATACTGTTTGGTAACAATTTTTCGCCTAAAATCGTTTTTATCTTCCTTTTTCTGTGTTTTACGGTCAGTCTGTAAAAATGGCATACTACGGGCGAAACATCGTTCCCAGCAGCGACGTTGGAGTCCAAGATGCATCCAGACATCCTCCCTATGCTGTCCCTGAACCATTTCTGTGGTGTTTCCATCATTTTCTGACCTTTTCCTATGAACCAGGCACCCTCCCCTCATCAGAGCAGGGGGTGCCTGGTGTAATGCTCGAGTCCTCCCATTGACTTCAATGGGGCTCGGGTGCTCGGCCGAGCACTCGAGCCTCCGGGGGCGCTCGGCCAGAGCACCCGAACACCCGAGCATCGGGGTGCTCGATCATCACTAGTAATTATTGATCATGCAAATACAAGTATCAAGGATTTATTTTATCAGGATAAATATAAAGATGGGACATGTGGTTCCCATTATATTAAAACATTAGTTAGTTAAGCCTTACAATGGCCAAGGACCTATCTCAAAAGTTCTTCAATTCATTGTTCTGTTTTCAGGTCTCTGCATTTTCCACTGGGGCTATTCCATGTATGTATCACTCATTTTATTTTAATTTCCTCTGCTGCATTCTGCATAGCAGCTTCCCAGGTTATTGAACTACATGGTGGAAAGAGCTAATGGGCCCCCTTTGATTCAGCTCCAGTGCATGGCCTGGAAGTCTCCCCTATAGGTGTAGTACCTAGGGAGGATTCAGGAAAGGTTGCGCTGATTCTACATTTATCATGAGGGTAGCTCAGTAAATAACAACCTGGATAAAGCACCTTCCTTTGAATCATGTCAGTTTTCTATAAAAAAAAACAACAAAAAAAAAAACCCCACAAACTAATTGGTAGGGTTTTTTGTCACAGGTTGCGGATGGCAACGGCGGGTGTGTAGAAGCCGCAGTTCAAGATAAGGTTGACCAGGCAGCTACAGGAGGATCTTAGGGTGTGGGACCAGTTCATTAACGATTTCAATGGTGCTAGGCTGTGGGTGTCTAGGGGGCGGTCTATTCAGGAAGTGGAGCTGTTCATTGATGTAGCAAGTGGTGTAGGGACATACTTGAGAGGCAAGTGGTGCCAAGTGTCCCTCTTTGGGAGGGACAGTCCCTCTTTTAGACCCAAATCCCTCTGTCCCTCTTTCCCACCCTGATGTCCCTCTTTTTAGGGGGTCAGACTGTGTGGTGGGTATATAAGTGTATCATACTTGTCTACAGCAATGAAGCTCACATTGGTGTTTGTATAATTGTCAGTATATGTGTATATAGATAAGTCTACGTAAATAAAATACTTTGGTCTTGATCTAAATTAGTTATTAGGTTACACAAAGAGGTGTCAATGGGTCATGAAATAGTCTAAAAAATTATTGGTATTGCCACGCCCACCAGCCACACCCCCCTAAAACACAAGTGTCTCTCTTTTGGCAATTGGAAATGTTGGGAGGTATGTCTGGGAGCCCAAGGGCCTCACCAGGATATTTTTTCCATCTTGGGGGCACTGGAATTGTGGCATGAGGAGTTGGCAAATAAGGCAGTGGTGTTCTGGATGGACAACATGAGCGTGGTTTATGGCATTAATTTGCTAACTTCCTCATCTCCACAGGACTTGGGGATACTTAGGCAGGTGGTATTGTTATGCATGGGCCATAATATTTTGTTTAAAGCTAGGCATGTCCCAGGTGTGGACAACAAAATGGCAGTATTGTTATGCATGCGCCATAATATCTGGTCCAAAGCTAATCATCTCCCAGGGGTAGACAACAAATTGCAGATGCTCTGTCTAGGGAACGGTGGGAAGAGTTTTATAAGTTGGCACCTCATGCACATCCTAATGGTATTGAATGTCCATCTAAACTCTGGTGCAGCGATCATTGGCTCCTAAGACATGTACAGCATATGCCAGTGCATGGCGATCCTGGGGTGAGTTCATTCAGAGACCGGAGATTAGCCAGCTAGCTCCCAGGTTCCAAATATTGCAATTTTTGGTAGCTTTGAAAGTGCAGGGCTTGTCTAAGAGTTCAGTGACTGCAAAATTGGTGAGCTTATCATTTTATTTTAAGATGTTGGGGAGGGAGGATCTGGCCACCAGGTCTGCAGTCAGGAGAATTCTCAAGGGTTGGGATAAGTGGGATCACATACATAAGGCAGGAGGAGACCAGTGGATAGGGCTAGATTGGGGTCCTGATAAACATATTGCCACAAGTATACACTGACCAATTTGGGGGGGGGCCAGGGTTCGATTCCCAGTCAATGCACTTTGCAGTATTGAAGGCCACAGGGGGGCAGGTTGTCCTTTGCAAGCGGTATTGAGCTACAGGTCAGTTAGGACCCATGTAGGGGTGCCTTTTTAAGATATGCAGACGGTTCTGCGTTATCTGTTTTTCAATTTAAAGCTGTGTTTATCAGAACACGGACGTAGTTGGGTTTGGACCCCAAAGCGTATGGCACCCACTCTTTTAGGATTGGGGCAACAACAGAGGCTGCCATAAGGGGTCAGTCAATGGAAGAAATTAAGAGTGTGGAGAGATGGCGCTCTGGGGCCTGCAAACGTTACGTTAGGCCATAAATAAATTATTAAAAAAAAAAAAAAAAAAAAATAATATATATATATATATATATATATATATATATATATATATATATATATATATAATTATTCTGTTTTGGTGTAGGGGGTCTTGTACTAACAATTAGGTGTTATCGTGTACTAATCAGGATGCATGATGTGTTTCAGGTTCAGTCAAGGTTCCGGTGCAGGTGTGGCTTATTGGCCACTCCTTCAGCTATGGGCGGAAAGGCACACCGCTACCAGACACATCAGGGGGTCAGATTGGGCTGCCGCGAGAGAGATTTAGACTGAGGTGGCTGGGGAAATGAGGCCTTCAATGGACTGAGATGGCCGGTAGGCTGGAGCAGGCAAGGACCAGGTGGGGAGAGCAAGACATCATTGTGCTAAATGCAGGTGGGAACGATCTTACCTCCTGCAATTCGATGCAGCTGATTCTGGAAATTCAGCAAGCATGCAGCGTGGTGTGGTCTCTCTCCCCAGGTGGTAATTGCGTGCTCTGAAATTGTTCAGAGGGTTGAATGGAGAGGAGCAGCTTCTAACAGGTCCATTGAGATGTCCAGAGAAAAGGTTGATCGCTCAGTCAGGAAGTTTATGCTCTCTTGCGGGGGCCACGTTATTAGCCATAAGGAATTGGTGGCTTCTGACACCAGTCTTTATAGGGCTGATGGGGTCCATTTGTCCCTTACAGATCTGGATAGGTTTATTTCGGCCATAGCATTAGGACTATCCTAGATATTGGAGGTGCGGTTTAGTGGGGTAAAGAGGTCCACGTAATTTCCCTCTTTTTGGGTGGCGGAATGTGTCTCTCCTGGGCACTGTGTCGGTGGGGCATAACTGAAGGTTACGTTAAGTCAGGACACCGGTTGTGCGGCTGGTGGGGCCTGAAGGGAAAAGGTTTTGCCAAGTACCAACACCAATGGCACGAAGTGGTGAGCTGCCGCGGGAAGGTGGGGAGGTGGGGGCTAAGAATGCCTGGTAAAGCCTCCCCATCTAGGTAGCTGCCTGGCGGGGTGCAGGCCTGGCCGATCCCGTACCAGGACACCATGGCCCAGGAGCTCCACATTATGAGGGTGGGTCCAAGGGTTTAAATAGTTAAATAGGCCTTAAATAAACCGTGACCTCCATTTATCCCACAATTACTGTGTCGTGTCTTTATTTTCATTAGAAGTGTAAAAAGCTTTACTTAGGCAGGATGTAGGTGTGTGGGGATCATGGTTGTGTTTGTGTTAAAGGGGGGAAGACAGGAATTGGAAGGGGGGTAGGGCATGCCCGCCTCAATCAGGGGTGGAGGGCGGCTTGTCCGCCTGGAGCACAATGAGGCGGCTGCCCTCTCCCCCTGTAACAATGAGATGTGTATTCCCCCCCTGCTGGGCTGGGGCGGTCAGTCCCTAGACAATGGGGGCTGGCTGCTCCAGCTCAGGGGGGGGGATTGATTAGATTTGGGAGAGGGGGGGTGTGACCACCTCACCTCCCCCAGGTAAGGGTGTGAGAGGGGGCGGGGGGATATGTGGTTAAAAAGAAGTCCAAAGTTAGTATACGCATTGACTAGTGTTGTCTTTTCCTCCCACCCACCCAGACTAAATGTCTTGAAAACTTCATCGCTAGCCGGAGGTCGCGGATAGGTCATAAGAAGCTTCCCTGGAGATGTAGTTTACAAAGGTCCAATAGTGTGTCTCTCCTGGGCACTGTGTCGGTGGGGCATACCTGAAGGTTACGTTAAGTCAGGACACCGGTTGTGCGGCTGGTGGGGCCTGAAGGGAAAAGGTTTTGCCAAGTACCAACACCAATGGCACGAAGTGGTGAGCTGCCGCGGGAAGGTGGGGAGGTGGGGGCTAAGAATGCCTGGTAAAGCCTCCCCATCTAGGTAGCTGCCTGGCGGGGTGCAGGCCTGGCTGATCCCGTACCAGGACACCATGGCCCAGGAGCTCCACATTATGAGGGTGGGTCCAAGGGTTTAAATAGTTAAATAGGCCTTAAATAAACCGTGACCTCCATTTATCCCACAATTACTGTGTCGTGTCTTTATTTTCATTAGAAGTGTAAAGAGCTTTACTTAGGCAGGATGTAGGTGTGTGGGGATCATGGTTGTGTTTGTGTTAAAGGGGGGAAGACAGGAATTGGAAGGGGGGTAGGGCATGCCCGCCTCATACCAGGAGCCAGGTCAAAAAACAAGCCAGAAGTCGATAACAGCAAATGGATACACCTAGGAACACCAACTAGCATGAAATAATTGAGCAACAACATGGAGGTAAGTTGTGTGTGTGTGTGTGGTGGGGGAAGGAGGAGAGGTGAATTCATGAATTGTTGAGTTCAGTATTAGTCATTGTTAGTCTGTTTATGAGTGTCACTGCCTCTATTTCCATATAGATAGATACTAGCAGAGTGGGACGGCGTTGCCCGTCTGTTTTTGAAGCAATGCTTAAGCCTTTACACATAGGAGGGTATGTGTACATTAATATACATTGTATATACACTTGGGTACCCCTCTGCCTCTCAAAGGGTAAGCACTGGTAAAAACAAAAAAAAAAAATAAATAAAAAAAAGGGCAATGCCATCCCACTCTGGCACACCTCGCCAGCAGGGAAAACAGCTGTGAGGAGGGACACTTGGGAGATGTGCTGCTTTGAAAAGAGGTATACAATTTATAAGATACCTCAGTGGCACTGAATAGTTTAACCATTTGAGTGCCAGAGGGGTATGGAATGCATAGCAAAGCAATGCATTCCATACACATCTGGCACTCAAAGGGTTAAAAAAGAGCAGGGAAGAGCAATATGTGGGGTAGTCCTGTGGCACTCAAAGGTTTAACCCTTCGAGTGGCAAAGAGGCATCAATAAATATATACACACACACATCTAAACACAGAATTGTATAAACACATAAATAGACACTAAAGTACACCTATTATACAGGGGTAGATCAACATATACAGAGCTACAGGGAAACAGAAAGAAAGAGAAATAGACACAGGCTTTTTGAAGGCTGCTATTATCCGTTTGAGTGGCAGATGGGTAAGGAATATGCATTGCCACCCCTCTAGCACTGAAAGGGTTAAGTGTGGAAACGGTTGCAGTGAATAGATGACATTGGTGGACAGTCGTAAGGAATAATTGTGAGGTGTCTCTGCTCACCCTCTGTTGCTGCCTCCACTGGCTCTGTGTGTGTGTGTGTGTGTGTGTCTGTGTGTGTCTATGTGTCTGTGTGTGTGTCACGGAACTGCTGGCAACAAGCCAAGACTTAGAGGCACCGGGACAGTGGACTGAGAGCATAAGTAATGGAGGCAGAAGAGACAGAAAACAGACACACAGGAGGGGGGATATGTACACACACTATGTTACCTATTTGCAGGTATGTGCGGGGGCTGTGGGAATTAGAAGTGTCACTGCATACAGGAGCGAAACGTAAAGTGGACAGAAGCAAAGGACAGTGTAGTTGACAGAAGATGTAATGGTTTACGTGCAGTACAAGTCCCACAATCCCTAGACATGTTCAGTGGGCGTGATGAAAATGGCGATTTTCAGTGTTTTCATGTCGCGAACAACCAGGCTTTTACTGTTGTGTGCCATGACAGACAAAACATATAAAGGCAATATTCATGTTGTTGTTGATAACCTTGTGTATCCAGTCCAGTTTTTCATGCAAAATGATGGCCCAGTGCAGTCACCGACATACCTCCTCACTCGCTCCCTGCTCCACTAATCTTTGTATCTAGTTATCCAACAACTAAGAATGCTTATATGGTTTACACCAATCTGTAAATATATGTTGCAAATTCAAACAAGATCATCTGTTCAGCAACAAAATATCTCACCACATCGGGTTAATTAAGTTCAGTAGAAGGTGTTTCCGTAATTACACTTAACACAGTCCAGTTCCTAGTCTTTTAGCTGAGGCTAGTAATACTACAAATAGGAACAGAATATTTTCTTATCTACTGAACTACCTAGCTCAATCTACATCAAAAATATACAAAAATAGTATAGAAGTCTAGTTCTCTGAACTAGAGGTTAGTCCTTAACCAAGTTTGTGACTTCCACCTCTCATTTAAAGCAATGCAGGAACCGGTCTCTCCCTTTTCCCTTTTGATCATTTCAGGGTCCTTCTAGAGGATGATCACATTTTCAACAAGGACCCTCAAGTTATGGAAGAAGACCTGAATATCCAGAGACAAAGGATTCCTACCCTTTCTTCTCTCAGAGAGGCAGAGTTGGGAGAGACAAGTCCAACAGAGGGTCTTCCCGTTCCAGACCTTTTACATGTAAGTCCTTTTCCTTGTCCTTACATGGAGAAAGTGGGTGGCAGACTCACCCTCTTTCTCCATATGTGGTCTCAAATAATTTCGGATCAATGGATCCTTCAACAGATTTCAGGGTATCAGATAGAGTTTCACACTCTCCCAGAACAATCACAAATTCCTCCTTCTTTCCTATACTCAAAGGTGGAGAGTCTGTTAGTGAATGCAGAGGTTCAAGAGTTGCAACAAAAAGGAGACATTATTCAAGTACCTCTGGTTACCCCAGGGTATATAAGCAATATTTTCTTGATAAATATGCAGGCCCTATGCCCTGTGATAAACCTGAAAGCGTTAAACACTCATGTCATGTACAGACACTTCAAAATTAAAGGGATTCACCTCAAAGATGCTTATCTGACTGTCCCCATGTCTCTGCATCATCAGATTTTCCTTCAGTTTCTCTGGAGAGAAAAAAAAGTGGCAGTTCACTTGTCTGCCTTTTGGATTATCATTTATCTAGACGACATGCTAATCATTTCACAAGATCCGCATGTGCGAAGGATCAGCTTTACCTGACCTGTCCAATTTCTGAATCATCTTGGCTTGCTTATAAATTGGGAAAAATCCATCGTAATTACGACCCAATCGACAGAGCTCCTGGGGTTTACAGTAAACTCCTTAACATCATCTCTGCTTCTTCTAACAAAGAAATTAAAATTGATACAAAAAGAGATTTGATCTGTTTTGACAAGAGTTAATTTCTTTAAGGCCGATAGCTAGAATTGTGGGGCTCTAATCGGCCTCAGTTCAAGATATTTTCCCCGGTCCTCTGCATTACAGAGCACTTCAGAGATTAAAAATTCTCCATCTTCGGAGAGGTCTGAGTTATCTGGATATGGTTCCACTATCCTTGGAAGCAAGGGACGAATTGACATGGTGGCTAAACCAGGGCTTAAAATTTCAAGTCCTGAGCTACTAGCCAGGCCTGAAAAGTTACTCGCCACTAGTTTCCATGCCTAGCCCCACCCATATCACCGCCTTTAACCCCACCCATAACTCCATATCCTCAAAGTCAATGTTTCAAAATGTCTCTGGCTTTACCCCCTCATTGCTCCTGTTACCTCCCAGCACATCAACAGCTGGAAGCCTCAGGCTGCCCACACCAGGGTAAAACCTCTGCTTACCTAGTGACATGTGATTTGCTACTCCCAGTCTTTGAAAGCTCCTTAGCCCACATCGTATCACTGGGTGGGCATAGCTTACTGCAGGTAGGAGGCAGGGAAATCCCAAAACACCTCCTGCCTGGTGAGTACAGAGTACCCATACTCCTATACACCTCCCAACAGCTCCCTGCAGGGCATTGATCCAATAAACTTCTCAAGAGGTATTGGCTAACTATAGCCATTAACTGCAAGAAACCAGCCCTGAAATGGCCAGATGTCTTGACCCAACTCAACCACATATTTCAGACAGAATGTCTATTACCCTTTGAGTGCCAGAGATGTATTCAACGCATTGCAGTAATGCACTGGATACCTCTCTGGCAGTCAAAGGGTATTCATTAACCTCACTGATATACGCTGTACTGGATCTGCCCCTGTTCTGTTACATATCCCACACCTCCTGAGCTACACTGTCTGTTGGTATTCTATTTTATATGTATGTTTTCACCCTTTGAGTGCCAAAAAGGCATTCCAGCAATGCTTTGGATACTTATATGGCACTTAAAGGGTTAATAAACATTCTGATAAGTTGGGCCAAAACATCTGGCCATTTCACAGCTGTTTTTTTTCCAGTTACTAAAAAAAGGGAGCCCCATTTAAATAGGCCATAGGTTGAACATTTTTTAAGTGTAGTCTGATACAAACTCCCTCTACAAGAATGTGCAGGATGACAAGATTGGAGAATTATAGCAAAGAGGACCAAAATGAACACAGGCAGTTGCAGTATTGTACCTGGGAGACCCAGGGTGGACAATGAAGGTAGAGAGATGTACAAAAGGGACACAGGGTGCGGATGTGAGGGAATGGGATTCTGGAAGGGAAGGAAGGAGAGGGGTTTGGGATGAATGGCAAGAAGCAGAGAGAGGAAAGAAACCAGAAAGAAATGGCATGGCATTAGGCTGGTTAGTAAGGCAGAGGGGATATAATATATGGATTAAATTAGAAAGATGAGGGAAAAACCTCAGCTCACTCCCTTACATCCCACTTTATTCGTAGTGTAGGTACAGCCCTGTCATCGCACCACGTTGTCTAACTCACATAATTATAAGTATTTGCTTCCCCAAGACTTCAGTTCCATTAGTGACAATGAGAAGCAGTACTGGAGCTGCTCACTGAAACATCCGTTGCAGAGTTTAACATGTTAAATGGCCCATCTAGGTCATAACTTAAATCCGTGCTGACATAAATTATGACTTGGTCCTGCATGATCGGGCAGCAGTTAACACATTAACCTCTGCATTTTATGATTCAGTTAACCCCTACTGTAGCAGTTAACACTTTAATCTCTGCATTTTAGGATTCGGTTAACAGCTGCCCAATCACACAAGGCTAAGTCATAATTTATGTCAGTATGTACACAAGATCTCCATCATTAAATCTTGTGCACTTCCAAGCAGATGCTGAACACAATTTAAAGACACAGTTCTTATGTGTGTGAACTGCAGCTTCAAGTTTAAAAAGAGGGATTGGAGGCATGGAGAGACAAAGTACATAAACTGGGAGCAAACGTGGAAAGC
Organism: Rhinophrynus dorsalis; assembly: GCA_037306005.1. Classification (NCBI taxonomy): domain Eukaryota; kingdom Metazoa; phylum Chordata; class Amphibia; order Anura; family Rhinophrynidae; genus Rhinophrynus; species Rhinophrynus dorsalis. Next base: position 192,958 of record CM074718.1, on the reverse strand, counting down.
TTACCTAAGATCTTCATGTTGGGCTATATTTAGAGATGCAGAGATCTGCAGGTATGGCATCTGAGAGCATGGTAAAATCATGCAGTGGTCTTTTCTTTTCACGTTGCATCCAAGGCAGATAAGCATAACCGCGATTCACAGGAGGAGGACGGACACAATTTCTTAAGGATCTCAGAATGACTGGCAGCCTCACATTAAAATCCCCTATGCAGAGTAAAAGATAGGCGAAACAAACGGCTTCTTAAAGTGCCAGCCACCACAGTATCCATTTGGGGCTGGTCACTGACACGCTGTGGACTTCAAACCCCCCCCCCCCAGTGACACCCCTGCAGAGAAAGATAGAGGTGTTCTTCCATAAAAAATTAACACAGTGTTGACTTAATAATGAAAATATGTTAATGCTAGAATTATGTGCACTGTCCCTGCCCTCCCCCTGCCAGAAGGTAATCACACAATTAAGGCAGCGGAGTCCAGCAGCAAAAAACATTGGCCGGCTCATGGAGGGATTCAGTGAGTGTCACGCTGTTCAGGCTGCATTAACATTAAACACACTGTCAATAACTTGGATGCTGCATTTTCAACATGGCAACATGTTCAATGCAGCTTCTAGCAGTGTGGTATTTCAAATATGGTATTTTAAAAGGATACCCCCACCCTGCATACAGGGCTTAAATTTCTGAGTGGAAATTTTGAGCCCTGGCTAAACCACATGGAAGCTTGGAAAAGCAGAGACATGTTGTCATGTCCCCAGATTTCATAATAGAATCAGATGCCTTCTTGGTGGGCTGGGGAGCTCGTTGTGGAAACCTTACCACAGGAGGCAAATGGTCCGATCTCAAATTACATATGCACATCAACTGTTTAGAGTTATTAGCAGGATCTTTTGCAATCAAGAGTTTCTCCAAGGACATGACAAATTGTTGCATCCTCCTCAAAATGGACAATGTGTCTGCAGTCAGGTATATCAATCACCTGGGAGGCACAAAATCAAAAAGCGTGGCCAATCAGTTTTATCAACTGTTACTATGTTATGTTAGTGCCTCTACTACATCTTCCTTCTCCAACTCCCACGTCTTCCTGCTCTCACTTACACATCTTCCTGCTTCCATTACCATGCCTTTCTGCTTCCACTCCCCCATTTTCTGCTCCAACTCCCGCACCTTCCTGCTCTCATTTTCTACATCTTCCTGCTTCCCATCCCAGTTCAGCATTCTCCTTTTCCCTCTTCTACAGCTTAATGAACCTTCCTGCTTTAACTCCCACGCCTTCCTGCTCTCACTTCCACATCTTCCTGCTTCCATTGCCATGCCTTCCTGCTTCCACTCCCACATCTTTCTGCTCCAACTCCCACGCCTTCCTGCTCTCACTTCCACATCTTCCTGCTTCCACTCCCATGCCTTCCAGCTCCAACTCCCACGACTTCCTGCTTCCACATCCAAATCTTCCTGACTCCAATCCCAGTCCAGCATCCACTCCTGCACTTTATGCTCCCGCTCCTGCCATTTTCTGTAGCAGCCTGCTCCCACTCCTGCACCTTTCTGTAGACTTTGGGGTGTCCATCAATAGATTCTATCATTCTGAAAACCACAGAAACAAGGTTTTTTATTCCATTTCATTTAGAACACAAAACATTAGTTTTTATATGTGGGATCTTGGCATCTCAAATATGTTGGCATTTCTGCCACAATATGCTACAAAATGCAGAGAATTTCACATGCCTCTAGAGAATTACAGCATCCAAAACATGAGCTCATACGGGAAGTTGTAACTTTAGAGCTCAACGCCGTTCGCACAGGAGAGACTGGGGAGAGCATTAACAACTTCACTGCTGAGCAGTGTCAGAGGGATTTTAGGAGTAGAGGACAGTAGAGAGTTACACATTTCCAGTGTCCACACCCAGAGAAAATCAGAAGAGAAATAAAACTCAGTCTCTCAGAGCTGTAAATGTACCCATGAGCCACTGACACAGATGACTGTGCGTTGTTCGTCAGTACCAATAAAATCTATTCTGGTTCCCTGGCCTGTGCAAGCATTCACACATCTGTCTGCCACGCTGCATCTCAGGCTCTCACTTTCAGAGGCGTTTACACCAACTCACAGATCCCAACTGAGAGCGATAATAAAAACCATTCTGCACAGAGATCATGTGACCCTAAGCCATAGTAATAAAGACCATTCTGTAAACGGTTCATATGATACCACAGCTCCCTAATTAACAAGATAATACAGACCATTCTGCTCACAGATTATGTGACCCAGCTGTTCCCTAATAAACTAGATAATACAGACCATTCTGCACACAGATCATGTGACCTTGCAGTTCCCTAATAAACTAGATAATACAGACCATTCTGCACACAGATCATGTGACCCAGCTGTTCCCTAATAAACTAGATAATACAGACCATTCTGCACACAGATCATGTGACCTCACAGTTCCCTAATAAACTTTCCTCTTTATCACTATAACAAGCCACTCTGACCTCTATAACTATAATTTATCACACTGATCTCTATCACTATAACTAATCACACTGACATCTATCACTATAACTAATCACACTGATCTCTATCACTATAACTAATCACACTGACCTCTGTATCACTATAACTAATCACACTGACCTCTGTATCACTATAACTAATCACACTGATCTCTATCACTATAACTAATCACACTGACCTCTCTATTACTATAACTAATCACACTGACCTCTATCACTATAACTAATCACACTGATCTCTATCACTATAACTAATCACACTGACCTCTGTATCACTGTAACTAATCACACTGACCTCTGTATCACTGTAACTAATCACACTGACCTCTGTATCACTATAACTAATCACACTGACATCTATCACTATAACTAATCACACTGACCTCTCTATCATTATAACTAATCACACTGACATCTATCACTATAACTAATCACACTGATCTCTATCACTATAACTAATCACACTGACCTCTGTATCACTATAACTAATCACACTGACCTCTATCACTATAACTAACCACACTGACCTCTCTATCACTATAACTAATCACACTGACCTCTATCACTATAACTAATCACACTGATCTCTATCACTATAACTAATCACACTGACCTCTCTATCACTATAACTAATCACACTGACCTCTGTATCACTATAACAAATCACACTGATCTCTATCACTATAACTAATCACACTGATCTCTATCACTATAACTAATCACACTGATCTCTCTATCACTATAACTAATCACACTGATCTCTCTATCACTATAACTAATCACACTGATCTCTATCACTATAACTAATCACACTGATCTCTATCACTATAACTAATCACACTGATCTCTCTATCACTATAACTAATCACACTGATCTCTATCACTATAACTAATCACACTGATCTCTATCACTATAACTAATCACACTGACCTCTGTATCACTATAACTAATCACACTGACCTCTGTATAACTATAACTAATCACACTGATCTCTATCACTATAACTAATCACACTGACCTCTATCACTATAACTAATCACACTGATCTCTATCACTATAACTAATCACACTGACCTCTGTATCACTATAACTAATCACACTGACCTCTGTATCACTATAACAAATCACACTGACCTCTCTATCACTATAACTAATCACACTGACCTCTGTATCACTATAACTAATCACACTGATCTCTATCACTATAACTAATCACACTGATCTCTATCACTATAACTAATCACACTGACATCTAACACTATAACTAATCACACTGACATCTATCACTATAACTAATCACACTGATCTCTATCACTATAACTAATCACACTGATCTCTATCACTGTAACTAACCACACTGACCTCTATCACTATAACTAACCGCACTGATCTCTCTATCACTATAACTAATCACACTGATCTCTATCACTATAACTAATCACACTGATCTCTATCACTGTAACTAATCACACTGACCTCTCTATCACTATAACAAATCACACTGACCTCTCTATCACTATAACTAATCACACTGACCTCTCTATCACTATAACTAATCACACTGATCTCTATCACTATAACTAATCACACTGATCTCTCTATCACTATAACTAATCACACTGACATCTATCACTATAACTAATCACACTGACATCTATCACTATAACTAATCACACTGACATCTATCACTGTAACTAATCACACTGACCTCTGTATAACTATAACTAATCACACTGACCTCTCTATTACTATAACTAACCACACTGACCTCTCTATCACTATAACTAACCACACTGACATCTATCACTATAACTAATCACACTGATCTCTCTATCACTATAACTAACCACACTGACCTCTCTATCACTATAACTAATCACACTGACCTCTCTATCACTATAACTAACTACACTGACATCTATCACTATAACTAATCACACTGACATCTATCACTATAACTAATCACACTGATCTCTATCACTATAACTAATCACACTGACCTCTATCACTATAACTAATCACACTGACCTCTCTATCACTATAACTAATCACACTGACCTCTGTATAACTATAACTAATCACACTGACCTCTCTATCACTATAACTAACTACACTGACATCTATCACTATAACTAATCACACTGATCTCTATCACTATAACTAATCACACTGATCTCTCTATCACTATAACTAATCACACTGATCTCTATCACTATAACTAATCACACTGATCTCTATCACTATAACTAACCACACTGACCTCTCTATCACTATAACTAATCACACTGATCTCTATCACTATAACTAATCACACTGATCTCTATCACTATAACTAATCACACTGATCTCTATCACTATAACTAATCACACTGACCTCTCTATCACTATAACTAATCACACTGATCTCTATCACTATAACTAATCACACTGACCTCTCTATCACTATAACTAACTACACTGACATCTATCACTATAACTAATCACACTGACATCTATCACTATAACTAATCACACTGACCTCTCTATCACTATAACTAACTACACTGACTACATGTTGCTATCTGTTGTCTATGCAAAAAGCCCGTGAGCAGGGGGTAAGCAGGCTCACGCCTAGTCACCTCCTCTATGTAATCCCACCTGAAGCACAACCACAGGTCTGACTGGGGAACACACTGTCAGCAGGCCAAAGGTGCCACAACTAGTAGCAGCAGAAGCACTTTAAAATGTTCCCAGGGCTCTAGGGCAGAAAAAAGTAGTGACGCTATTTATGTGTCAGAGAGTGCGCTACTGCCAGTGCCAACAGTTAGTCCAGTCCAAATAACACCTATGGCTCCTGCTACAGAGGAGTATGATGTCATAGACTGCCCACACATGCTGCATCTACCGCCACCACCTCCTCTAGTAATGTTAAAGCAATAAAGTTTCAGGGTTCTTCTGCCATGTCCTGCCAACCCACACTGACTGAGTTCCTGGGAAGGAGACAAAAACTTCACAAAAACAATCCCAAAGTATGCCTTTGGAATGGTAAGGTTGCCAAATGTTGGCAAAAAAACGAGGTTTCAGAGAACTGATGTTATGTGTAGCTCCACACTGGAATATCCAAAGCCGCAGTTATTTTTCCAGGACAGCTGTGCCTGAATTGTACAAGCAGGTGGTTAGGGGGGTGGGCAAAGGACTTAAAAGTGCATATTGCAAGAAAATCCACCTGACAACGGATATGTGGACAAGTGGGAAGAGCACAGACTATATGACTGACTGCTCACTGGGTTTCCCTCCCAGCACCAACAGTGGACAACACTAGCTTACAGCATCAGGTGACAGCCAGTAATCGTGCTTCTGGTTGTGGCACTGTGATTAAAAGGCAGCAGCAGCAGGATAGCCCATACCATCGTCATGCCACCTTGTGCATGCAGAGTTTTGAGAGACAATCCCACAAAGCTGTAGATGTTCTGAGCAAGCTAGAGCAGATGATAGAGGAATGGCTTGTACCAAGCTCCTTAAAAGCTGGGGGGGGTTTTGTCTGCTGATAACTGCTCCAACATAATCGCTGCTTTGAGAATTGGTGTTATGGTGCCTGTGCCCTGCTTTGCCCATGTGCTAAATTTAGTTGTGACCAGATTCCTGGCAGAATCCGAGGCCTTCAAAGAGATGCTTGCTATTGCCTGCAAAATCTGTGCCTATTTTAATCACTCCTACAGTGCACGCAACACTCTATATTCCATAGAAGAGCGTAACAACCTGCCCCATCACCAGCTGAAAATGGAGGTCCCTACCAGGTGGAATTCCACCATGTACGTGCTAGAGCGTTTGTACGAGCAGAATAAGGCCATTAGAAAGTACACCATACAAAACTGGAAGGCTTTGGAGGGAACCTCTTTGTCACCTGGCCAATGGCAAATAATGTGCGATGTAAGTGAGCTGCTGAAACCCTTTGAGGAAGCAACCATGCTGGTGAGTCGCATTGGGGCAGGAATTATCTATTTTTTTATTTATTTAGAAAATGTTTTACCAGGAAGAATACATTATGATTTCTCTCGTTTTCAAGTATGTTCTGGATAGTTTTCAGTAAAGGGTTGCATATTTACACAACTCGAGAAACATTATACATTACGTGTTATTATATACACGCATACACATATGAATATGCATTATATACAGTTATACTCCGTTTTTAGATATAAAGAAGCATTTACTTTTAAGGATTTTAGACTGCGAGCAGATTTGATTATTTCAGGCAGATTGTTCCAGGCCTTAGGAACTCTGAAGAAGAAGGCAAATCTTCCTGCTTCTTTCTTGTATTGTGGTATACGCAGTGAGTTGTTAGCAGTGGAGCGGAGGTTCTACTTAGTATGGAGAGCAGGAGTGATCATACTGCTCAGGTAGTGTGGAATAGTCAGTGAGTTGTTAGTAGTGGAGCGGAGGTTATAGTTAGTATGGAGATCTGGAGTTATCATACTGCTCAGATAGTGTGGAATAGTCAATGAGTTGTTACTAGTGGAGGTTATAGTTAGTATGGAGATCTGTAGTGATCATACTGCTCAGGTAGTGTGGAATAGTCAGTGAGTTGGTAGCAGTGGAGGTTATAGTTAGTATGGAGATCTGGAGTGATCATACTGCTCAGCTAGTGTGGAATAGTCAGTGAGTTGTTAGCAGTGGAGTGGAGGTTATAATTAGTATGGAGAGCTGTAGGGGTGCACCGAATTGAAAATTCTGAGCCGAAACCAAAATGTCAGGTTGCACTTGGCCGAAAACCGAAACCGAAAATGACTTTTTTTCTTCCCAACTTTTTTTTAAAATAGTTTGTTTGTGTAAGTACATAAATAATTTAGGGCAAGATGGTAGTGTTTCACTTACTAACTTATGAACACAGTGCCGAAATGGAAAAACAAATATTACTGAGTGCTATTGGTGTGGAGCAATGTGATACACTTATATACAGGCAACAGAGTGTGATTTGGGAATGCTGTGGTCAGGCACTTAACCCTGTGAGTGCAAGAGGAGTATGCAACGCACTGCAATGCATTGTGTATGTCTCTGGCACTCAAAGAGTTAAACGTGGCAGGAGACAGAAAAAGTGAGTAATTATAATTGTAGTGAGGAAACGGGTGGCTTGGGGAACGCATCAGAGTTCCTTATAGAGAGTGCTAGTTAGGTGGAATGTAGCCAAATCTCAGATCACTCCCGTGTGAATAGCTGAGTTTGGGCACATCACATTGGACAGCATGTTGCCACTGCGGGTCACAGTAGCTGGACCTGCGGGGCAGGTGGAAGGTGCTTGTTGGCAGAAATGGTTGTGAAGGCAATCTGTTGTGGAGTGTGCCCAATACACCACTGTGAAGCTCTGTGTCCGGACTCCTCCTTACTTGAACACAGACTACAACAGATTGTGGAGGCAGAGCAGGGTGAGGCTGCAATGGCACTGCCTTTCATGGGTGATGAGCGATGTGTGTGCTGACATGAAAGGTGGGGAAGTGGAGTTTAATTGTTTGAGTGGCAGATGGATATGCAAAGCATTGGTTTACGACGCGTATCCCTCTGGCACTCAAAGTGTTACTATCCTGCGCATTCAATCTCTTGACAAGCGTAGTGCAGGGGATACAGCAACTGTGTGTGGTAGGAGAAGGAATAGGAGAGGCACAGGTATATGTTGGTGTAAGACGCACTGAGTTGGCCATTAGCAGCGTTGAGAGTTTAGCCCGCCCGTCTGGATAATTTTTCGTCACGTGACCACGTTCTCCTTTCGGCCATTTTTTTTTATTTCGGCTTGTTGCCGAAAATGCCATTTTCGGCCACCGAAATTTCGGTGCACTCCTAGAGATCTGGAGTGAGCATACTGCTCAGGTAGTGTGGAATAATCAGTGAGTTGGTAGCAGTGGAGGTTATAGTTAGTATGGAGATCTGGAGTGATCATACTGCTCAGGTAGTGTGGAACAGTCAGTGAGTTGTTAGCAGTGGAGGTTATAGTTAGTATGGAGATCTGGAGTGATCATACTGCTCAGGTAATGTGGAATAGTCAGTGAGTTGTTACTAGTGGAGGTTATAGTTAGTATGGAGATCTGTAGTGATCATACTTCTCAGGTAGTGTGGAATAGTCAGTGAGTTGTTAGTAGTGGAGGTTATAGTTATTATGGAGATCTGTAGTGTTCATACTGCTCAGATAGTGTGGAATAGTCAGTGAGTTGTTACTAGTGGAGGTTATAGTTAGTATGGAGATCTGTAGTGATCATACTGCTCAGGTAGTGTGGAATAGTCAGTGAGTTGTTAGCAGTGGAGTGGAGGTTATAATTAGTATGGATAGCTGTAGTGATCATACTGCTCAGGTAGTGTGGGATAGTCTGTGAGTTGTTAGTAGTGGAGGTTATAGTTATTATGGAGATCTGGAGTGATCATACTGCTCAGGTAGTGTGGAATAGTCAGTGAGTTGTTAGTAGTGGAGTGGAGGTTAGTGTTAGTATGGAGATCTGGAGTGATCATACTACTCAGGTAGTGTGGAATAGTCAGTGAGTTGTTAGTAGTGGTGGTTATAGTTAGTATGGAGATCTGGAGTGATCATACTGCTCAGGTAGTGTGGAATAGTTAGTGAGTTGTTAGTAGTGGAGGTTATAGTTGCTATGGAGATCTGGAGTGATCATACTGCTCAGGTAGTGTGGAATAGTCAGTGAGTTATTAGTAGTGGAGGTTATAGTTAGTATGGAGATCTGGAGTCATCATACTGCTCAGGTAGTGTGGAATAGTCAGTGAGTTGTTAGTAGTGGAGGTTACAGTTAGTATGGAGATCTGGAGTGATCATACTACTCAGGTAGTGTGGAATAGTCAGTAAGTTGTTAGTAGTGGAGGTTATAGTTATTATGGAGATCTGGAGTGATCATACTGCTCAGGTAGTCTGGTAGTTTTCCAGAAATCATGTGTACTAAACAAGAAAGGTGAAGGGTATGTCTAGATTGTTAACCAAATTAGTTCTTTTAGCATATCACAGCGATGAGTAGTATAATTACATTGGGGGCTAAAGCAGCATATTGAATTATACACAATGTCAAGTTTACTAAGATGGATTTCTGGTGCTGGAGCATAAACTACATCACCATAGTCTATGACTGGCAGCAATGTCTGTTGCACAATACGTTTCCTAACCAGGGGACTTAAACATGATTTGTGTCTAAAAAGAGTACGATTTTGGGATAAAGCTAGGAGATTAATTTGTCAATATGATGACTAAAAGTAAGGTTTGGGTCAAGCCACATACCAAGATATTTGTAGGAGTCCACTAGGGCCAATTTACGATTAGACTCCGTTACAATGGATAGGTGGGTATTGCCGAGATTACACAGTTTGTGCTTTGTGCCAAATATCATTGTGACAGTTTTGTCTGTGTTTAAGAACAATTTGTTCCTTGCTATCCATCTTTCAACCTCACAGAAATCATGTTGTAATATGGCCTCAAGGTGTGATATGTTTGAGTTTTTAGCATAGAGTATGGTGTCGTCTGCATACATGTGTGCTGAAAATGATTCACAGACCTTGGGCAGATCATTTATAAAAAGAGAAATAGAAGAGGGCCAAGAATGGAGCCTGAGGAATTAGTGAAATTCTACCACTGATATTTTTATTGCAGAAAAACAAGAAGAATGACAACACAGACATGCACCAGCTGGTAAAGGACATGTTAGAGTGCTTTGAACAAGATGCTCACATAGTGTCCATTAAAAGCAATGAGGAATACATTCTTGCCATTTTGCTGGACTCCCGCTTAGTGTTTAGTAATTTGATAGGGCAACATACCTTATTGGATCTAGAAATTTGTAAGCTAGCCTTTGTGAATTAACAGCGATGTTTAAGCTGTATCTAAGATAGGTTTGGGTTAACTATATTCTTTGAACTTAATTGTTATACCAGGGATTGGATTTACCATTTTAGTGTTTCGTTGAGAGATTTAACGAGACAAAATATTTTTTGACTGATAGGATTGGTTATACTTATTAGATACAGATATTGGATAGGCAACACATACTTGTAAAATTTGGTCTATTTAAGTCAATTCAAATAGAGGTTTATTGTGTAATTGATCCAATATGGTTTGGGATCTAATTGTGTAACGTAGATTGCACCACTGATTTCTAATTGAATTCGCCTATAATTTTTATTATACGTATTTTTAGAATTAATAATAGTTACGTTTTAATCGTCCCATGTTTATTGGACCCTCAGGAGACCAGTATAGAGGAGATTTTTGAGTGCTCAATTCAGCAGGGTTCTTTCCTTTTTATATTGTCTTTACCACTATAACTAATCACACAGACCTCTTAATCTATTAAGAGCCAAACTGACCTCTACACCATTAGTACTAACCGCACTGACCTCTATACCACCATAACTAACCACGATGATCTCTATCACTATAACTAACTACACTGATTTCTCTATCATTGGAGCAAAGCACACTGATCTCCCTATCACTGTAACTATCCACGCTGATCTCTTTATCTCCGTAACCAAATACTCTTACATCTATATCTCTATCACTTTAACTAGCCACACTGCCTCTATATCACTGTTTCTAACCACCCTGACCTATCACTATAAACACACTGATCTCTTTCTCACTATAACTAACTACACTGACCTGTATATGACTATAACTATACACAATGACTTGGGACAGCAGCAACACTAGAGGATGTGAATGACAGTACATCCTCCCGACTCACCATAGGAATTATCTGTGTGGCAGTTCTTTGGCAGTTGAGGAACCTGAATGTGCCTAATGCAGTTTGTGTTCAATGGTTTTCTGCTCAAGTCCCCCCTTATACGCAATATAAAATGTAGGGATATCCTATCATATTTTATTTAATTTATTAAGGGGGGTAATAAAGGCTACATTACATAAATATACAGTTAAACTTGGGTCTCACAATCATGAATGATAATAAAAATAAATATAATATGCAACAATTTCCAGCAATATACATTTAAAACTTAAGTCACATTTTTGTGAAAGCCTCCACAGAAAAAAGTGGAACCCCAAGTGGATATCTGTGGCATATCAAAGCGCCACTGCACCCTAGTTGAGAACCAGTGACCTAATGCTTACACATATCCAAGTTGCAATATGCTGTGTCAGTTGCTGTGTGGACAGTACTGTAACGTGACGCCTTGTATCATAAGCTGGATACCTCCGTTATAGTTCCTTTCTCCAATAGTATACCGAACCTCCTGTTCCCAAACATCAGCCGAGACTTGATGAAGGGAAGAACTCTCTTTTATTGACTCAAACACACAGCTTATATACACTACAGAGACTCTCATCAAGATCAGCATGCAAACGATGACTTGGGACAGTGTTTCTATGCTTGACCAATCAGTCACCAGCACCCTTATCAAGATAAGAATGCAGATTAAGACTTGAAATTATACATTCTTAACTGGCTCATCAATAACCTCCTCTGATTGGTCAAGAAAGCACAGCAGGAATCATTAACATTCCTTAGCACAAACCTGGAGTATAGTGGAAGTAAAGCCCAACCCCCACTATCTCTGCCCTCTAGCAATGTATTGGAAGCAACTATGGCTAAGCTCAGTCTATGGTTGTAGTCGTTCGGGTAGAAATAGTCTGATGACATGAGATCCCATATCTCTAGCACACCAATATCTCCCATAGTCACCACAGTTCCATCACAAGTACCACTGTTGGCAAGCTGTTTCACAAGGGGTTATTTACAGCTTCATTAATAACTCAGCATTAAAGTTGCTGGGAATTTATCCAGAATGGTCAGCTGCATCATTTAAAAGATATAAAGAATTCAAATGAATCTGAAAATAAGAAATTAGGCTACCTGAATCTGAAAATGTGTAATACCTGAAGAAATAGAGACCCATTTGCCTTAAATATTGCATCCTAGAGCCACTCGCTTAGACAATAAAGGTAACATTGTTACTGTACTAGTCTCCTGAAAATAAAAAAAAAAACTGCAAAAGAGTGTAAGATGAATCCTAAAAATTCTTACAAGTAATAAAATAGGAAAATATATTAATCAAAAGTCTTCGGTTTAAGAGTTGATATCTGTGTATTGATTGACAGATGGTTAAATGATCAATGACAGAATGTTGAGTTGAGAATGGAACCTTTTCAATTTGATCTAAAGTTGTAAGTGGGTACCACAGGAACCAATCCTGGGCCCAATTTGTTTATTAAAGGGGATCTATCATCCCTATACAAGTTTGTCCAAAAAATTAGTATATATAGCGACTAGCAGGAATACTGTTTTCATTTTTTTAAATCATTATTTGGCCGAAATTAAATGTGTAAAGATTATCCTGTGCCTGCCTTCCAGACAGACTATGGGTACAGCTCTGTACCACAGTCTGTCACTCTTCCCTTGCTCATCTCCCTCAATCCAGCCTCCTCCAATGACGGAGTATTTCTGCATGTAAGCTGGAGGGCTCTCTGGCCAATATATTCAAGGTCAATACAAATAACTCGACAAGGAAGTATTTACTCACAGGGCTAAGCAAAACACAAGGGGTCATCCACTGAAACTAGGGAAAGGTGATTTCAGCTAAACTAAAGCAGAGGATTTCTACAGTAAGGGCAGGAAGGATGCAGCATTTTTGTCTCTGTGTTGTGTCAGAGACTCTGCCATGGCAGGGTGTACATGGTTAATTTTTTTTTTTTAGAAAACCAGGTTTGTCTGTGAAAATTCCTTCTTAAATCCTGATGTGTTTAAAAGATCTTATTTTTAGATCTTATTTTTCTGATAAGGATTCTTACCTTATAAAGTACTAAGACATAGGGTAGATCTTGCTGATGGCTTCCATTGAAGTAACATCCATAGAATTCTAAGAGATACACACTTTGATTGTCTGGTAATTACATTTTTCTTTATTTTAATTCTGTAAAATTATGAGCAATATATATTTCATCTACATTTGAGGAAAAATAATTTCTTATAATTTTTCTTAAGTGGAATGGCCACCTATTTTTAGAATTAATATAATAAGCCTATACTTGTCTGTAGTTTATTTTGGAACTAAACAGAATTAATTAATTAATTTGCAATTTTATCCAGATAATTGTAAAACAGTTTATAGCAATTAGATCAATATAGCAATATATATTAGTTAAAATACCTCTGGAATGCTATATTTGTGTTTCTACAAAGGTTATTATGCTAATATTTGATCTGGTAAATTATTTGAATTATTTAATTAACCTTTAGTCTGCTTTTTGTCTATTTTGGTGTGTGTATCAAGGAATTTATTTGTTGCATGTGTGTTTGGGGCTAACTTTTGTACAGTGGAAAGTTTCTTTAAACATCCCGCTAGACCAGCGGTTCTCAACCTGTGGGTCGCGACCCCGTTGGGGGTCGAATGACAATTTGCCAGGGGTTGCCGAAAGGGTACACCTTAATAAAGCTCAAACAGGCAGCAGCACAGGAGACCTAGAGAGACGGAGTCCACTTGCTGACGATGTCAGGCGCGCGCACACACACACCCTATCTGCGCACCGCAGCCAGAAGATGCAGAGAGAGCAGCGGGAGCAGAGACTGAGTGCCGCAAGTGAATGAGTGAGTCTGGCAATGATGCTGGGAATCGGGACGGGTTGTTGTATATGCTGGACAGGCAAGTTGGAGCTGATGGGGGGCAATATGGAGCTGATGGTGGCAAGTTGGAGCAGATCAGGGCAAGTTGGAGCTGATGGGGGCAAGTTGGAGCTGATGGTGGCAAGTTGGAGCAGATCAGGGCAAGTTGGAGCTGATGGGGGCAAGTTGAAGCAGATCGGGGCAAGTTGGAGCTGATGGTGACAAGTTGGAGCAGATCAGGGCAAGTTGGAGCTGATGGGGGCAAGTTGAAGCTGATGGGGGCAAGTTGAAGCAGATCAGGGCAAGTTGGAGCTGATGGTGACAAGTTGGAGAAGATGGGGGCAAGTTGGAGCAGATGGGGGCAAGTTGGAGCTGATGGTGGCAAGTTGGAGCAGATCAGGGCAAGTTGGAGCTGATGGTGACAAGTTGGAGCAGATCAGGGCAAATTGGAGCTGATGGGGGCAAGTTGAAGCTGTTGGGGGCAAGTTGAAGCAGAACAGGGCAAGTTGGAGCTGATGGTGACAAGTTGGAGCTGATCAGGGCAAGTTGGAGCAGATCGGGGCAAGTTGGAGCAGATCAGGGCAAGTTGGAGCTGATGGTGGCAAGTTGGAGCTGATGGTGGCAAGTTGAAGCAGATCAGGGCAAGTTGGAGCTAATGGTGACAAGTTGGAGCAGATCAGGGCAAGTTGGAGCTGATGGGGGCAAGTTGAAGCTGATGGGGGCAAGTTGAAGCAGATCAGGGCAAGTTGGAGCAGATGGGGGCAAGTTGGAGCTGATGGTGGCAAGTTGGAGCTGATGGGGGCAAGTTGGAGCTGATGGTGGCAAGTTGGAGCAGATCAGGGCAAGTTGAAGCTGATGGGGGCAAGTTGAAGCAGATCAGGGCAAGTTGGAGCTGATGGTGACAAGTTGGAGCAGAAGGGGGCAAGTTGGAGCAGATGGGGGCAAGTTGGAGCTGATGGTGGCAAGTTGGAGCAGATCAGGGCAAGTTGGAGCTGATGGGGGCAAGTTGAAGCAGATCAGGGCAAGTTGGAGCTGATGGTGGCAAGTTGGAGCAGATCAGGGCAAATTGGAGCTGATGGGGGCAAGTTGAAGCAGATCAGGGCAAGTTGAAGCAGATCAGGGCACGTTGGAGCTGATGGGGGCAAGTTGGAGCTGATGGGGGCAAGATGGAGCTGATCAGGGCAAGATGGAGCTGATCAGGGCAAGTTGGAGCTGATGGGGGGCAATGTGGAGATGAGGGGGCAAGTTGGAGCAGATCAGGGCAAGTTGGAGCTGATGGGGCAATATGGAGATGTTGGGGGCAAGTTGAAGATGATGGGGGTAAGTTGGAGCTAATGGAGGCAAGTTGGAGCTGATGGGGGGCAATGTGAGGGCAATATGGAGCTGATGTGGAGATGAGGGGGCAAGTTGGAGCTGATGGGGGCAAGTTGGAAATGATGGGGGCAATGTGAGGGCAATATGGAGATCAGGGGGAAAGCTGGAGCTGAAGGGGCAAAATGGAGCTGATGGGGACAAGTTGGAGGTGATGGGGGAAATGTGAGGGCAATATGGAGCTGATCAGGGCAAGCTGGAGCTGATCAGGGCAAGTTGGAGCTGATGGGGGGCAATGTGAGGACAATATGGAGATGATGGGGGCAAGTTGGAGCTGATGGGGGGGAAATGTGAGGGCAATGTGGAGATGATGGGGGGCAACTTGAGTGCATGCATGCAACAGTAATAGAGACAAAGACACATGAAACAGACATACACACAGACACAGAAACTCCCACACACATGCACGGACATACATAGACACACTCATACATGCAATGATATACAAACACACATGTATAGAGAGAGACAATCTTGACTTGACCCCTGCCTAAAACCATTAGAAATTGTTTTTTTGTAACATAACAGTAGCAAAACTACAGCGAAGAAGGAGTAACGAAAATAATTTTACTGTTAGGGGTCCCCGCGACTTGGGACATTTTATTAAAAGGTCGCGGCGCTAGAAAGGTTGAGAACCACTACACTAGACAAAAGAAGCCGCTAGCATGGGTAGTGCAACAATATACCTTATATCTGTGGATTAACCCTAGGAATGCTGTAGGTATTATAATAGGATTACTATTGTCATTTTATATTATATGTTGCATGAAGTTTTGTGGTGCTTTCTAGACATATTATTAGATTTCATTCTTAGTATATTCTTGGTTTAAATCTATTATTGACAATAATAAATGTAACTATCCAGAAGGTATGCAATATTGAAAACCGTAGATAAATAGTTAAATCTCTTTATTTAAATCTGGGATTTTTATTCCAGCTAAATTTTCTAAATTTTTATATTTTTATATGGTATAAGTAAATAGTTATGAGACCTGTTTTGTTTTATTAAAAGCAACTCACATACATACCTTAGGACTTAATTAGCATAGTTCAGTGATTCTCAACCAGGGTGCCGTGGCACTTTGGTGTGCCACGGACATCAACTTAGGGTGCCCCATGTTTTCTGTGAAGACTGACAAAAATGGACTTTTAAATAAAGAGTTATAGAAATTGTTATGTACATTATGTTTAATTTTGTTATTATGATTGTAAGACCTAATAATAACTGTATATTTTTGTATGTTACCTTCATTATGCCCTTGAGAAAGTACATTAACTATGTTAGGGGTGCCCCGAATGTTCTAGATTACGTGTTAGGGGTGCCCCGAACAAAAAAAGATTGAGAACCACTGGCATAGTTTATACAGTTTCTATGGCAGAGGTAGTCATATACACTGCTGCCAACTGTATAATTAATTGTAATGATTAATTAACCCTTTCTATGCTGTTATGTTCAATTAATGATACCAAATACCTCTCGATACACCTATGCAATGTTTAATCCTGTTTGTGCTGGTAATACTGTTTTGTGATATTGGTTTTCGAGTTACTGTATGTATATTTCAATTGGTGTTCACTCATTTATATTATTGTTGAGTACACTTTATATATATATTTAGTATATTTTATTTAAAATTATATATATATTTTTGTACAAATATTTGTAATTGATTATTTCAATCAATTCTTTACTGTGAAGTAACTTGTCAATACCTAGTATTGTGTAAAGTTCTCAAATTAATTTAATATTATTATTTTATCTATTTATGTGAAGAAATACAACCTAATTGGGTCTCCTGTTTAACCATTTCCTGTATATCCTCGACAGTTGGCAGATACTGTAAATAAAAGTATTAAAAACCCCTATTGCACAGACCAAGACTGTGACGGAATGGTTGTCACCCTGAGAATGAAATGTGTCTGTTTTCAGTGATCTCCATTGTCTTAACATGTGTTTCCATTCTTGAAAACATTAATGTCCCCTGTGTATGCATGCATTAGAGAGTGTTGTCCGTTTACCAGCATTGAATGGGTTAGTTACTATGTATGTTTGATATACAGCGGGAGGGTGTCATCCAGTCTAGCTAACCAAACAGTAGGGGTGGGCGAAATCTCTCGCCATGTTCCCTCGGGAAATTCCGCAAAAAAACACATTGTAGTCTGCTTTTTCTTTGGAAAATTCAATTTAAAACTAGTGATTCAAATTTTTGCATTTTTTACCCATTGGCCAAAATTTTCCACCATTTTTTGATGGCTAGAAAATTTCCGCCCATTGGTTTATGTATTTTTCTCCTTTTCGCTATAAAAACGTGACATATTCCAGGAAGTGAAACACAATGGAAGCAGCTACAGAGCGAGGTAGACATGCTGTGCTCTTCTGCTATAATTTTGAGGGAAAATTGAGGCTGGAGAAGCTCATAGTTACTGCTATCACTATGAGCAGGATTAAAAATAATAAAAGGAAGAACTGGAAGGACCATAATGTGTCCACTGAATCTGAGTATTAGGAGGATGTGAGCACTACAGAAGCAATGTTGGCCAGTCCCACTAAATCACCCCTAGGGTTTTTGGGGAAATTACTGTCAAGGGAGGAACAAAAGGGTAGTACTAATACTGAGAGCAGGACAGGTCAGCTGCCTGTGTCTGCTGTAAGATGTGCTGTACCTGCTGTAAGATGTGCTGTACCTGCTGTAAGATGTGCTGAGCCTGCTGTAAGATGTGCTGAGTCTGCTGTAAGATGTGCTGAGTCTGCTGTAAGATGTGCTGTGCCTGCTGTAAGATGTGCTGAGCCTGCTGTAAGATGTGCTGAGCCTGCTGCCAGACGTGCTGAGCCTGCTGTAAGATGTGCTGTACCTGCTGTAAGATGTGCTGAGCCTGCTGTAAGATGTGCTGAGCCTGCTGCCAGACGTTCTGAGCCTGCTGTAAGATGTGCTGCGCCTGCTGTAAGATGTGCTGTGCCTGCTGTCAGATGTGCTGCCCCTGCTGCCAGTGCCACCACAAGTCCTGTACCTGCTGCCAGTACTGCCCTTGCTTCTACCAGTGCTGTGCCTTAACCCTTGATCTACCAAGCAGTAACCCCTGTACCCAGTTGAGTGTAACTGGAACCAGGCAACCCAAGTGATCCCTGGCTGTCATTACTGGGTGTAACGGACCCCTAGGCCATTACATGGAGGTCTCAGCAGGCCTCCTAAGAACCCTTCCCTAAAGGACTGATATTTACAAAGGAAAAAGAGACTAGCAGCAGGACTGAAGTAAAAGGCTGCCTTCCAGTCAAAGTAGGCAGGCCGCTGATTGGTCACCGCCCATGTAACGTATGCAAGAGTTTGACATAGGTTTTGCAGGGGCAGGTAGGCGGCCTGGGGATTGGTCCCCCTGTCCAGGCATCTGGTGACTCACTCGGCCAGGACTAGTCTCTGTATTTTGTCACTCCAAATCCTATTGGTCAGGATTCAGAGCAGAAAGATTAAATTATGTAAAACTGCTTCACTGAGAAAGAACTCTTTTGTGCCCAAGTTTACCCTTCCGTTGTGCTCATGTTTATGCACCTATTGTCCACTTTGTGTATTGCAGCCCCTCCACCAGCAGTCCATTGTACCCATTGTTTACAGCCCCATTGTGTTACATTTGTTGAATGTTCCCAGAAACTGTAAAAAAAAGAGCTGATTTTTGCGATAAAGGCAATAGTCGTTTTGGACTAAGAGCTGTGTCCTGTCTTCGTTCCTGGATGGTCTAAAGAGTCCCCTTTGACTCCCATTTAGGATACCAGCTTTCCAGCTTACTTGACCAGCTTTCCAGTGTTCCAGCTTCCTGCATACCAGCCAGCTGCAGTGATCCAGCCTTCTGGGGTACAGCTAGCAACCTGCCTCATTCAGCTACCCATCTTGTAGATGACAGCAGGAGCACAGCTTTCTCCAGTGTATTATGCAGCTACAGAGTCCCAGCCAGCTTTCCAGCTTCACCGGCCAGGCTACCCACTTGTAGCCACATCCAGGAGGGAGAGGCTCAGCACGACGGCCCAGGACAGCGAAGCATCCTAGGGATTCTGTTACACTAGGTTCCTCTGCTCTTCAGCCAGCTACATATGGGTAGAAGGGTCCAGTCCAATCCAGTAGCAATCCAGGGAATGGGAGTTAAAGGGAACTCATTAGACCATTCAGGCAACAAGACACATACTTTATTTAGGATAAACGGAGTGATTTTATAGTGTTTTGCTACAGTTATTGGAAAACAAATCCAGGACAGAGTAACCAATGGGAAGGGGCACAGAGAGAGAGAGGAAGGAAGCTATGCCCAAATAAGGACTTGCAGGGCAGGGCACAAACACAGGACAGAGTGACCATTGGAAAGGGGCACACAGAGAGGAAGAAAGCTATGCCCAAATAAGGATGTGGCCAACAGGAAGTAAGCTATGCCCAAACAAGGACTTGCAGGGCAGGGCTCAGAGCTAATAATGGGAGTACAGTACACAGGGGGTATTGTAATGACAATAGCTGGCTCTGGTCTGCATTTGATTCGGTGCTAATTCACTAGTCCCTTTCCACTGTTATCTGTGTGATGAGATTAGGCTGGTGCCTGGAGGGCATACATTCCCTTCTGCTAGGCTATTGCTCAGTTCTCTGTATTTAATGGGGGAAGGGGGATTACTGTCCACACTGGGAACAACAGCCTAAAAAATGACATATACAATATACAAAAAAGTGTAACACACAAGCAGCATAAGATATTGAATAATAACAGCACCAGATTTACAGTGGCTAGGGGTGACCAGAGGTTGTGAACTTGCAAGGGCATTATAGGCAATTATCATTACCAAATGCAAGGCATAATGCAGCCATGCCCCAGGCTCTGATTCCTGGGTGCTTGGTCTCAAGCACCCAGCTATGGCTCCTTGGCCAGGGGGATCCCAATCCCATGGGGGCAAATCTAAGTGGGCTCCTAGCGGATCCGGTGTCAGGGGTTTAGGGTCCAGCAAAAGTCTGTACTTTGGAGCCTAGTAGTTTATAGGGGGCAAGGTGTTTCTAGGTGGAAGCTGAGGGCTAAGAGGCATTCCGTTACAAATATTAATTATGATAGATGGTTACAGTGCTGATTGATATATTGATCCAAGATGACATCCAACTTGAGCCTGTGGAGAGCGAGTCTTTAAAGATAAAAAAAGTGGTCTTGTTAACAATGCATCGAGTTTTGGCATCAAATGTTATTACTTGGAGGTGTTACTTCCAATTTAGATGGAAGTGGCTTCGGTAAAGTTTCTTTGTTTCTCATTTGCTGAATCAACAAAGATCTGGCAAAGGTTGAAGTGATGGATTTGTGTCTTTTCATAACCTCATGAACTAATTAATTATATATCAGCACAGCATTACACAATCACTATTTTAGAGAGAATCAGAGCAATAATACATCACTACATGTCCTAGGCTGGCAACCAGATTTGGGGCTTTGGACAAGAGGCCTGAACCTCTTATGACAATACATAAAATTACCCTTACACAAAAGAAGACTGATATATATATACACACACACAGAATACTGAGTTCTAATGCAATTCTACTGATTTAAAACAAGGGGAACAAGAAGGTTGAAAACATAGGAGTCAAATATACCCTTTAATGTTTTTCGAGTTTTATGAGCCATTGAAAGGGAACTTTTATAGACAGACATAAAATACTCTGATTTACCCTGTCTGTTATCACTCACTGGATGTACCCAGCTGTCTGACACCACTCCAGGCTACCCAGACTAACTTAATAACCCTCTCTTGATTTATCCAGCTGTCTGATACTTCTCCAGGGTCCCCAGAATAACTTATTGCCAACCAGTGAATGCATCCAGGTGTCTGACACCTCTCCATCATGTCCAGAATGATCTTTATCCTTTATTGGTTGTATCCACCTGCCTGATACCTCTCCAGGATCACCAGAATAACCCATTACCCCTCACTGGATGTATCCA
Source organism: Rhinophrynus dorsalis (assembly GCA_037306005.1). Taxonomy (NCBI): domain Eukaryota; kingdom Metazoa; phylum Chordata; class Amphibia; order Anura; family Rhinophrynidae; genus Rhinophrynus; species Rhinophrynus dorsalis. The sequence continues at coordinate 171,554 of CM074718.1, read as the reverse complement.
GTTCTCTGATATCTCCTGTTTATTATACCTCAATGGATGTATCTGACACCTCTTTTGTCTCACCAGAATAACTTGTCTGTTACTCCTCACTGGATGTATCCAGCTGTCTGACATCTCTCCAGAATCCCTCATATAACATATTAACGCCCATACACACAAGCCCCCACTGAAAGATATCTAGGACATCTTTCCAAGATCCCCATAATAACCTTTTAGCCATCATTGGATGTCCCCAGTCGCCTGACACCTCTGTAGACTTCCTAGAGTAACAGGTTATACCTCATTCAATGTATCCAGCTGTTTAGCATCTATCCAGGCTTCCCACAATAACCTGTTATCCATCACTCAATGTATCCAGCTGTCTGACATATCTGCCCAGAATATACTGACTGCTACCCCTATATGGATGTATCCAGCTGTCGGATATCTGAGGCTCCCTAGAATAACCTTCATATTACCCCTCAATGGATGAATCCAGCTGTGTGACATCACCCCAGGGTCTCTAGTGTAACCAGTTACCCTTCACTGGATGAATACAGCTGTCTTATACTGTCCAGGCTTCCAAGAATAACCTGTTTATTACACCTCATGGGATGTATCAAGCTGTCTGATATTCATCCAAGCTCCCCAAAATAAACTGACTGTGACCCCTTACTGAGTTTATCTATCTGACTGACATCTCTCCAGGATCACCAGGATAATCTGTTACCCCTCTCTGACTTTTCTATGACCGCTCATTGGCTGTAGATAGCTGTCTGATATCATTCCACGATCCCCAGAATAAAATGTTGTCTATCACTGGATAAATCCAAATGCAAATTACCTCCACAGGCCCCCCAGAATAACCTATTGCTCCTTACTGTATCCAGCCATCTGACATCTCTTCAGAACACTGCAATACCATATTACCCCTCACTGGATGCATACAGTGATCTGATATATCTCTATGTTCCCAAGAATAACCCATTACCCCTCATTGCATGTATCCAGCGTGTGACACCTCTCAAGAATAACCTATTGCCTCTCACTGGGTGTATCCAGATGTCGGACATCGCTGCAGGAACCTCCTCAGTAACACATTACCTCTGACTGAATACATACAGTGATCTGATGTCTCTCCGTGCTCCCCATAATCACCTATTATACCTAACTGTCTGATATATCTCCAGGGTCCAGGATCTCTCCAGGGTCCCCAGAATATTACACCTCACTGGACATATCCAGCTGTGTGATATATTTCCTGGATCCCTGATTAATCTATTACCCTCACTGATGGTGAATGTATATATTTATTTGAAGTCTATCCAGACTCCAGAAAATAACTTTTCTATTACCCCTCCTTGGATGCATCTAGTATTCTGATATCCCTCCAGGATTCCCAGAATTACCTATTGCCCATCACTGGATGCTTCCAGCTGTCTGATATCTCTTCAGGATCCCTCAAATAACATATTACTCAACCCACCACTACCACCACCACCACCACCACCCACATACACTTGATGTATCCAGATCCAGGACATCTTTCCAGGATCCCCAAAATAACCTATTATCCCTCACTGGGTGTATACAGCTGTAAGACACCACTCCATGATCCCCAACACTGGATGCACCCAGTTTCATGGCACCTCTCCACACTCCCCAGAATAACATGCTATACCTCAATAGCACTGGATGTATCTTCAGCGTTACCAGGATAACCTATTACCCTCACCAATGATGGCTGTAGATAGCTGTTTGAACTCTATCCAGGCACCTCTACAGGCTCCACAGAATAGTATTGCCCCTAACTGGGTATATCCAGCTGTCTGAAATCTCTCCAGGAACCCCACAATATCATATTACCCCTCACTGGATGCATACAGCAATCAGATATATCTCCATGTTCCCTACAATAACCTGTTACCCCTCACTGCATGTTTCAAGCTGACTCCCATCTCTCCAGGTACTGCGGAATAACCTGTCTACTACCCCATACTGGATATATCCAGCTGTCTGATATCCCCCCAGGGTCTCTAGTGTAACCAGCTACCCTTCACTGGATGAATCTAGCTGTCTTATACTGTATATCTCCAGTCTCCCAAGAATAACCTGTCTATTACTCCTCATGGAATGTATCAAACTGTCTGATATCTCTCCAGGAACTCCAGAAAAACATATTAAGCCTGAATGGATACACACGGCTATCTGATATATCTCTATACACCCAAGAATAACCTATTAACCCTTACTAAATGTATCCAGCTGCCTGATATCCCAGACTCCCCAGAATAACCTGTGTATTTCCCTCACCGGATGTATCCAGCTGTGTGGCATCACCCCAGGGTCTCTAGAATAGCCAGTTACCCTTCACTGGATATATCCAGCTGTCTGAAATACCTCCCGGCTTCTGAAAATAATCTATTACCCCTGCCTGGATGTATCAAGCTGTCTGACATCTCTCTAGACTGCCAGACTAGCCTGTCTATTACCCCTTACTGGATGTATTCAGCTGCCATATATTTCCCAGGATCCCCAGAATAATCTAATACCTCTCCAAGTTCCACTGAATAACTTTCTATTCCTCACTGGATGTATGTGTCTGATATTGCTCCACCGTCTCTAAATAGACTAATATCCCTCGCAGTATATATCTGGCTGTCTCACACCTTTCTAGGATCTCCTGAATGCTATATCTATTATTACTCACTGGATGTATCCAGCTGTCAGTTATCTCTCCAGGATCCCCAGAATAACCTGTCCATTACCAACTCTGGATGTATCCAGGTTTCAGATATTTCTCCAGGGTCTCTATAATAGCATATTACCCCACAGTGGATTTATCCAGCTGTTTTAGATCTCTCCAGGGTACCTATAATAAGCTATTACCCCTCACTAGATGTATTCAGCTGCTTGATATCTCTAGAGGATCCCTAGAATAACCTGTCTATTACACCTCATTGAATGGATCTACAAATCCCCCACACTGGATGTATTCAGCTGTTTGATATCTCTCCTGGATCTCCAGAATAACCCATATATTACCTCTCACAGGATGTATCAAGCTGTCAGATAGGTTCCCATGGTCCCCAGAATCACGTGTCTATTACCCCTTACTGGATACAGCTGTCCGATATGTTTCCATGGTTTCCAGAATAACCTGTCCATTAACTCTTACTGGATGTTTCAAGCTGCCTGATATATCTCAAGCATCCTCAGATAACCTGTCTATTACACCTTACTGGCTGTATCCAGCTTTATGACATCTCCCCAGGGTCCCCAGAATAACTTGTATATTACCACTTACTGGATGTATTCAGGTGTATGATATCTCTCCTGGATCCCCAGTATAGCCTGGATGGATCTATCTGTCTCATATCTCTCCTGGATCCCCAGAAAAAAACTATATATTACCCCTTACTGTACACAATACTCTTGGTGAGGTCTAACTAGAGATCTGTAGAGTGGCATGACCACTTCCCTTTTTCTGCTAATAATGCCCCTAGCTATACAGCCCAGCACTCTACTTGCATTCCCCACCACATTGTTGCATTGCCTGCCTACATTTGTCACCAGAAATAATTATTCCCAAATCCATTTTTTCTGTTGTCTCTAAAAGCACAGTACTATTATCTGTCTGTCTGATATCTCTCCAGGCTCCCCAGAATAACCTGTCTATTACCCCTCACTGGATGTATTCAGCTGTCTGATATATCTCCTGGATCCCCAGAATAACCTGTCTATTACCTCTCACTGGATGTATTCAGCTGTCTGATATCCCTCCTGGATCCCCAGAATAACCTGTCTAATACCGCTCACTGGATGTATTCAGATGTCTGGTATATATCCTGGATCCCCAGAATAACCTGTCTATTACCTCTCACTGGATGTATTCAGCTGTCTGATATCTCTCCTGGATCCCCAGAATAACCTGTCTATTACCTCTCACTGGATGTATTCAGCTGTCTGATATCTCTCCTGGATCCCCAGAATAACCTGTCTATTACCTCTCACTGAATGTATTCAGCTGTCTGATATCTCTCCTGGATCCCCAGAATAACCTGTCTATTACCTCTCACTGGATGTATTCAGCTGTCTGATATCTCTCCTGGATCCCCAGAATAACCTATTACCTCTCACTGAATGTATTCAGCTGTCTGATATCTCTCCTGGATCCCCAGAATAACCTGTCTATTACCTCTCACTGGATGTATTCAGCTGTCTGATATCTCTCCTGGATCCCCAGAATAACCTGTCTATTACCTCTCACTGAATGTATTCAGCTGTCTGATATCTCTCCTGGATCCCCAGAATAACCTGTCTATTACCTCTCACTGGATGTATTCAGCTGTCTGATATATCTCCTGGATCCCCAGAATAACCTGTCTATTACCTCTCACTGGATGTATTCAGCTGTCTGATATATCTCCTGGATCCCCAGAATAACCTGTCTATTACCTCTCACTGGATGTATTCAGCTGTCTGATATATCTCCTGGATCCCCAGAATAACCTGTCTATTACCTCTCACTGGATGTATTCAGCTGTCTGATATATCTCCTGGATCCCCAGAATAATCTGTCTATTACCTCTCACTGGATGTATTCAGCTGTCTGATATCTCTCCTGGATCCCCAGAATAGTCTGTCTATTACCTCTCACTGGATGTATTCAGCTGTCTGACATCTCTCCTGGATCTCCAGAATAACCTGTCTATTACCTCTCACTGGATGTATTCAGCTGTCTAATATCTCTCCTGGATCTCCAGAATAACCTATTACCTCTCACTGGATGTATTCAGCTGTCTGGTATCTCTCCTGGATCCCCAGAATAACCTGTCTATTACCCCTCACTGGATGTATTCAGCTGTCTGATATCTCTCCTGGATCTCCAGAATAACCTATTACCCCTCATTGGATGTATTCAGCTGTCTGCTATCTCTCCTGGATCCCCAGAATAACCTGTCTATTACCCCTCACTGAATGTATTCAGCTGTCTGATATCTCTCTTGGATCCCCAGAATAACCTATTACCCCTCATTGGATGTATTCAGCTGTCTGATATCCCTCCTGGATCCCCAGAATAACCTGTCTATTACCTCTCACTGGATGTATTCAGCTGTCTGATATATCTCCTGGATCCCCAGAATAATCTGTCTATTACCTCTCACTGGATGTATTCAGCTGTCTGATATCTCTCCTGGATCCCCAGAATAGTCTGTCTATTACCTCTCACTGGATGTATTCAGCTGTCTGACATCTCTCCTGGATCTCCAGAATAACCTGTCTATTACCTCTCACTGGATGTATTCAGCTGTCTAATATCTCTCCTGGATCTCCAGAATAACCTATTACCTCTCACTGGATGTATTCAGCTGTCTGGTATCTCTCCTGGATCCCCAGAATAACCTGTCTATTACCCCTCACTGGATGTATTCAGCTGTCTGATATATCTCCTGGATCCCCAGAATAACCTGTCTATTACCTCTCACTGGATGTATTGAGCTGTCTGGTATATCTCCTGGATCCCCAGAATAACCTGTCTATTATGCCTTACTGGATGGATCTAACAGGCTCACATCTCACTAGGCTGTTATCAAATGATCTGTGATCTGGAATTCAAGTTTGCACATATGAAGACTTCAGTCGAAATTGCCTGTGTTATTCACACATTTATTTTTCAAAAAGGAAACTTGAAAAGGCATGTATATAGGATAAGGCTAAAATGCTTTCATTGCAGCGAAAGAAATCATACATTGGGAAGGGGACATGCCCCAAAGAGCTTACAATCTAGTTAGTAGTCATGACAACATACAGAAACAGTAGGAGGGGGATCATAAGTGCAAGTACAAGGGTTCAGGAAAGGAAGTGCAGAATGATTGTAATGTTACTGAGATGCCTCCTTGAGCAGGTGGGTTTTTAGTAGATGCTGAAATTGATGAGCATGGATGATTGGTGAATGGTGCTAGGGAGGGAATTCCAAACTCAAGGGTCAGCCAGTGACAAAGACTGTAGCCAAGAGATGACCCAAGTTATGTAAGGAGATGAGAGAATGATCCCTTGAGAAGAACATAGTTGATGGGAAGGGGTGCAGCAGGAGATAAGTGCACAAATGTAAGAGGGTGCTAAAGAAGAGAAAGAGAAGAATTTTGTACCAAATAAGAGATATGGGTAGCCAAGTGAGGGATTTCAGGAGCATATGAACGGGAAGGTATCTGGGAACACGGGTAGGTATTCTTGCAGGTGCCTTAGAACCAACTGTAGCGAAGTGTCTCACAGTATCATGTACTAATGAAGCCCTGTTCTGCACTGAGAGCTTCATTAGCATTAATAAGTTCATCTTACAAAAATAAAAATGTCAGGATCTCCTAAACTTTACATCTTCCTGTCTTTTGGCTAACATTCTAATCCTTTATTTATAAACTCTACATGTATTCTGTAGAGCTGTACAATATAACATGATATATGAACAGTTTTAGTTTTATAGTTTTAATTATCAATATTACAGACTGGAATTCAAGATGAGAGGTCCAGTTGAATATCTTGATGCACTTGTATAAATGGAATGTATTGGAGTAATAAAATCTCTTACCAGTCTCATCATGTTGGCAGCTGGCGGGTCCGTCCGGGAGCGAAACCAGTTGTGTTTATCCACAATTATCTGTTTCTCCTCGTCTGTAAGAGCAAAACTCAAGTGATCCACAATAAAGGCCAGCAGGAAGAGATGCAGCATTGTGTATCCTGCACTGTACATGTCTGATTGTCGAACTCTGCAGTGTGTGTGTGATTGTCAGACTCTACACTGTGTAAGTTTGATGTATGGTCATAATATAGAGCACTGCACCGTGTGCATGTGTGAACTGTAAGACCTTGCACTGTGTGCGTGTGTGTATGAATTGTCAGACCTTGCACTGTGTATGTGTGTGGGTGAGAATGATAGTCAGACCTTGCACTTTGTGTGCATGTGATTGTCAGATCCTGCACGGTGTGTATATGTGATTGTCAGACCCTGCTCTGTGTGTAATTGTGTGTGTATGAAATGTGATGTGTGAGTTCCAGATCTTACACTGTGTGTGTGTGTGTGTGTGAGTTTTGAAATTATGTGTATGAATTGTGATGTGATTGTCAGACCTGTGCATGTGATTGTCAGACCCTGCACTGTGTGTGCATGTGAAAGTCAGACCCTGCACTGTGTGTGCATGTGATTGTCAGACCTTGCACTGTGTGTGCATGTGAAAGTCAGACCCTGCACTATGTGTGATTGTCTGGTATTTGTATTCTTTTGTGGAGTTGCTGCAGTGCAGGATATAAAGCCTCTGGCAGGGTGCGACCTGTGTCCCCACCCGCTGATGCACATTGTGCTGGAAGCAGAAATATTGTGTTTGAGGGACCAGGGACTGGGCAGAGCCTGAGAACAAGCTGTACATCCAAGCCAGGATCCATGAAACTCCCAGCAATGAGAGAGTTCCCAGACCGACTCCCAGTAATAGAGAAATGAGTAAATGTCCAGTAGAGGGACAAGTAGAGACATGGAAGTATATGTGTGTTTGTGTACATTTACATACACACACACACATATATATATATATATAGACACAGCACACACACTATGCACACAACACACAATACACACAATGCACACACAATATAAACAAAACACAAACACAATGCTCACACAATACACACACACAGTACACACAACACACACAATATAAACAAAACACAAATACACAAAACATACACACACAATGCACACAGTACACACAACACACACAATATAAACAAAACACAAACACACAATACACACAATGCACACAACACACACAATATACACAAAACACAATACACACAATACATACAAACACACAATACACACAGCACAGACACACAATATACACAACACTCACACACAATACACACTGCACACACACAATATACAAAACACACAGCACACACACAATATGCTATATACACAATGCAATACTCACAATGCTGTACACATACACCATTGTATGCAAAATGTTACTCACTCACTACAAGCTGTATGCACAACACTACACACTATACGTACAACACAGAATGATAGATGCAATACTCCAAATGCTGTACACCAAATGCTGTACACACAGCGATATACACCAAACCCTATACGCACAGAGATCTACACCAAGCCCTATACGCACAGCGATATACACCAAACCCTATATGCACAGAGATATACACCAAGCCCTATACGCACAGCGATATACACCAAATGGTAAATGCAATATGCTATATGCCAAACGCTTTACGCTATACTCCAAATGCTCTACACGAAATCTAACTGCTATGCATGAAAGCCAGCTGCTATACATGAAATGCCGTATGCCAAACGAGACACAAAAAGCTATACCCCAAATGCTATACTTAATACACGAAAAGCTATACACCAAACACCATATGCAATACGACATACTCTAAACCCTATACACAATATGGCAAAAGCAAAACTCTATTTGCAGTACGATATACGGCAAAAGCAAAACACTATATGCCAACTGCAATACACTGTACTCCAAATACTACATGACAAATGCAATACATCAAATGTATGGCAAACGCAATAAGCAATACGCCAAATGCTATACTATATATGCCAAACAATATAAGCAAAATCCTAAATGCCAAATGCTATATGCAATAGGAAACTGTCATGTTTTTGAAGAACGCTCAGACAAATACTTGTAAGGTTAAAAAGAACTGCATTGAAAATAAAACAATAATCAACAGAATACTTTCCCAACCCACACAGGCCCAGATGGTACAGGTACTTCCCACAACTTACACAGGTCAGGTAGGAACAGTATATCAAAACAACATACAGACAGAGAGACTGACAGCAGGTACCCTAGAACGCTAGGGTAAGGTGGAGGCAGCAACCTGCTGGTAGCATCTACTGGAGCCCTAGAATGCTAGGGTAGAATGGAGACCCCAGGCCCACAGCTACTGGCAGCAAGGACCCTAGAACGTTAGGGTCCTATGGAGGCACAAGACCCACGGATACTGGCAACAAGGACACAAGAACGCTAGGGTAGTAAGGAGGCACAAGACTCACGGATACTGGTAGCAAGGACCCTAGAACGCTAGGGTTGAAAGGAGGCACAAGACTCATTGATATGGCAGCAAAGATCCTAGAATGTTAGGGTAAGACGGAGGCAACAGACCCACTGATATGGCAGCGGTAACCCTAGAACGCTAGGGTAAGACGAAGGCAAGAGACCACGGAAGGAAAGGGGGTCCAGTAGTATGGATGTGTACAGGAGAAGGACCGCCACACTACAGCTGGCTCTAGAGCCTTTAGGCCGCAGCAGTATGGTAAGGCAGGGCGAGATAGTGAACCGGCCCTAGAACTCTAGGGTGATAGCGAGGTTCAACAAGGGTGGTAAAATGCCCGATGTATTTGCCTATAACACTAACACTAAACCGGGAGTGAGCACAGCTAGTGATAGTGGTAACACCGGACACATCAGCAAAGTAAATGAGTAACTCAGCCCGACTATTGACAGCACGGAAACCGGTACTCCGTATGTGCACACTGCCACCGAGGCGGTAGAAGCCAGTAGGCTACAGCAAAAGAAGCGGGTGCTCAGCCAATGGTCAGTAACGTAAGTGGGTTCTCAGCCAGTCCAGTCAGCAATGTAAGCGGGTTCTGAGCCAGTCCGCTCAGCAACGGATGCAGGTTCTCAGCCAGTCCTGTCATCAACTTAAGAGGGTTCTCAGCCAGTCCAGTCAGCAACGGATGAGGGTTCTCAGCCAGTCCAATCAGCATCAGATGCGGCAGAAGTACAGGATACACAGGAGCGTTGTCAGGCAGGCCAGGTCATACACGAACAGAGAGACAGCAGTAACTAATGCTAGGTTCAGGTACACCACGAAAGGGTACCTGAATAACGACATAACAGGGTATTAAAGGGCTGGCCCTGGGTGGAGTCAGGTCCAGGAACCAATAAGAATCCATCATCGTAAATATGGAAGTAGGAATGTCGCCACACTGCAGCCAGGATCACGGGCACTGTGATAGTACCCCCCTCTTAATGCCCCCCTCCACGGAGGAGGGCCAGGCTTAGAGGGAAACTTAGCATGGAACCTGCGTAATAGAAATGGAGCATGGATATCAGAGAGTTTGACCCAAGAATGTTCCTCTGGGCCTTAGCCCTTCCAATGCACTAGGTACTGAATTTGACCACAAACTGTACGTGAATCTAGGATACTTTGTACCTTTGTACCTCAACCGGCCCGGGAACAACAGAAGCAGATGTGTAGCGATTACACACCAGTGGTTTGAGTAATGACACATGAAATACATTGTGAATCTGCACACTAGTGGGGAGTTCCAAGGCACAGGAAACGGGATTAACCCTGCAGATTACTCGAAATGGACCAACAAATCGCGGAGCCAACTTGTTGCATGGGGTTTGCAGATTCAAATTTCTGTTGTTGGCATGCCTTCAATACTGCTGAAAAGACTCACGTAGGGAGGTTTGCACTTGTGCCCAAGTGGAGTGGAGCTGCCAAATATGCCTGTATAGAGCTGGAATCTACTGCGCCTGAAATGAATCCAGGAGCAAGCATGGTTGGAACCCATAGTTGACAAGAAAAGGTGGGCTCCCAGAAGAGGTTTTAATGGCACAGTTCCTGGTGAACTCCGCCCAAGGCAGCAAGTCGACCCAGTTGTCATGATGATTAGACACAAAACAATGAAGGAATTGCTCCAGCCCTTGGTTGGAGAGCTCAGCGGCCCCATTGGTTTGTGGGTGATAAGTGGATGAGTATGACAACTGAATGCCCATTTGGTCACAAAACAGCCTCCAGAATCTGGATACAAATTGGCTCCCTCGGTCAGAAACAAGCACCCTGGGAACACCGTGGAGCCAGAATACTTTGGCGAACACCACAGCCAGCTCCTTCACGGAAGGCAAACCAGGGAGTGGCAAAAAATGAGCCATCTTCGAGAACCTGTCAACCACCATCAAGATGAACGTGCAACCATTAGAAACAGGTAGCTCTCCCATAAAATCAATGGACACATGTGACCAAGGACGATTGCCATTAGAAACGGCCTGCAGAAGCCCCACAGGAAGGTGCCTCGGAGACTTGGAATGAGTGCACATTGTACAAGCAGCAGTGAAATCGCACAGTCTGCTCTTAGGGTAGGGCACCAGAACATACGAGACCAGAATAGTTGATCTCTGCCCACATGTCCGGCAGCACGTAAAGCGTGGTATGTCTCCAACAATCTGGTTCGAAAAGGTTCAGCCACAAAACACTTTCCCATAGGCTTTTCCGGTGGAGCCTTAGCCTGAGTCGCCAAGATCTCCTGACCCAGTGGTGAAGTAATGCAAGTACGTAACGTAGCAAGGATGCAATCATGAGGAATAATCGACACTGGTGTAGCCTCAGATTCCAAATCAGGCCCATATTGCATGGACAGTGCATCGGCCCATGCATTCTTAGACCCAGGTAGATAGGACACTATGAAATTAAAACGTGAAAGGAAAAGTGCCCATCTAGCCTGTCTAGGAGACAATCTCTTAGCTTCGGAAAGATAAAGTAAATTCTTATGATCGGTAGGAATTAAAATTGGCGCCCTGGTGCCCTCCAACAAGTGGTGCCATTCACGTAGAGAAAGGATGATGGTCAACAGTTCTCGGTTGCCAATCTCATATACCGATTGCGCCTTAGTCAATTTCTTAGAGAAAAACCCACAAGGCTTAAGTACTTGACCAGGACCAGACCTTTGTGACAGCACAGCCTTCCAGAGAAAATGGTAGTTCAGGTTTGGGGTGTGACAGAACCGGTGCGGAAGCAAATGCTACCTTTAACGCTTTGAAGGCCCCCTCGGCCTCTGCTGACCACTCAGAAGTGTTAGCCCCCTTATGTGTCAAGTCAGTGAGAGGCTTAACAATCTTGGAAAAATCACGAATAAACTTTCGATAATAATTGGCAAAGCCAAGAAATCTTTGGATAGCCTTAAGACCAGTGGGACACAGGCACTGCAACACTGCAGAAAGTTTTTCTTTATCCATAGCTATGCCTTGTTTAGAAATGACATAACCCAGAAATGGCACCATAGACTTGTAAAATTCACATTTTTCCATTTTACAGAAAAGTTTGTTCTTGCTTAGCCTTTAAAGCACTGTAGCAACATGTATACGGTGCGTATCCAAATCAGGGGAATGTATCAAAATGTCATCCAGGTAGACCACTACGCAGGACTGTAATAAATTTCGAAGCACATCGTTAATTAGTTCCTGAAACACTGCTGGGGCGTTACAAAGCCCAAATGGCATTACCAAATACTCGTAGTGACCTGTCCGAGTATTAAAAGCTGTTTTCCACTCATCACCTTCTCCGATACATATGAGATTATATGCAGCTCTTAAATGCAATTTAGTGAATATGGTAGCGCCCGTCAGTCGGTCAAACAATTCTGAAATGAGTGGAATAGGGTAAGCACTTTTGACCATTCATTTATTAAGACCTCAACAATCAATACAAGGTCTAAGTTCCCCAGACTTCTTTTTTACAAAAACGAATCCAGCCTCCACGGGTGAGGATGATCTACGAATGATACCATGCTCCAAGGCATCTGCAATATACTCCTCCATAGCCCGATTCTCCTCACAAGAGAGAGGACAGGTTCTGCCTCTGGGGGGCATCGAGCCAGGTGCAATATCAATAGCACAGTCATACGGACGATGCGGTGACAATGTGCTAGCCTCTCCCTTACTGAACACATCGCTGAATGACTGGTATTCATGCGTTAAGGAGGGAGAGGTACAGAGAAACCTAGTAGGCTGCCGCAAACAATGAATCATACAGTGATCCTAATAAGCTAAGATTTCACAAGACTTCCAGTCAAATCTGGGATTGTGCATCCGCAGCCAAGGAAAACCCAGAATGACCGCATAATGTGGGGACTGAATAGTCTGAAAAGACAGTGTCTCAAAATGCAGAGCTCCAATCTGCACAGATAACGGACAAGGCTCATGGGTAACCTGGGGAGGCACCAAGGGTCTACAATCAATTGCCTAGATGGCCATAGGGTTTTCGAGTTCGACCAATGGAATATCGTATAAGGCGGCAAACTCCTTATCCATAAAATACCCACCAGAGCCCGAGTCTATTAGGGCAGACGTAGTAAAAGAGGAACTTGACCAGGATACCACCACCTCTACTACTGGTTTTGATTGTACAATCTCTGGGGACTGATGAACACCACCTAGGACCTGTTCCCTACAGATACCTAGACGCACAGGACAAGTGTGCAAACCGTGTCCATCTTTGCCACAATAAAAACACAACCAGTTTTTGCGGCGGAAGGACCGTTCCTCCTTAGTCAACCTAGTGAATCCCACCTGCATAGATTCTGTTAAGTCAGCATGACCAGGTGGCAAGGGAGGTGAGGGAGGCAAGGGTGGGAATTCGTTTTTATGCCACGACCCAGTGGAGGGCCTCGTTTTATGGTCTTTATTCTGCGTTTTCTCTCCCTAATGCGAGTGTCAATTAGGTTTACAAATTCAATGAACTTGTCCAAAGCATCTGGCAATTCACGAGCAGCAATCTCATCTTTTATTCTGTCACTGAGACCTTGCGCAAAAGCTGCCACAAGAGCCTCATAATTCCGTCCCACCTCGGCTGCTAATGTGCGGAATTCAATGGAGTAGTCCGCAACTGTTCGGGTACCCTGGCGGATACTCATTATTTGTTTTGCAGCCGAGATGTTACGCCCAGGGATCTCAAATACACTGTGGAAGGCTCTTACAAATTCGGTAAAATTGGAATTAATGTATTTAGCCGTTTCCCATATCGGATTCGCCCAGGCTAGAGCTCTACCCGTCAATAGTGAAATCATAAAACCAATTTTACTTCTTTCCATAGGAAAGGCTTGTGGAGCAAGTTAGAGAAAAAATGCAATTTGATTAAGAAACCCCCTGCATAAGGTGGGCTCCCCATCATATCTTAGTGGGAGTGGTGTGATAGCGGACAACCATTTACATGGAAGATTCAAGGCCAGAGGTTGAGCCATCGGTGCCTGGACTGGAGTAGCCACTGAGGCTTGTACTGGTTTGTCAAGATGCGAGGTATGCTCCAGAAAAGTCTGCACAGCCACTGACAACTGATCCAGGCGTTGTTCATACACATCCATTCTCCAATGGATATTCAAGGAGCAACCCTCAACAGTATTGTCTGAGGTCATTGGCCCTTTTATACTGTCACGGTTTTGAAGAACGCTCAGACAAATACTTGTAAGGTTAAAAAGAACTGAATTGAAAATAAAGCAATAATCAACATTATACTTTCCCAACCCACACAGGCCCAGATGGAGACAGTACAGGTACTTCCCACAACTTACACAGGTCAGGTAGGAACAGTATATCAAAACAAAGTACAGACAGAGAGACTGACAGCAGGCACCCTAAAACGCTAGGGTAAGGTGGAGGCAGCAACCTGCTGGTAGCGTCTACTGGAGCCCTAGAACGCTAGGGTAGAATGGAGGCCCCAGGCCCACAGCTACTGGCAGCAAGGACCCTAGAACGTTAGGGTGGTATGGAGGCACAAAACCCACGGATACTGTCAACAAGGACCCTAGAATGCTAGTGTAGTAAGGAGGCACAAAGTCCACGGATTCTGGCAACAAGGACCCTAGAATACTAGTGTAGTAAGGAGGCACAAGGCCCACGGATACTGGCAACAAGGACCCTAGAACGCTAGGGTAGTAAGGAGGCACAAGACTCGCAGATACTGGCAGCAAGGACTCTAGAACGCTAGGGTTGAAAGGAGGCACAAGACTCACGGATACAGGCAGCAAGGACCCTAGAATGCTAGGGTTGTAAGGAGGCAGCAGACCCACTGATATGGCAGCAGTAACCCTAGAATGCTAGGGTAAGATGGAGGCAACAGACCACAGAAGGCAACGGGTGTCTGGTAGTGCGGATGTGTACATGAGAAGGACCACCACACTACAGCTGGCTCTAGAGCCCTTAAGCCACAGCGGTATGGTAAGGCAGGGCGAGATAGTGAACCGGCCCTAGAACTCTAGGGTGATAACGAGGTTCAACAAGGGTGGTAAAATGCCCGATGTATTTGCCTATAACACTAAACCAGGAGTGAGCACAGCTAGTGATAGTGGTAACACCAGACACATCAGCAAAGTAAACTAGTAACTCAGCCCGACTGTTGACAGCACAGAAATCAGTACTCCGTATGTGCACACCGCCACTGAGGCGGTAGAAGCCAGTAAGCTACGGCAACAGAAGCGGGTGCTCAGCCAATGGTCAGCAACGAAAGGGGGTTCTCAGCTAGTTCAGTCAGCAATGTAAGCGGGTTCTCAGCCAGTCCGGTCAGCAACAGATGCGGGTTCTCAGCCAGTCCAACCAGCAATGGATGCAGGTTCTCAGCCAGTCCTGTCAACAACTTAAGAGGGTTCTCAGCCAGTCCAGTCAGCAACGGATGAGGGTTCTCAGCCAGTCCAATCAGCATCAGATGCGGCAGAAGTACAGGATACACAGGAGCATTGTCAGGCAGGCCAGGTCATACACGAACAGAGAGACAGCAGTAACTAATGCTAGGTTCAGGTACACCATGAAAGGGCACCGAATAATGACATGACAGGGTATAAAAGGGCTGGCCCTGGGTGGAGTCAAGTCCAGAAACCAATAAGAATCCATCATCGTAAACAAGGAAGTAGGAATGTCTCCACACAGCAACCAGGATCACGGGCACTGTGATAGAAACTATCACGGTGCCCGTGATTCGTGCTATCCTGTGTCTATCACTTGCTGGGAGTTCCTCATTGGCTGTCTGCTAATAGCCCACCTCACACAGCCTTTTTAAACCCAGTCTGGGCATTCCCAGGTTGCCCTTTCGTGGTGTTTCTGACATTACTTGTCCTGACCTGCTTGTCAGGCTCTTGGGCCTGAAGTACCTGTGTTCCAGAGTTCCAGTGATCCGGTGTTCCAGTGATCCGGTGTTCCAGTGATCCGGTGTTCCAGTCATCCGGTGTTCCTGTGTTCCAGTACTTCCACTGTTGATCGTTCCGGAGTTCCTGAGTCTCCTGCCTGTTTACCTCTCCAGCTGGTTCCTGTTACTTTCCGTGGCTCCAGCAGTTCCGGTCATCTGTCAGTGCAGCGGTGCTCGCTCCCGTGGATCCTCAGCTTCTTCTGAGGGCTCTCGCTCTTTTCACTGTCGCTAGGCGACATTGTTCTTGTTTCGCTCCGGAGAACCACTACTGTTGGTCCCAGCGTGCGGACGCTGGTTTACTCCATTAACCTGGTGGCGCCTATTACTGTTGGTCCCAGCGTGCGGGCGCTGGTTAGCTCCATTAACCTGGCGGCGTATATTACTGTTGGTCCCAGCGTGCGGACGCTGGTTAGCTCCATTAACTGAGCGGGCCAATCAAGGTTTGGAACAGTTTCTGCGCTGTTTTGTGACTGACCATCATGATAATTGGGCCGACTTGTTGCCTTGGGCAGAGTTCGCCAGGAACTGTGCAGTTAATTCCTCTTCCGGGAGCTCTCCGTTTCTGATCAATTATGGGTTCCAACCCTGTTTGCTCCCGGATTCCTTTCAGACACAGCAGATTCCAGCTCTGGATGAGCATATCAAGCAACTCCGTTCCACATGGGCACAAGTTCAGAGGGCACTGGGCCAGTCTTTTCAGCGACAGCAGCGTCATGCTAATCGCAGGAGGCTTCCAGCGGTTTCCTTCCAAGTTGGGGATAGAGTATGGCTGTCTTCTAAGAATCTGAAGCTCAAGGTACCATCTAATAAGCTGGCACCTCGGTTTATTGGTCCTTACAGAATTATTCGCAAAATTAACCCTGTTTCCTATGCTTTGGAATTACCTGCATCCATGCGCATTCATAATGTATTCCATGTGTCTCTCCTTAAGCCTCTTGTTTGTAACCGTTACACTACTACACCTGTGATGCCAGGTCCCGTTGAAGTTGAAGGTCAGGAGGAATATGAAGTACAAAGTATTATTGATTACCGTAGGTTTAGAGGAGGGGTACAGTACTTGGTGCATTGGAAAGGTTATGGTCCTGAGGATCAATCTTGGGTAGATAGTAAGGACCTTCATGCACCTAAGTTACTATGAATTTTTCATACCAAGTACCCTCAGAAGCCCAGACCCTACTCTAGGAGAGGGGATCTTTGAAAGGGGGGTACTATCACGGTGCCCGTGATTCGTGCTATCCTGTGTCTATCACTTGCTGGGAGTTCCTCATTGGCTGTCTGCTAATAGCCCACCTCACACAGCCTTTTTAAACCCAGTCTGGGCATTCCCAGGTTGCCCTTTCGTGGTGTTTCTGACATTACTTGTCCTGACCTGCTTGTCAGGCTCTTGGGCCTGAAGTACCTGTGTTCCAGTGATCCGGTGTTCCAGTGATCCGGTGTTCCAGTCATCCGGTGTTCCAGTCATCCGGTGTTCCTGTGTTCCAGTACTTCCACTGTTGATCGTTCCGGAGTTCCCGAGTCTCCTGCCTGTTTGCCTCTCCAGCCGGTTCCGGTTACTTTCCGTGGCTCCAGCAGTTCCGGTCATCTGTCAGTGCAGCGGTGCTCGCTCCCGTGGATCCTCCGCTTCATCTGAGGGCTCTCGCTCTTTTCACTGTCTCTAGGCGACATTGTTCTTGTTTCGCTCCGGCGAACCACTACTGTTGGTCCCAGCGTGCGGACGCTGGTTTACTCCATTCAACCTGGTGGCGCTTATTACTGTTGGTCCCAGCGTGCAGGTGCTGGTTTACTCCATTCATCCTGGTGGCGCTTATTACTGTTGGTCCCAGCGTGCAGGCGCTGGTTTACTCCATTCAACCTGGTGGCGCTTATTACTGTTGGTCCCAGCGTACAGGCGCTGGTTTACTCCATTCATCCTGGTGGAGCTTATTACTGTTGGTCCCAGCGTGCAGGCGCTGGTTTACTCCATTCAACCTGGTGGAGCTTATTACTGTTGGTCCCAGCGTGCGGGGGCTGGTTAGCTCCATTAACCTGGCGGCGTATATTACTGTTGGTCCCAGTGTGCGGACGCTGGTTTTCTCCATTAAACCTGGTGGCTCTTGTTATTGTTAGTCCCAGCATGCGCACGCTGGTTTACTCCATTAAACCTGGTGGCGCTTGTTCCTGTTGGTCCCAGCATGCGGACGCTATTTTTCTCCATTCAACCTGGTGGCGCTTATTACTGTTGGTCCCAGCGTGCGGGCGCTGGTTAGCTCCATTAACCTGGCGGCATATATAACTGTTGGTCCCAGTGTGCGGACGCTGGTTTTCTCCATTAAACCTGGTGGCGCTTGTTATTGTTAGTCCCAGCGTGCGCATGCTGGTTTACTCCATTAAACCTGGTGGCACTTGTTCCTGTTGGTCCCAACGTGCGGATGCTGTTTTTCTCCATTAAACCTGGTGGCGCTTGTTACTATTGGTTCCAGCGTGCGGACGCTGATTTACTCCATTAAACCTGGTGGCGCTTGTTCCTGTTGGTCCCAGCGTGCGGACGCTGGTTTACTCCATTTAACCCGGTGGCTCATATTACTGTCGGTCCCAGCGTGCGGACGCTGGTTTGCTCCATTAAGCCTGGTGGCTCAAACTACTGTTGGTCCCAGCGTGCGGACGCTGGTTTGCTCCTTGACTATTCAGATACTGAGGTCAGGTTGCTGTCCAATTCCTTAAGCAGTTGTCTTGTATTCTTTGTATTCCAGTCTACTGTCATAGTCATCTGACAGCCAGGTCTCCTCTATTGGGCTGCCCTGCCCGGTATTGGTAAGGCCGGTAGAACCTATTTACGTTACCATCCTTTAGGTTGCCTTACCTGGTATAGGCAGGGCCGGTAGAGCCTACTATCAGTGTTCCTTCAGGCTGCCCTGCCCGGTATTGGTAAGGCCGGTAAAACCTGTTATTGCTGCCATCCTAAGGTTGCCTTACCCGGTATTGGCAGGGTCGGTAGAGCCTACACTCAGAACTCCTTTGGGCTGCCTTGCCCGGTAGTGGTAAGGCCGGTAGAACCGGTACGTTCATCTCACAGTTGCCTTACCCGGTATAGGCAAGGCCGGTAGAGCCTATTGTTATTGTACCTGTCACTTGAGTTGCCTTGCCCGGTATTGTTGGCAAGGCCGGTAGAACCTATTCTCATTGTCATTTATTGTTGTATTGTCATATATGTTGATACCCTATGGGGATTGCCTTAACTTTTCAATAAAGTTACGTTTTTACCAAACCTTAAGTCTGAGAGTCTTCAAATACCGTGACAGAAACCCACTAAATGCAATAGTAAAAGCACTATGCTCCATAGGCAAAATACAATATGCTTTACGTTATACACAATAGGCAAAAAGCTATGTGCAAAACACAATACGCATGATAGTATTAGTCAATAAGCTATACGCAATACCCTATACACAAAACACTATACATAATATACACAAAACACATAGGTGTAGATTTAAAGGTTTGCGTTAAAACAGCCGCTAAGTAAAAAAGGCATTCCCACAAATACATGATTTACGTTTTTTTATGTTTGGATATAAAATACACAATAGAACACAAGTGGTTACTTTGATTCAACACGAGTGGTGACTTTGTTTCAGGAACACTAAGGTCATAAATACAGTGGAATTTTTTGTTTATTCATTTTGGAACACACATTGAATTTTTTTGGGGACTTTTATACATCACGTGAATTTTTTTAATACTGAAATACAGATTTAATGGTCATATACATTTTTTAGCACTTTTGTATTCATATGTTTATTTTGTGATGATTGGACGCTGTAGCGTTTGGAGAGGGGAGACTTTGTGGGCATAGGCTTAGGCACCATTAAAGCTGGTGCTCACGGGACCCCGATATCTCCAAGGGCAGGAGCGTCAATTTTATATATATTTGTTCTCTTAAAGGGATATGTCTATCCTATAGGTGGTTTTTATATTTATTTTTTAATAAAAACCCATTTTGATACGTTATATTTGGCTGAATATATTATGTAAGGTGCTCCAAGGTGTATAGAGATTTTAGGTATTTGTGTTATATTGTGTAGTGCGGATATTATTTTGTGAGTAGCCATTTTTTTTATTTTATTTTAAATATATGAGCTGGAGTGGTTGAGTGACGTTTATAGATGATAACAATACCAGAATGCACAGAGGGTAACTGGCAAAGCCAGCGCTTCCTACCAGAAATAGGAGGTCGCTTGGAGAACACCTCTCTGCTAGAGTCTAGGCAGACTGCCATGGTAGTCTCAGAGAAGCACGTAGGGAAACCACAATAGCGCAGCAACCAAGTTCTCCCGTAGGATAAGGAACAAGGGAAACTCTTACTGACTCACGCCTGCCGTCAGTAACTTGTAGAGACCACCTGGGGAAATACAGAGTGATGTTCGGTCAATGCCTATAGTAATGGACCGGCAGTACCTAAAACTAGCCAGGGGTCAGTACCAGCGTGGAATGTCCACCAGAGCCACAGGTCCGCACCAGATTGTGTGTCTACTATGCCAAAGGGTAACGCAGGAAGAATAGTCAGACAGAGCCACAGGTCAGCACCAGAATGGATGGTCAGACAAGCCTAGGTCATACACGGAGTGCACAGAAGAGATAAAAAACAGCATTAGACACCAAAGTAAGGGTGATTGAACTAGTGCCCAGAGCCCTCTTATACACCAGCCAGGAAGTAGATGGGGGGAGATTCAAGGTAACCAGGTATAAAACACCACCTGCGCCAATACTACAGCCTCGCGTCTGTAAGTGATCCAGCGGACACTGAGATGCGCCAAACCTAGCGCCCAAACCCGAGTTATCTGGATCAGCCGCGGCGCATAGGTAGAGGACACGGGCAGCCACTGGGGGCTCCAAGTGTGGTTAGACTACAGGCCAGGAAAGACGCGGTAAATGACGCTGAAGCATCATACCCAGCCCCAGGCATATAACAGCGCCCAACCAAGCAACGTTGGGACTAAGGTGAGGTACACTGTGACATTACCACCCCCTTAAAGACCCCTCCTCCAAGGATAGGTTCGGGGCTTATTAGGAAATGGCACATGGAATTTACGTACCAATCTCGGGGCATGCATAGAAGGTATCCAGGAGTGTTCCACCGGACCATACCCCTTCCAATGTACCAGGTACTGTAACCTTACCCACCGAGAGTCCAGTATGCTCTGTACTACAAAGTCCTCATAATCCCCCACCATGACGAGTGCCGGCCGGACCGTCGCCGAAGTATAACGGTTACAGATCAGAGGTTTAAGAAAGGAGACATGGAACACATTATGAATGCACATCGAGGCTGGAAGGTCAAGGGCATAAGCCACCGGGTTTGTTCTCCGCAGGACGCGGAAGGTACCAATGAAACAGGGAGCCAGCTTTTTACAGGGGACCTGGAGGTTAAGGTTGCGGGATGAAAGCCAAACTCTCTCCCCCACCTGGAATGTAGGTGCCAGCAAACAACTACGGTCAGCCTGCCTCTTTTGCCGCTGCGCAGAACCACGTAGGGTATGCTGTACCTGAACCCAAGAGGAACGGAGAGCCCTTAAGTGCTCATCATGAGCCAGAATAGCTTGTGCTTCAAAGGTCTCAGGAAGAACAGTGGGTTGAAACCCATAACTGATTAGGAACAGAGAACTCTGTGTGGAAGAGTTTACAGCACAATTCCTGGCAAAATCTTCCCAGGGTAACAAGGTAGCCCAATTGTCGTGGTGGTCAGAGATGTAGCAACGGAGAAATTGTTTCAAGGCTTGGTTAGATCTTTCTGCTGCACCATTAGATTGTGGGTGGTAGGCTGAGGAGAAGGCTAACTGGATACCTATTTGAGCGCAAAAGCACCTCCAAAAGCGAGACACGAACTGGCTACCCCTGTCCGATACAATAACCCTGGGTATGCCATGGAGCCGAAAGACCTCTCTAGTGAACATCTTCTTCAATTCCTGCGCAGAAGGTAAGCTTTTAAGTGGTACAAAATGGGCCATCTTAGAGAATTTGTCTACCACCATCAGAATAACCGTGAAGCCTATAGACCTCTGAAGGTCCACCATAAAATCGATAGACACATGTGACCAAGGTCGCTCCCCGTTGGCCACTGGTTGGAGGAGACTCACAGGCAAATGTTGAGGTGACTTATTTTGGGTACAAGTAGTACAAGCAGCCTGAAAGCAGAACAATCAGACCTGAGACTAGGCCACCAGAATAATCTAGAAATGGACCAAATCAGTTGGTCTCGCCCAATATGACCCGCCGTCTTGGATGCATGGTATGTCTCCAAGAATTTAGTACATAACTGCAGGTACGAAGCACCTTCCACTGGGCTTATCCGCCAGGGCGGATGTTTGAGCAGCCAGAATCTTCTCTCCCAGATGGGAGGTGATATAGGTTCGAATAGTAGCAAGTATCTGGTCAGTCGGAATGATAGCAGTGGGAGGAGACTCCTCAGTAGAGTGAGCACAAAATTGGTGAGATAGGGCATCCGCCCTCACATTCTTAGAGCCTGGAAGGTAGGACCCCACAAAGTTGAACCTAGAAAGGAACAATACCCATCTAGCTTGCTGGGACGACAGACATTTAGCCTCCGATAAATACGTGAGATTCTTATGATCCATGAGGATCAAGATTGGAGAGCTGGTACCCTCCAGGAGATATCGCAATTCTTTTAAGGCCAAGATAAAGGCCAGTAGTTCTCTGTCCCCAATATGATAGACCCTCTCCGCCTTGGTCAGTTTCCTAGAAAAAAACCACAAGGACGTAAGGCCGCTCCTGGAGCTGAGCTCTTCAAGAGGAGGGTGCCTACTCCTACTTCAACAACCTCCAGGGTAAAGGGAAGGGCGGGATTCGGGTGAACCAAAATGGGAGCTGCTGCTAATGCTGCCTTGAGGTTCTCAAAGGCGAGCAACACACTAGATGACCATTAAGAGACCTTAGCACCTTTACATGTCATATCGGTTAATGGTTTGACCACAGTCGAGAAATTTTTAATGAACCTCCATTAATAGTTGGCGAATCCCCAAAATCTTTGGAGTGCTTTGAGACCCACTGGAACAGGCCACTGTAAAACAGCAGACAACTTCTAAGGGTCCATGGCCAACCCTGAAGCGGAAATAACGTACCCCAGAAACGTTACTTGTGAAATTCACATTTCTCCAACTTGCAGTAGAGGTTAATTTTTCTCAATAAGCGTAATACTGTGGACACATGCAACCAGTGTGCCTCCATCGTAGGCGAATGAATAAGAATGTTGTCCAGATAGACTACCACACAACTCTGTAATAGCTCTCTCAAAACATTATTGATAAATTCCTGGAAGACAGCAGGAGCATTACAGAGACAGAAGGGCATAAGCAAGTACTCATAGTGCCCGCTCCGGGTGTTAAATGCTGTCTTCCACTCATGGCCCTCTTTCATTCGGACAAGGTTGCATGCCGCCCATAAATCGAGTTTGGTAAAAATTTTGGAACCCTTCAATCAGTCAAATAGCTCAGTAATCAAAGGTATAGGATAAATGTTTTTGACCATCCATTTGTTTAGTCCACAAAAATCAATGTACGGACGTAACTCTCCGTCCTTTTTCACAAAAAAGCATCCAGCACCAGCAGGGGAAGTGGATTTTCGAATAATACCCCAAGAGAGGGCATCAGTAACATATTCCTCCATGACTTTATTCTCCTCCACAGACAGAGGGTATATGCAACCTTTAGGAGTGTGGTAGCAGGCATCAAATCCACAGAGCAATCATAAGGCCTATGGAGTGGTAACGCTCCGGCTTGCACCTTCTTAAATACGTCACTGAAATCCAAATATTCTTCAGGCAGGACTGAGGTAGTGGCACAAGCCAGTCTCACAGGAAGGGAGAGACAGGAATCAAAACACTGCGGAACCCAAGCTACAATGTCACAGGTTCACCAATCGATCCTGGGGTTATGAGCCTGTTACCATGGGAACCCAAGAACAATGGCGTAATGAGGCGAGTTGATTACCTGAAATTTCAGGACCTCAGTATGGAGCGCCCCCACCTTTAAGGTCAGCAGGGCTGTCTCCTACGTAATATGCTTTTCTAAGAGGGGTCTACCATCTATTGCCTCAACAGCCAGAGGAGAGGAACAAGGCTGCACAGGAAAGAATTTTTTGCCACACATTGCGGATCAATAAAGTAACCGGCAGAATGGATGCTCAGACAAGCCTAGGTCATACGTACAGCGGGTAGTCAGCGAGAGCCACAGGTCTGCACCAGATTGGGTGTCTATTATGTCAAAGGATAACGCAGGAAGAATAGTCAGACAGAGCCACAGGTCAGCACCAGAATGGATGGTCAGACAAGCCTAGGTCATACACTGAGTGCATAGAAGCGATAAGCAACAGCATCAGACACCAGCGTAAGGGTGACTGAACTAGTGTCCAGAGCCCTCTTATACACCAGCCAGGAAGTAGATGGGAGAAGATTCAAGGTAACCAGGTATAAAACACCACCTGCGCCAATACTACAGCCTAACGCCTGTAAGTGACGCAGCAGACATCGAAATGCGTCGAAACTCGCGCCCAAACCCACGTCATCTGGATCAGCCGCAGCGCATAGGTAGAGGACAAGGGCGGCCAATGGAGGCTCCAAACACGGTTAAACCGCAGGCCAGGAGAGACACGGTAAATGATGCTGAAACGTCATACCCAGCCCCAGGCATACAACAGCTCCCAACCAAGAGACGCTGGGACTAAGGTGAGGTACACTGTGACACCATCTCAGAAGATCAGGCCCACAGAGTGCAGGGACAGATGTGTCAGTGGGATGAGGGGTACATGTAGGGGAGCACCCTACACATTCAGGGGCAGAGCAGGCAGGATACTCTGGTTCTGAGTCTGACACCTCGCAGGCTGGAGCTGAGGAGGAGAAGATCATGGATCCTCGCTATACAGAGGAGGAGAATAGTGCCCTTGTGGAGTCTGTATTGGTGAGGGAGCGTGTCCTCTTTCTGAGGGAGAGGGTCCCTGGCCTGGCTGTGAGGAGGAAGGCTGCCTGGAAATAGATCTGCAGCCGGGTGAATGCGGTGGCCACCCGCAGACAGGACATGGACTCTGTAAAAAAGAGATGGGGCAACCGAGGCACCAGAGGTGGTCCACCTGTACCCATCATCTTCAGCAGCTGGGAGGAGAGTCTGCGTCAGACTATGTCGTCCAGCGTTGTTGAGGGTCTCAGAAGGATCGGACATTGGGGATGAGAGGAGCCTCCACACTACCGGTAAGTGCATCATCACATTACCACACACCACATCAACCGACACAACCATCACACACAAATACAGTCACATTTCAACACATGCCCATCAGTCATCCACACAATTGCATCAACACAGCACACTGAGGGTTAAAAAATAGGACACAACACAAGCACAAATAGGAAAGTTTGACCAGGCCCAAACCTATCCAAGTCCCAGTTCAACCTTCATGTTGCTGTGTTGATCACACACAATCCACACAAACCATGCTTTCAAAATGTTGTATGTTAATCATTACTGTTCTACCACAATGTCACCCATGTACCCACAGGGAAACCAGCAACAATTCTTTGGCAACCCCTCCTGTACTCAAAGGGTTAACCAACAATAAATACAAATAGACAGGGTTAAGGTTACATGTTACACAGGGGACATTCATTAAGCAGTGAGAAAGAGATGATGGAGTGAAGTTAACCCTTTCATACCATCACTTCGCCAATTGCCATGTTAGTCTATGGAGACAATTCAAAAACATCTTTCAAGTTCTGAACATCCCAATGTATAGACTCCATAGGAAAACATTGGATATTGAGAAATGATATCACTGGAGAATTCATCATCTTTTCCACTTCACCTCCACTTGATCAGGTCTTCATCACCACTCACTGAATCCCAAAAAAGATGGATCAGGTCACACATCACAGTGCCCCTAAGAATAACTGGGTGTATGTGCAACGCACGGGCCTCAACATAAACAACATTCTTGAATTAAAGGAGGACCAAGTAGGCCTTTGTGTTGTTTATGCAATCTTTTACTCTCACTTGAGCTCTAATATCTCACATTTGGTTCCCACATGGATCCCGACGAGTGGTGATGCCATGGATGGATGTTAGACCATCCACTATTTGCACAATACACATGAGAATCAAATTTTAACCACTGTAGTTTGCTCACGAACAGGCCATGAATGATGGATATCTCTGATTGAGCAAGGCTGGGTCACCCAGACAGATAGATCAACTTATCCAAACAACAACAGGCCTTAATCAGAGATATCCTTCACTACTGACCTGATCTGTGGAGGACTGAACTTGTACATGCCTCATGTACAGGATCCTATCAAGTTCATCAATCTGTGATTGCCAGGGCGGTATCCAGTGCATCGCAACACAATGCATAGGATACCATCATGACAACCAGAGATTCACATTTCAATTATATCGTCTTGCATTCATTCTGTAATTGCCTACATTACTAATCACACAGCATTACAGTGTTGTATGACCATGATGTGGGTTGGATTTGAAAAACAGATAACTACCCCTTAGCATAACAACAGGGGCAACAATGTGAACATTCAGTTGTATCAGTTGTTGTGGTTTATAGGGGTTAACCAAACAGCTATTTGACTTAGCTAAGAGCTAACATGCAGGATAGATGGAACATTCAGCCAGATAGCCTATGATTCACACTCTGATTGTGACACTAACCTACCGTATAACACAGTGATCATCCTAAGGATTTAATGTGTAGCACACACACATTGAAAGCTTAGGGTGAGCATTGGGTTATCTAGTAAGTCCTGTTGATGTTTTACTAAGGGTGTAACAGACTTCCCCAGTGATATCACTTCTCCACTTAGTCTGTTTGTTTGGTAATGTAGCCCCTGTACTGAGATATATCAAACCAAAGCAATCTCACAACATTGGTTACATTGATCAACATGTAAACCGTGGACATGACATCATTGTGGAAGTAATGTCCCCTGTATCACCTCTTTATTACTCACAACACATATTAGTGTATCACTGCCATCATCTCCTTGAAGTAATACGTCACAAAGTTCACTCGTGGTCAAACAACTAGTGGACTCCTGTGATGTAGGTCATGCCTTCCTCTGTATGAGAAGACACTGAGAGATGTCTAATCCAACATTTATTTTCACAGATTGAATAGTGATGGTTCTCCTTTACTGTGTTTCACTCAACATTAAAACATACATGTGTTTTTTGTGTATATTGCATATATGCATTGAACACTTGTATGAGCATCCAAAAGGTAGTTTAACCCCTTCAGTGCCAGAGGCTCGGGCCATTTCCTGTACCCTGCAGGCCAGACACTTTTTCAGCATTTTTGCTATCCTTCTATTTAGGCTTGATTTCCTCTGGGGATTTTTAGTTAAATATGGAAAACTATATGTTGTTTTTTTCAGAACGAATTGAGCTTTCTCGTGGTACCTTTCATGAATAGAATTTAACATTGTGCAAAAAGCTATGATGTCATAATGACAAAAAAAGTGAAAATTTACTCATTTTGCTAAAATCACATACTATGTATAAAAAACATTTACCTTGATTGAAAAAGTTTCAATTATTTGAAAAAGCCCTGAGTCCTCCAAGTAAAAAAATACCAAATTTGTATAGTTTTACCTACGTCCATGGCTAGCGTCGAGCCCTAATCACCAGCAACGCAAAATGACATTTTCAACTTTATGAGCTAAAATGCGCTTTCTAGTGTTTTGTGGTACATCTACCCTAAAACAATGGAATAACTATATAAAACTATACATTTCTGAAAAGTAGACAACCTGCTGCATCTAATGAGGGGTAACTTGCCTTCTTGCCCAAAGCCTGTTGTGCCCAAATTCCTCCAGAATTTGGCAGGAAAAAATGGCATTTTCTTACATTCTGCCATGTCATCTGTACTGAAATCTGTGAAAACCATGGAATTTCTAACTGTATTCATTAGCTAGTACTCTTTGGAGAAAAATGACACCTCATTGGTATGAGTTCACCTAACTTAGGGGGTGCTACAAGTACAAAACGACACCTATTGCAACCTCTAATTTTTCTAACATTTTCTCAAACATTACTTGTCTGTACAAAAATGGTTATAACAACTACAGAAGTGAAGAAAGGCTACACAAACCATGCCATTTTGGAAAGAAGACAACCTTCCGCATCTAATGAGGGATGAGTTGCCTTCTTATCCCAAACCTGTTGTGCCCAAATGCTTCCAGAAGGTGGAAGCCCCTTCAAATGTACTGAAATCTGTGAAAACAATGGAATTTCCAACTGTATTCATTAGCTAGTACTCTTAGGAGAAAAATGACACCCCATTTGAATAAGTCGACCTACCTTAGCGGGTTCAGAAGCACATCATTTCACATACCTGTTTGCTTCCTCGAAAATGACTGCTTATACTAAAATGTTCATAACTGTTAGAGACATGAAGGAAAGGTATAAAAGTCATACCATTGTGGAAAGTAGACATTCACCCGCATCAAATGAGGGGTCACTTGCCTTTCTATCCCTGGGCTGAAGTGCAAAATATTTCCAAAAGCTGGCGCTATAGGAATAAATACTTGCTTTTTTTACATTTCCACCACTTCAAAGATACTAAAATCTTTGAAAACCATAACATTTCCTACTGTATTCAGTACCTGCTACCAACTTGAGTAAAATGGTAGCCCATTTGTGTGGGTTAACATATAATATGTGGGTGCTAGGAACACTTACGTAAACCTGACACTTTTGTTTTTGAAATTATCTGCTTGCACTCAAATGGTTATAACCATAATAGATATGCAGGAAAGGTAGAGAAACAATGTCATTTTGGAAAGAAAACAACCTGCCGCATCTAATGAGGGGTCACTTGCCTTCTTACCCAAAGGCTGGTGTGCACAAATGCTTCCAGGAGGTGGTGCTAATAAAAAAAGGCATTTTCTTACATTTATGTCCCTTCAAATGTATGGAACTCTGTGAAAACCATGGAATTTTCATCTGCATTCAATATCTAGTGCTCTTAGGAGTCAAATGACACCCCATTGTTATGTGTTGACCTACCTTAGGGGGGACTAGAAGTAGAAAACTACACCTACTACAACCTCTGATGTTTCTAACATTTTCTCAAACTTGACTTTCCTGTACAAAAATGGTTATAACACCTTCAGAATTGAAGAAAAGGTAGATAAACCATACCATTTTGGAAAGAAGACAACCTGCCGCATCTAATGAGGGGTCACTTGCCTTTTTACCCCTAAGTTAGTTGGCACAACTATTTCAAGAATATGGTGCTACAGGAAAAAAAGCAAACATGTTTTTTACACATCAGTCACTTCAAAGATACTAAAGTGGTTCAACGGCATGGGATTTCCTAGGAGGACTTCTTGCCAGCCTAAGAAAAATGGTACCCCACTGCTGTGGGTTGACATACCAATTTGGGTGACAGGAGCATAGCTGCCAGTGAAACAGGGATGGGAAACTGTGTATGTGTGATTTTGTGGCTAACAGATGAAAGAAGCTAGGGCATCAGCCGGTATACGTGCAGAACTGTGACTACCAGTGTATCAAAGTGAGTGGGAGGGTGAGGGGGTTAGGCAGTGTGTGTGAGTATGAGCAGAGAAGCAAGGATGGTGGTGATGGTAGGGCAGTGTCTGATAGTGTGTATGGGGGATCTGTGACTACCAGTGTGCACTGTATGTCTCCCTCATACAACGTTTGATTTGAAAGTGGTTTTTGAAGGGATTGTGAGAGCTAGGGCTTGGGGTGTTGGTTGCTAGGTTTATGAGGAGCGTGTGGGTGTGTTTTGGGGCTGGATGGAGTATGTTATCAGGCTGTGGGAGCTAGGGTTGGAGTGGTAGGGTGTTGGGGTTAGTAGGGTATTGGGGGTTGGTGTGGTCAGAGCTAGGAGTCCTAGGGTTGGAGTGGTTGGTGTGGGTTGGTTGTACTAGGGTTGGGAATAGGAGAAAAGGAATGGTTGTGAAGGTAACTGGGGTAGGTGTTGCTGGGGTAAAGAGGTTGGGGTAGGTGTTGTTGGGGTTGGGGTGGGGAGTGTTGGTTGGGTTTCTATGGCTGGGGAATGAGTGTTATTAGGGTTTGTGAGGTTTGAGTGTGGAGAGTTGGGGTTCTGAGGGTTGGGACATTTGCTAGGGTTAGGGCTTCAGGGGTTGTGAGGGTTGTTGGGGCTGGGATTTTGGAGGTTCTACCAGTAGGCAGTGGAAACAGGCTGCAGGTCAGGCTGGGGAATGGGACTGCCAGTTGGCTGTGGAACCAGGCAGGGGGATACGGTACGTGGGGGAGGGGTTGGAGGCATTGTGTGTGCATGCAACAGGAGTGCCCAATGCACTGCAAAGCAATGTGTTGGACCCTCTGTTGCACACAAAGAGTTTTTTTTTTTAATTATTATTTTGTATTGATACCGAGGCGGTATCAGGAACACTCCTGTTGTCCCCCATCAAGGTCTAAAAACAGAATAATGAAAAAAAAAGTGTGTGCGTATGTCATAGGGGGTCCAACGCATTGCAAAGCACTGCGTTGGACCCTCCCTGTGGCAAGTGCATTTTTGGGGATTTTTCCTCCAATTTTTTGTGTAGACCTCGTTGGGGGCATCAGAACCCATACAATGAGGTCTGAATAAAAAAAATAAAAGGGGGAAAAAAAAAGTGTCCAGTGGATTGCAAAGCATTGGGCTCTTGTGGCACACAAAGGGTTATTTTTTTTATTGTTACTTTGTATTCAGATGGCCACCAAGCAAGCTCTGATTACAAAGTAATGATAAAAGCCCTGTGTGTGCCACAGGAAGGGGGTCTGCATTAAACACACACAGGGTTCATTTTTTTTATTTATTTTTTTTGTTTTCAAACCTCGTAGGGGACATCAGGACCCCTCCTGGTGTCCTCTCAGGTATTGATCTCCCAGCCAATCAACATGGAGATGAAAAGCTCTCCTGCCCTTCTCTCCTACCACTGGTAGAAGTGAATGGGACCAGGGAAACTTCCCTAACTTAATCGGTGACTATGTCACCGATGACATTGGGAGGCTTCCCCTGGTCCCGCCCACTCCTACCCAGAAGTTCAGGTAGGAGAAAGGGGGAAGGAGAAGCTCTGCGTCTCCTTCTTACATATTGATCTCCCAGCACGATCGGCTGGGAGATCAATAACTGGGGAGGCATGAGGAGTGATCCTCAATCCCCCCAAGAGTGCCAGGCTGCATTTCAGCTGAAATGCGGCCACTGCACTCCGGTTATACTGGCTTTTGCAGTGACTGCATTTTAGCTGTTCAATGTTCGAGCGTGGCACAGCGGGTACAGCTGTGTCCACTCGTACATTGTACCCACCTGGCAATTTAGGGGTTAAACTAGGAAAGAATACTGTAGAAACACTACTGACCTGCTCATGTTTTGTCAACAAGGTTTGATAACTCTGCATATGAGCATTCTTACTGTTCAGGATTGATACCTGGATGTTAGGAAACACATACATTTGTGTCTTCTATGGATATGTGAATGTTCCAGTTGCGATTGCTGTGAACATCAGATTAAACATTGCATCACCAACACAAGCACTTGAAACATCAAGGGTTGAGCTTCATGGAAGTCCTGTCAAGGCTTCAGTTCAGTCACATGGAAACGCCTCTGTTCCAGGATGGATCATGCTATGGATGCCTGTGGGACAAGACAACAGGATATGGAACAGAACCCTCAAACTGATCGTCATGCAACAGCTACAACATCATTATTCCCTTAATCCTTGCCGTTACAGGGGAGTAAATAACCATTGCTTTGTAATGTGTTGTCTACTCGACTGTAACTCATTATGGGTGAAATTGAGGGGATGTCAACCAGCCCTAGGGATATGTGCTCCTGAAATAAATGCACACATCACCAAATATGTCCACACACACACACACACACACACACACACGGGTCAACATAGTGTCCCTTGAAATCTGATCCAGTTTTCATGACGTCTATACTGTGTAACACATTACAACTGTGATTCCATCCATCTGCTGCTCTTTTCAGCTATACTAAACTACAGGTCCCACGTTCACTCCAGTGGCCCTTTAACACCTGATGTGACAGAGTGTTATCCAATGCATTCCATTGGATAAGGCTTCTTGCCACAAGGGTACCGTGGTTCACATGCCTATGATCATGGCAAATCACATTAGTTGGTGTCAATCAAGCCCTAGTATATGCTAAACATGGGTAATGTGCTGTACCTTTGTTCTCATGGGGGCGTGCGTGATATCTTGAGGTAGCAAAGTCAACATCGAGGAAGGAATGGAAGATGGTTTTGGAATCCCCACACACAAATATGCCACGTCCATGGTATGGATGATGTTTGGGGCCATAATGCTGCCAGTACAGTGCTGTGTCAATGTTCCTGTGGGGTGAAACAGAACATCATGTGCAGTGTGGTTAGTGTATTGGTACCAATTCAAAGGACTAATGGAGGACTTGCATGGATTGTGTGAATGCCTGTGTTATACTCACTGCTGAAATGCTTCCTGATCAGCCTGTGTCTCATCTGTGCCCCTCTCAGGGTCTCCTCACCATGGCCAGTGTCAATGGGCACTTCAGGTATAGGGGGGGCCTGGATATCATCCACAAGACTAGTGTCCACTGCGATGTTGTACAGTACTGCACACGCCATTATTATGTTGCGCACTTTGCCTGGGGCATACTGCATTGCTCCCAATGAGTGATCCAGACATCGAAATTGTGATTTTAGGAGCCCAAAAGTCCACTCAATGGCATTCCTCATTGTGGCATGAGCCTGGCTGTATCAATCCTGGGCATCCGTTTGGGGATTTGTGACCGGTGTCAGTAGCCAGGATTTGCAGCCATAGCCAGAATCACCAGTGGAACATGATTGAGATGGTGAGAAAGGGCACACGTGTTGTGTGAATGATGTTTTATGAGGTGAACATACTAGCTGTGAGTGGAGAGCATGCTGAGCAGTGTTGTGTGTACACCAGTGGATGTAGTGTGATTTAGTATTGTTAACCCACCCAGAAGCCATCCCCCTGTATACGTTCCTTTCTCTAAGCCTCTGTGTACATGACCAATGGGAGGGTGTTTGTTGTCCAGGTAAGTGTTTCCCGGTGTGTTTGTGTTATAAAATTCTGCAGTGTTTTGATTGGTGTGTAGCTGTCAGTTGTGAGTGTGACGCTGTGGGGTGCAGGTTGTGTCTCTATCGTGTGGTGATTTTGCCCAGGGGAGGTTGTTTTGGATTGACAGGTGTCCGTCCTGTGTATTAATCCCCATTGTTCCGTGTCATGTTGTGTTGTGTCGATGAGTTTTTGGAAGGAGTTGTCCCTGTGCTGTTGTTAGGTTGTTGTGGTGTGTGTGAGTGATTTGTGGTGTATGGGCATGGTTTTTGTGTCAGTTGGGCATTGCACGGGTTAATTTTCCCATTTGCATTCTTGTGCAGTATGCTGTTTTATTTTGTGCGATGGTTTCTTTTTGCCGTTATGTGCTTTATGGCTAACAAAACTGAGTCTTAATTTTTGCCCGCTAAATTGATCTTTTTTTCAGCAGTTAGCAGTTCTGCACTCCTTTACATGGCTCTGGGGAATCTTGTTGCATGATTCTCAATGCATGTAAGATTATCGGTCGTAAGGATTAGCTAACTGCCATTAGTTGTTCTTTAAATGGCTTATTGCATGTTAAAACACACAAAGGCAGTTTTTTTTGCTAACGCCTGCCTTTAAATCTACCCCACGAGCTCATACAAATTCTCACTCACATGCTGTCACTGTCACATGCTGTTGCTGAAACCTAATATCACACACAGTTGTTCAAACACAATTTCACATGCTGTTGCTAATTGATAGAGAGTTGCATCCATCTAGACACAGACAGTTCAACCCACAATGACAAAATTATTGAGGCTATTGTAGACATTGTCCATACCTTAGTGTAAAACAAGAAAAAACAACCCGAATAGCAAAAGAAACAGTTGTCATGATGAAAAAGCAACAAGAATGAAGAAAAACATATTAGAAACAGAGTAGAATATGAAGAAATGTACATGGATAAAAAAAAGCTCATTGAAGTGTTAGTAATGTCTAAAAAACTTTTTTTGCATGTAAAAGAGCTTAAAAAGCTGATCTAAATGCAAAAAACCGTATCTCTCAAACCGCTATGGTTTAAGAGATACGGGCGTTTAAAGTTTGATTTCTCCTACTGACAGCTGTAAAGCTGTCAGCAGGAGATTCGTGTCGGTCGACACGCTGGCGCTTGAGAAGTGCCGAGATCTCGTTACTTACACGGAATCCCTTCATTGGAATGGTCTAAAACATGTACCTGGTGTTCAGTCGCACGTTTTAGACCATTCCAATGAAGGGATTCCGTGTAAGTAACGAGATCCCGGCACTTCTCAAGCGCCAGCATGTCGACCGACACAAATCTCCTGCTGACAGCTTTACAGCTGCATTGACTATCGTGGGTTAAATAAGCTGATGGCAAAGTATGCTTACCCGATACCACTCATCACCGAGCTGTTTGATAGACTTAAGGATTCCTCGATTTTCACCAAGTTAGACCTACGTGCGGCTTACAATTTGATATGAATCAGAGCCGGTGATGAGTGGAAAACTGTCTTCAATACGAGATCTGGGCACTATGAATATCTAATCATGCCATTTGGTCTGTGTAATGCCCCCGCAGTTTTTCAAGAACTAATTTATGACGTCCTCAGAGATATGTTACAGTCATGTGTCGTAGTTTATCTTGACGACATACTTATCCACTCCAAAGACTTGTCGCAACACATCAAGGATGTGTCTGAAGTACTGCAACGATTACGAAAAAATAAGCTATTTTGTAAAGTGGAAAAATGTGAGTTCCACAAAACCAGTGTACCATTTTTGGGGTTTATAATTGGCAGAGATGGTATTGCCATGGACAAGGAAATATTGACGGCAGTCCTACAGTGGCCTAAACCTAAGAGTCTGAAAGCCATCCAGCGATTTCTAGGTTTTGCCAATTATTATAGGAAGTTTATTAAGAATTTCTCTTCCATTGTTAAACCCCTGATTGATCTTACGCATAAGGGCGCTAACCCAGCTCTTTGGCCGGTGGCTGCGGAAGAGGCCTTTGAGACATTGAAGGTAGCCTTTGCTAATGCTCCTGTGTTATCCCACCCCAATCCATTACTTTCGTTTACGTTAGAGGTGGACGCCTCAGATATCGGGGTTGGGGCAGTACTCTCTCAACGACAAGTCAAAGGTGCTACACTTAGACCCTGTGGGTTCTTTTCAAAGAAATTAATGGGAGCCCAAAGCCATTATGAGATTGGTGATAGAGAGTTACTGGCCATTATCCTCTCTCTTAAGGAATGGCGTCATTTACTTGAAGGCACAAAAAATCCTGTTTTGATTCTGCCTAATCATAAGAATCTGACATCTCTCTGAGGCCAAATGATTGTCATCTCTCCAGGCGAGATGGGCATTATGTCACGGTTTATTATGACTCTCAGACACAAGTTTTAGGTAAAAAAAAATCAATTTTATTGAAATAATAAATGATAACTTAGGATGGCAATAACATACATATATATATATACAGAATATAGCACAGACAGAAGGCAGACTCTACCGGTCCTGTCAATATACCGGACAGGACAGTCTTTAGGCTCTACCGGCCTTGCCAATACCGGGTAAGGCAACCTGCAGATGGAATAGCATAACGGTTTTACCGGCCTTACCAAATTACCGGGCAAGGCAGCCTCAATAGATACACAATGTAGGCTCTACCGGCCCTGCCAATACCGGGTAAGGCAACCTCAGATGGAATGTGGCAAAAGGTTCTACCGGCCTTACCAATACCGGGCAGGGCAGCCCAGAGATAATAGCAGCAGTCAGATGGAACTGGCAAATTAGCAGAATCGTTAAGCAGCAAGGCTTTGGAGCAAACCAGCGTCCGCACGCTGGAAACAACACTGAATAGTATAGCCGTTAGGCTTAGCGAGCAAACCAGTGACCGCACACTGGAGTAACAAGCGAGTAGTATAGCCGCAAGGCTTAGGAGCAAACCAGCGTCCGCACGCTGGGACCAACACAAAATTGTATAGCCGATAGGCTTTGGAGCAAACCAGTGACCGCACACTGGTGTAACAAGTGAGTTTGTATAGCCGCAAGGCTTAGGAGCAAACCAGCGTCCGCACGCTGGGACCAACACAGATTTGTATAGCTGATAGGCTTTGGAGCAAACCAGTGACCGCACACTGGTGTAACAAGCGAGTTTGTATAGCCGCAAGGCTTAGGAGCAAACCAGCGTCCGCACGCTGGGACCAACACAGATTGGTATAGCTGAAAGGCTTTGGAGCAAACCAGTGACCGCACACTGGTGTAACAAGTGAGTTTGTATAGCCGCAAGGCTTAGGAGCAAACCAGCGTCCGCACGCTGGGACCAACACAGATTTGTATAGCTGATAGGCTTTGGAGCAAACCAGTGACCGCACACTGGTGTAACAAGCGAGTTTGTATAGCCGCAAGGCTTAGGAGCAAACCAGCGTCCGCACGCTGGGACCAACACGGAATTGTAGCAATGTCACCAACGCGACCAGGCAGAAGGTCGCCAGGATACTGAAGACAGGTGATGAGATGACAGGAACCAGCAACGATCAGTCAGGTCAGAAAACAGCAGAGAAGTTCAGCAGGAACTGCAACACCAGAGACTAGGCCGGAACCAGGACTGGAAGTACTTCAGCATGCAGGAAACACTGGAACAGTAGAGATCAGGAACTCAGGAACACATGAGATCAGGAACTCAGGATCACTGGAACAGAGGCCCAGCTATCACTAGCATAGTGATAGCAAGAAGGTCAGAAACAACACGAAAGGGCACTCAAAGGGTGCCCAATCCAGGTTTAAATAGTCAATAAGAGGCGGGCTATCTGCAGACAGCCAATAGAAGCCCCCTACTGGTGACAGACAAGTAACTGCAGCAAATCACGGGCACCGTGATAGTACCCCCCTTTCAAAGACCCCCTCTCCTAGAATAGGGTTTAGGTTTCTGCGGGTAATTGGCATGAAAGGCCCTAGTTAACCTAGGTGCATGAAGGTCCGTACTATCCACCCATGATCGATCCTCAGGACCATACCCTTTCCAATGTACCAGGTACTGTACCCTTCCTCTAAGCCTACGGGAATCAATAATGCTCTGAACCTCGTACTCCTCCTGGCCCTCGACCTCAACAGGTCCTGGCACCACAGGTGTGGTAGTATAGCGATTGCAAACCAGAGGCTTAAGAAGGGATACATGGAACACATTATGGATACGCATGGATGCAGGTAGGTCTAGTGCATAGGAGACAGGGTTAATTTTGCGAATAACTCTGTATGGACCAATAAACCGAGGAGCCAACTTATTAGACGGAACCTGCAGCTTGAGATTTCTGGAGGAAAGCCATACTCTATCCCCAACCTGAAAGGAAACCGCTGGAAGCCTTCTGCGATTAGCATGGTGCTGATGACGCTGAAATGACTGACCAAGTGCCCTCTGAACTTGTGCCCATGTGGAACGGAGTTGCTCGATATGCTCATCCAGAGCTGGAATCTGTTGCGTCTGAAATGAGTCTGGAAGCAAACAGGGCTGGAACCCATAATTAATCAGAAACGGAGAGCTACCAGATGAAGAATTGACCGCACAGTTCCTGGCGAACTCTGCCCAAGGCAACAAGTCGGACCAATTATCATGATGGTCAGTAACGAAACAACGGAGAAATTGTTCCAAGCCCTGATTAGCTCGTTCAGCGGCTCCATTGGTCTGGGGATGGTAGGCAGAGGAGAAGGACAGCTGTATGCCCATCTGTTGGCAAGATGCCCTCCAAAATCTAGACACAAACTGGCTCCCCCTGTCAGACACCAGTACCCTAGGCACTCCATGCAACCGGAATACTTCTCTGGCGAACACCATTGCCAATTCCTTCGCTGAAGGAAGACCACGGAGGGGCACGAAATGAGCCATTTTAGAAAACCTGTCCACCACCATGAATATAAAGGAGTACCCCTTCGACATAGGCAACTCTCCCATAAAATCAATGGAAACATGAGACCAGGGGCGTTCGCCATTAGGCACCGGTTGAAGCAAGCCCACAGGGAGATGTCTCGGGGTCTTAGCGCGGGCGCAGGTGGCACAGGCATTCGTAAATTCGGCACAATCGTTTCTCATGGAAGGCCACCAAAATAACTGAGAAAGGGACCATAACAATTGGTCTCTACCAATATGTCCCGCAGCCTTAGAGGAATGGTAGGTTTCGAGCAGCCTAGTACGAAATGATTCAGTGACAAAACATTTGCCCACTGGGGTTTCATGGGGAGCGGACCCCTGAGAGGCCAGGATCTCCTCCCCTAGAGGAGAAGTGATACTCGTGCGTATAGTAGCCAGTATTCTATCAGGTTGGATGATAGGAGCTGGTGCTTCCACTCTGTCACTGTCGGCCTCAAATTGTCTTGACAGTGCATCAGCCCTGATATTTTTTGACCCTGGTAAATATGATACAATGAAATTAAATCGAGACAGGAACAGTGCCCACCTGGCCTGACGAGAGGACAATCTCTTGGCCTCCGAGAGATAGGTCAGATTCTTATGATCTGTTAGGATTAAGACAGGATTCTTAGTACCTTCAAGCAAATGACGCCATTCCTTAAGAGCAAGGATAATGGCCAATAATTCTCTGTCACCTATCTCATAGTGGCTTTGAGTGACAGTCAACTTTTTAGAGAAAAACCCACAAGGTCTGAGAGTTCCACCTTTCTCGTGTCGCTGCGAAAGTACTGCCCCGACCCCAATATCTGAGGCATCAACCTCTAACGTAAATGGAAGTAAAGGATTGGGGTGGGATAACACAGGAGCCGCAGCAAATGCCAGCTTCAAATTCTCAAAGGCTTTCTCAGCAGATACCGGCCAACAAGAAGGATTAGCACCCTTGTGCGTAAGATCGGACAGAGGTTTGACAATGGAAGAAAAGTTCTTAATAAACCTCCTATAATAATTAGAGAAACCCAGGAAACGCTGTATGGCTTTAAGACCCTTGGGTTTTGGCCATTGTAGGACAGCTGACAACTTTTCTTTGTCCATGGCAATGCCATCATTGCCAATTATGAACCCCAAGAATGGCACACTGGTTCTATGAAACTCACATTTTTCCATTTTACAAAATAATTTGTTCTCACGGAGTCGTAGCAATACTGCGGATACATCTTTGATGTGCTGTGCCATGTTTTGGGAGTAAATCAGTATATCGTCGAGGTACACCACAACACATGTCTGTAACATATCTCTCAGAACATCATTTATCAGTTCCTGGAAAACTGCGGGTGCATTACACAGCCCAAAAGGCATTACTAGATACTCGTAGTGCCCAGCTCGAGTATTAAAGGCAGTTTTCCACTCATCACCTGCTCGAATGCGAACCAGATTGTAAGCGGCCCGTAGGTCCAACTTGGTAAATATCGAAGCGCCCTTAAGCCTGTCAAAAAGCTCGGTGATGAGTGGTATTGGGTATGCGTTTTTTGCCATTAGTTTATTCAAGCCCCGGTAGTCAATGCATGGTCTTAATTCGCCATTTTTCTTTTTTACAAAAAAGAACCCAGCCCCATCTGGAGAGGTAGATTTACGTATGATCCCTCTAGCAAGGGCATCAGAAATGTAATCCTCCATAGCCTTATTTTCATCACAAGATAATGGATAAGTGCGTCCTTTCGGAGGTACTGCACCAGGCTGCAATTCAATGCAACAATCATAAGGTCTATGCTGGGGTAGCATACTAGCCTCTCCTTTGCTAAAAACATCGCCAAACTGTTGGTACACATCCGGCATAGCAGAGGAGGTGCACATGACCTTAATAGGCTGGATGACGCACTTGTCCATACAAAACTGGGACCAAGCAGCAATTTCACACTTTTTCCAATCGAATTGTGGGTTATGTAACTGTAACCACGGAAATCCCAATATCACCGCATGGTGCGGGGAATTAATCAGTTGAAACTGCTGCTCTTCTCTGTGAAGTGCCCCAATAGTCATAGACAATGGCATAGTTTCAAATATAACCTGAGGCGGTTCTAAGGGTCTACCATCAATCGCTTCAATAGTCAAGGGGTTTTCTCTTTCAATGCGTGGAACTCCGTGCAATTCAGCAAAGGTATTATCCATAAAATACCCTGCTGCACCGGAGTCAACCAAGGCCAAAACCTCCACAGAGCGTTGTGCCCAAGACAATACCACCTGTATGGTGGGTTTCATTATGCCCGACACTGGGGACGATTGTACACCACCTAGGGCCTGTCCCCCAAGATACCCTAGGTGTGTGCGTTTCCCGGACGTACCGGACAGGAATTTAGCAAGTGCCCTTTTTTACCGCAGTATAAACATAACCCTTGTTTTTTGCGATATATTCTCTCTGCCTTGGATAGTCTAGTGAAGCCTATTTCCATAGGTTCACTTGTTTCCCGTACTGGTTCACTAGACTTCAATGCCAAGGGAGGGATGGGTGGGCAAAACATGCTACTAGGCTCATTATTTTTTGACCGTAACTTACGATCTCTGGCAATTGATCTCTCCCGTATTCTGGAGTCAATTATCATAACATACTCAATGTAATCATCTAGATCAATAGGTAGATCTTTAGCAGCGATTTCGTCTTTAATGTGGTCATTCAGGCCTTGAGAGAAGGCTGCCAATAATGCCTCGTTATTCCAACCTACCTCTGCTGCCAATGTGCGGAATTCGATGGCATAGTCGCCCACTGTACGCCTGCCCTGTTGTATCTCCATAAGGCGTTTGGCAGCAGAGGTGGTTCTACCAGGAGGCTCAAACACTCTTCGAAAGGAACGCACAAATTCACTAAAGTTCTTAGTACAAGGTTTAGCATTCTCCCACAAGGGGTTAGCCCAAGCCAATGCTCTGCCAGTGAGCAGTGATATCGTGAACCCCACTTTACTACGATCATTGGGAAATGCGTGTGCCGTCAATTCCATAAAGATTTCGAGTTGATTGATGAACCCTCTGCAGAGACTAGGGTCACCATCATATCTTAGCGGCAAGGGTGCAGAAGCCGTTAACCCTTTAACAGTACCCCCTAGGGGTCTGGTATCACTTTCTGGTGTCTGACTTGGCGAGACCACCGGGCTAGAGCTAGATTGGTCAGCAGGTACCGTGCGTTCAAGGATCGTTTGAATTGCAACTGCCAACTGATCCAAACGTTGCTCGAGCACATCCATCCTCCAATGGATATTCTGTGCGTTACCTTCACCCTTGCTGTCTGAGGTCATGGCCCTTTCGTACTGTCACGGTTTATTATGACTCTCAGACACAAGTTTTAGGTAAAAAAAAATCAATTTTATTGAAATAATAAATGATAACTTAGGATGGCAATAACATACATATATATATATACAGAATATAGCACAGACAGAAGGCAGACTCTACCGGTCCTGTCAATATACCGGACAGGACAGTCTTTAGGCTCTACCGGCCTTGCCAATACCGGGTAAGGCAACCTGCAGATGGAATAGCATAACGGTTTTACCGGCCTTACCAAATTACCGGGCAAGGCAGCCTCAATAGATACACAATGTAGGCTCTACCGGCCCTGCCAATACCGGGTAAGGCAACCTCAGATGGAATGTGGCAAAAGGTTCTACCGGCCTTACCAATACCGGGCAGGGCAGCCCAGAGATAATAGCAGCAGTCAGATGGAACTGGCAAATTAGCAGAATCGTTAAGCAGCAAGGCTTTGGAGCAAACCAGCGTCCGCACGCTGGAAACAACACTGAATAGTATAGCCGTTAGGCTTAGCGAGCAAACCAGTGACCGCACACTGGAGTAACAAGCGAGTAGTATAGCCGCAAGGCTTAGGAGCAAACCAGCGTCCGCACGCTGGGACCAACACAAAATTGTATAGCCGATAGGCTTTGGAGCAAACCAGTGACCGCACACTGGTGTAACAAGTGAGTTTGTATAGCCGCAAGGCTTAGGAGCAAACCAGCGTCCGCACGCTGGGACCAACACAGATTTGTATAGCTGATAGGCTTTGGAGCAAACCAGTGACCGCACACTGGTGTAACAAGCGAGTTTGTATAGCCGCAAGGCTTAGGAGCAAACCAGCGTCCGCACGCTGGGACCAACACAGATTGGTATAGCTGAAAGGCTTTGGAGCAAACCAGTGACCGCACACTGGTGTAACAAGTGAGTTTGTATAGCCGCAAGGCTTAGGAGCAAACCAGCGTCCGCACGCTGGGACCAACACAGATTTGTATAGCTGATAGGCTTTGGAGCAAACCAGTGACCGCACACTGGTGTAACAAGCGAGTTTGTATAGCCGCAAGGCTTAGGAGCAAACCAGCGTCCGCACGCTGGGACCAACACGGAATTGTAGCAATGTCACCAACGCGACCAGGCAGAAGGTCGCCAGGATACTGAAGACAGGTGATGAGATGACAGGAACCAGCAACGATCAGTCAGGTCAGAAAACAGCAGAGAAGTTCAGCAGGAACTGCAACACCAGAGACTAGGCCGGAACCAGGACTGGAAGTACTTCAGCATGCAGGAAACACTGGAACAGTAGAGATCAGGAACTCAGGAACACATGAGATCAGGAACTCAGGATCACTGGAACAGAGGCCCAGCTATCACTAGCATAGTGATAGCAAGAAGGTCAGAAACAACACGAAAGGGCACTCAAAGGGTGCCCAATCCAGGTTTAAATAGTCAATAAGAGGCGGGCTATCTGCAGACAGCCAATAGAAGCCCCCTACTGGTGACAGACAAGTAACTGCAGCAAATCACGGGCACCGTGATAGTACCCCCCTTTCAAAGACCCCCTCTCCTAGAATAGGGTTTAGGTTTCTGCGGGTAATTGGCATGAAAGGCCCTAGTTAACCTAGGTGCATGAAGGTCCGTACTATCCACCCATGATCGATCCTCAGGACCATACCCTTTCCAATGTACCAGGTACTGTACCCTTCCTCTAAGCCTACGGGAATCA
The DNA here is from genome assembly GCA_037306005.1 of Rhinophrynus dorsalis. NCBI lineage: Eukaryota > Metazoa > Chordata > Amphibia > Anura > Rhinophrynidae > Rhinophrynus > Rhinophrynus dorsalis. The sequence continues at coordinate 128,584 of CM074718.1, read as the reverse complement.
ATAATGCTCTGAACCTCGTACTCCTCCTGGCCCTCGACCTCAACAGGTCCTGGCACCACAGGTGTGGTAGTATAGCGATTGCAAACCAGAGGCTTAAGAAGGGATACATGGAACACATTATGGATACGCATGGATGCAGGTAGGTCTAGTGCATAGGAGACAGGGTTAATTTTGCAAATAACTCTGTATGGACCAATAAACCGAGGAGCCAACTTATTAGACGGAACCTGCAGCTTGAGATTTCTGGAGGAAAGCCATACTCTATCCCCAACCTGAAAGGAAACCGCTGGAAGCCTTCTGCGATTAGCATGGTGCTGATGACGCTGAAATGACTGACCAAGTGCCCTCTGAACTTGTGCCCATGTGGAACGGAGTTGCTCGATATGCTCATCCAGAGCTGGAATCTGTTGCGTCTGAAATGAGTCTGGAAGCAAACAGGGCTGGAACCCATAATTAATCAGAAACGGAGAGCTACCAGATGAAGAATTGACCGCACAGTTCCTGGCGAACTCTGCCCAAGGCAACAAGTCGGACCAATTATCATGATGGTCAGTAACGAAACAACGGAGAAATTGTTCCAAGCCCTGATTAGCTCGTTCAGCGGCTCCATTGGTCTGGGGATGGTAGGCAGAGGAGAAGGACAGCTGTATGCCCATCTGTTGGCAAGATGCCCTCCAAAATCTAGACACAAACTGGCTCCCCCTGTCAGACACCAGTACCCTAGGCACTCCATGCAACCGGAATACTTCTCTGGCGAACACCATTGCCAATTCCTTCGCTGAAGGAAGACCACGGAGGGGCACGAAATGAGCCATTTTAGAAAACCTGTCCACCACCATGAATATAAAGGAGTACCCCTTCGACATAGGCAACTCTCCCATAAAATCAATGGAAACATGAGACCAGGGGCGTTCGCCATTAGGCACCGGTTGAAGCAAGCCCACAGGGAGATGTCTCGGGGTCTTAGCGCGGGCGCAGGTGGCACAGGCATTCGTAAATTCGGCACAATCGTTTCTCATGGAAGGCCACCAAAATAACTGAGAAAGGGACCATAACAATTGGTCTCTACCAATATGTCCCGCAGCCTTAGAGGAATGGTAGGTTTCGAGCAGCCTAGTACGAAATGATTCAGCGACAAAACATTTGCCCACTGGGGTTTCATGGGGAGCGGACCCCTGAGAGGCCAGGATCTCCTCCCCTAGAGGAGAAGTGATACTCGTGCGTATAGTAGCCAGTATTCTATCAGGTTGGATGATAGGAGCTGGTGCTTCCACTCTGTCACTGTCGGCCTCAAATTGTCTTGACAGTGCATCAGCCCTGATATTTTTTGACCCTGGTAAATATGATACAATGAAATTAAATCGAGACAGGAACAGTGCCCACCTGGCCTGACGAGAGGACAATCTCTTGGCCTCCGAGAGATAGGTCAGATTCTTATGATCTGTTAGGATTAAGACAGGATTCTTAGTACCTTCAAGCAAATGACGCCATTCCTTAAGAGCAAGGATAATGGCCAATAATTCTCTGTCACCTATCTCATAGTGGCTTTGAGTGACAGTCAACTTTTTAGAGAAAAACCCACAAGGTCTGAGAGTTCCACCTTTCTCGTGTCGCTGCGAAAGTACTGCCCCGACCCCAATATCTGAGGCATCAACCTCTAACGTAAATGGAAGTAAAGGATTGGGGTGGGATAACACAGGAGCCGCAGCAAATGCCAGCTTCAAATTCTCAAAGGCTTTCTCAGCAGATACCGGCCAACAAGAAGGATTAGCACCCTTGTGCGTAAGATCGGACAGAGGTTTGACAATGGAAGAAAAGTTCTTAATAAACCTCCTATAATAATTAGCGAAACCCAGGAAACGCTGTATGGCTTTAAGACCCTTGGGTTTTGGCCATTGTAGGACAGCTGACAACTTTTCTTTGTCCATGGCAATGCCATCATTGCCAATTATGAACCCCAAGAATGGCACACTGGTTCTATGAAACTCACATTTTTCCATTTTACAAAATAATTTGTTCTCACGGAGTCGTAGCAATACTGCGGATACATCTTTGATGTGCTGTGCCATGTTTTGGGAGTAAATCAGTATATCGTCGAGGTACACCACAACACATGTCTGTAACATATCTCTCAGAACATCATTTATCAGTTCCTGGAAAACTGCGGGTGCATTACACAGCCCAAAAGGCATTACTAGATACTCGTAGTGCCCAGCTCGAGTATTAAAGGCAGTTTTCCACTCATCACCTGCTCGAATGCGAACCAGATTGTAAGCGGCCCGTAGGTCCAACTTGGTAAATATCGAAGCGCCCTTAAGCCTGTCAAAAAGCTCGGTGATGAGTGGTATTGGGTATGCGTTTTTTGCCATTAGTTTATTCAAGCCCCGGTAGTCAATGCATGGTCTTAATTCGCCATTTTTCTTTTTTACAAAAAAGAACCCAGCCCCAGCTGGAGAGGTAGATTTACGTATGATCCCTCTAGCAAGGGCATCAGAAATGTAATCCTCCATAGCCTTATTTTCATCACAAGATAATGGATAAGTGCGTCCTTTCGGAGGTACTGCACCAGGCTGCAATTCAATGCAACAATCATAAGGTCTATGCTGGGGTAGCATACTAGCCTCTCCTTTGCTAAAAACATCGCCAAACTGTTGGTACACATCCGGCATAGCAGAGGAGGTGCACATGACCTTAATAGGCTGGATGACGCACTTGTCCATACAAAACTGGGACCAAGCAGCAATTTCACACTTTTTCCAATCGAATTGTGGGTTATGTAACTGTAACCACGGAAATCCCAATATCACCGCATGGTGCGGGGAATTAATCAGTTGAAACTGCTGCTCTTCTCTGTGAAGTGCCCCAATAGTCATAGACAATGGCATAGTTTCAAATATAACCTGAGGCGGTTCTAAGGGTCTACCATCAATCGCTTCAATAGTCAAGGGGTTTTCTCTTTCAATGCGTGGAACTCCGTGCAATTCAGCAAAGGTATTATCCATAAAATACCCTGCTGCACCGGAGTCAACCAAGGCCAAAACCTCCACAGAGCGTTGTGCCCAAGACAATACCACCTGTATGGTGGGTTTCATTATGCCCGACACTGGGGACGATTGTACACCACCTAGGGCCTGTCCCCCAAGATACCCTAGGTGTGTGCGTTTCCCGGACGTACCGGACAGGAATTTAGCAAGTGCCCTTTTTTACCGCAGTATAAACATAACCCTTGTTTTTTGCGATATATTCTCTCTGCCTTGGATAGTCTAGTGAAGCCTATTTCCATAGGTTCACTTGTTTCCCGTACTGGTTCACTAGACTTCAATGCCAAGGGAGGGATGGGTGGGCAAAACATGCTACTAGGCTCATTATTTTTTGACCGTAACTTACGATCTCTGGCAATTGATCTCTCCCGTATTCTGGAGTCAATTATCATAACATACTCAATGTAATCATCTAGATCAATAGGTAGATCTTTAGCAGCGATTTCGTCTTTAATGTGGTCATTCAGGCCTTGAGAGAAGGCTGCCAATAATGCCTCGTTATTCCAACCTACCTCTGCTGCCAATGTGCGGAATTCGATGGCATAGTCGCCCACTGTACGCCTGCCCTGTTGTATCTCCATAAGGCGTTTGGCAGCAGAGGTGGTTCTACCAGGAGGCTCAAACACTCTTCGAAAGGAACGCACAAATTCACTAAAGTTCTTAGTACAAGGTTTAGCATTCTCCCACAAGGGGTTAGCCCAAGCCAATGCTCTGCCAGTGAGCAGTGATATCGTGAACCCCACTTTACTACGATCATTGGGAAATGCGTGTGCCGTCAATTCCATAAAGATTTCGAGTTGATTGATGAACCCTCTGCAGAGACTAGGGTCACCATCATATCTTAGCGGCAAGGGTGCAGAAGCCGTTAACCCTTTAACAGTACCCCCTAGGGGTCTGGTATCACTTTCTGGTGTCTGACTTGGCGAGACCACCGGGCTAGAGCTAGATTGGTCAGCAGGTACCGTGCGTTCAAGGATCGTTTGAATTGCAACTGCCAACTGATCCAAACGTTGCTCGAGCACATCCATCCTCCAATGGATATTCTGTGCGTTACCTTCACCCTTGCTGTCTGAGGTCATGGCCCTTTCGTACTGTCACGGTTTATTATGACTCTCAGACACAAGTTTTAGGTAAAAAAAAATCAATTTTATTGAAATAATAAATGATAACTTAGGATGGCAATAACATACATATATATATATACAGAATATAGCACAGACAGAAGGCAGACTCTACCGGTCCTGTCAATATACTGGACAGGACAGTCTTTAGGCTCTACCGGCCTTGCCAATACCGGGTAAGGCAACCTGCAGATGGAATAGCATAACGGTTTTACCGGCCTTACCAAATTACCGGGCAAGGCAGCCTCAATAGATACACAATGTAGGCTCTACCGGCCCTGCCAATACCGGGTAAGGCAACCTCAGATGGAATGTGGCAAAAGGTTCTACCGGCCTTACCAATACCGGGCAGGGCAGCCCAGAGATAATAGCAGCAGTCAGATGGAACTGGCAAATTAGCAGAATCGTTAAGCAGCAAGGCTTTGGAGCAAACCAGCGTCCGCACGCTGGAAACAACACTGAATAGTATAGCCGTTAGGCTTAGCGAGCAAACCAGTGACCGCACACTGGAGTAACAAGCGAGTAGTATAGCCGCAAGGCTTAGGAGCAAACCAGCGTCCGCACGCTGGGACCAACACAAAATTGTATAGCCGATAGGCTTTGGAGCAAACCAGTGACCGCACACTGGTGTAACAAGTGAGTTTGTATAGCCGCAAGGCTTAGGAGCAAACCAGCGTCCGCACGCTGGGACCAACACAGATTTGTATAGCTGATAGGCTTTGGAGCAAACCAGTGACCGCACACTGGTGTAACAAGCGAGTTTGTATAGCCGCAAGGCTTAGGAGCAAACCAGCGTCCGCACGCTGGGACCAACACAGATTGGTATAGCTGAAAGGCTTTGGAGCAAACCAGTGACCGCACACTGGTGTAACAAGTGAGTTTGTATAGCCGCAAGGCTTAGGAGCAAACCAGCGTCCGCACGCTGGGACCAACACAGATTTGTATAGCTGATAGGCTTTGGAGCAAACCAGTGACCGCACACTGGTGTAACAAGCGAGTTTGTATAGCCGCAAGGCTTAGGAGCAAACCAGCGTCCGCACGCTGGGACCAACACGGAATTGTAGCAATGTCACCAACGCGACCAGGCAGAAGGTCGCCAGGATACTGAAGACAGGTGATGAGATGACAGGAACCAGCAACGATCAGTCAGGTCAGAAAACAGCAGAGAAGTTCAGCAGGAACTGCAACACCAGAGACTAGGCCGGAACCAGGACTGGAAGTACTTCAGCATGCAGGAAACACTGGAACAGTAGAGATCAGGAACTCAGGAACACATGAGATCAGGAACTCAGGATCACTGGAACAGAGGCCCAGCTATCACTAGCATAGTGATAGCAAGAAGGTCAGAAACAACACGAAAGGGCACTCAAAGGGTGCCCAATCCAGGTTTAAATAGTCAATAAGAGGCGGGCTATCTGCAGACAGCCAATAGAAGCCCCCTACTGGTGACAGACAAGTAACTGCAGCAAATCACGGGCACCGTGATACATTATTTCTATCTCGGTTCAATTTTATTGTATCATATTTGCCGGGATCAAAGAATGTTAGGGCTGATGCTCTGTCACGACAATTCGAGGCTGAGATTGACAGGGAAGAAGCACCAGCACCTATCATTCAACCTGACCGTATATTGGCCACCCATACGTACTAGTATCACTTCTCCACTTGGGGATGAAATTTTGGCCTCCCAGGCCTCCGCACCTCATGACACTCCTATGGGCAAATGTTTTGTCGCTGAACCTTTCCGTACTCGACTACTTGAAACTTACCATTCCTCTAAGGCTGCGGGACATATTGGTACAAACCAACTGTTATGGTCTCTCTCTCAATTATTTTGGTGGCCTTCTATGAGATCTGATTGTGCCGAGTTTACCAATGCCTGTGCCACCTGTGCTCATGCCAAAACCCCTAGACATCTCCCTGTGGGATTGCTCCAGCCAGTGCCTAATGGCGAACGTCCTTGGTCTCATGTCTCTATCGATTTTATGGGAGAGTTGCCCAGGTCTAGAGGGTATTCCTTTATATTGATGGTGGTGGACAGGTTTTCTAAGATGGCTCATTTCATACCTCTCCATGGCCTTCCGTCAGCCAAAGACCTGGCAGTGGTGTTTGCTAGAGAGGTGTTCCGATTGCATGGGGTACCCAGGGTACTGGTGTCCGACAGGGGGAGCCAGTTTGTGTCCAGATTCTGGAGGGCGTTTTGAGAACAGCTGGGCATACAGCTATCCTTTTCTTCTGCATATTCCAGACTAATGGGGCCGCTGAACGGGCTAATCAAGGTTTGGAACAGTATCTGCGATGTTTTGTGACTGACCATCATGACAATTGGGCCGACTTGTTGCCTTGGGCGGAGTTCGCCAGGAACTGTGCGGTTAATTCTTCCTCCGGGAGCTCCCCATTTTTGATTAATTATGGGTTCCAACCTTGTCTGCTCCCGGATTCTTTTCAGGCACAGCAGATTCCAGCTCTGGATGAGCATATGGAGCAACTCCGTTCCACATGGGCACAAGTTCAGAGGGCACTGGGTCAGTCCTTTCAGCGCCATCAGCGCCATGCTAATCGCAGTAGGCTTCCAGCGGTTTCCTTCCAAGTTGGGGATAGAGTATGGCTGTCTTCTAAGAACTTGAAACTTCAAGTCCCATCTAATAAATTGGCACCTCGGTTCATTGGTCCTTACAGAATTATTCGCAAAATTAACCCTGTTTCCTATGCTTTGGACTTACCTGCATCCATGCGTATTCACAATGTATTTCATGTGTATCTCCTTAAGCCCTTGGTGTGCAATCGTTACACCACGACACCTGTGATGCCAGGGCCCGTTGAGGTTGAAGGGCAAGAGGAATACGAGTTACAGAGTATTATTGACTCCTGTAGGCTTAGAGGAAAGGTACAGTACTTGGTGCATTGGAAAGGCTATGGTCCTGAGGATCGGTCTTGGGTGGACAGTGGGGACCTTCATGCACCCAGATTACTACGAAATTTTCATGCTAAGTACCCTCAGAAGCCTAGACCCCATTCTGGGAGAGGGGGTCTTTGAAAGGGGGGTACTATCACGGTGCCGTGATTGGTGCTTTACACTGTCTGTCACCTACAGGGGGCTCTCATTGGCTGCCTATTGTTTACCCACCTCTTATTGCCTATTTATATTCAGTCCGGGCACCCTTTGGTTGCCCTTTCGTGGTGTCTCTGACAGTACCTTTTTGTGCTTTGTGTCATGCTGTTTGGGCCTGTTCCAGCGTTCCAGAGTTCAGTGCTACAGAGTCCTGTGTTCCCGCCTGCTATGCTGTGAGATCCTGTTCCAGTGTCCCAGAGTTCAGAGCTACAGAGTCCTGTGTTCCAGCGTTCCAGAGTTCCAGATCTATTCTACCTGTTCCTGTTGCAGTCTGTTACCACTCCTGTTGGCTGCCTCCGTGTCGGCCGGCGCACCGGTTGAACCCTCCAGCTAGTTCCGGTTGCCGTCCGTGCAGCAATGCTCGCTGTGCTCCTTCTCCGCTTGGTCTCAGCACTCTGACCCGTTAGTTGCTTGGCGACATTGCTCTCTCGCTATTGCTTCGGCGATATTATTATTTCTGTTGGTCCCAGCGTGCGGACGCTGGTAAACTCCATTAATCTGGTGGCACATTTCCTGTTGGTCCCAGCGTACGGACGCTGGTAAACTCCATTAATCTGGTGGCACATTATCCTGTTGGTCCCATCGTGCGGACGCTGGTAAATTCCATTAATCTGGTGGCATACTATACTGTTTGTCCAGAGTGCGGTCGCTGGTTCACTCCATTAAACTTGGTGGCAGATTATCCTGTTGGTCGCAGCGTGCGGACGCTGGTTAACTCCATTAATCTGGTGGCACGTTATCCTGTTGGTCCCAGCGTGCGGACGCTGGTTAACTCCATTAACCTGGTGGCATATTATACTGTTGGTCCAGCGTGCGGTCGCTGGTTAACTCCATTAAACCTGGTGGTATATTATCCTGTTGGTTCCAGCGTGTGGACGCTGGTTAACTCCATTAACCCTGGTGGCACATTATCCTGTTGGTCCCATCGTGCTGACGCTAGTTTTCTCCATTTATCCTGATGGCTTACTATTCCATTAGTCCCAGCGTGCGGACGCTGGTTTACTCCATATTCCGTCAAGTGCTGTAGGTTTGGGTTCATGTCCGTTGACTATCATTGGCACTTATTGGTCTCCTCCGTTGGGGCTGTCCTGCCTGGTATTGGTGAGGCCGGTAGAACCGGTGTTTTCCATCTCACGGTTGCCTTACCCGGTATTGGGAAGACCGGTAGAGCCTTCTTACACTATCCCTTGGGCTGCCTTGCCCGGTATTGGTAGGGCCGGTAGAACCGGTATATTCCTTCTCATGGTTACCTTACCAGGTATTGGCAGGGCCTGTAGAGCCTACATAATAATCCTTTTATTTATATAGCGCACACAGATTCCGCAGCGCTTTATACTCATATTGGTTCCTGTCCCCATTGGGGCTCACAATCTAAATTCACCTATCAGTATGTTTTTGGAGTGTGGGAGGAAACCGGAGTACCCGGAGGAAACCCACGCAAACACAGTGAGAACATACAAACTCATTGCATATGTTGTCCTTGGTGGGATTTGAACCCAGGACCCCAGCGCTGCAAGGCAACAGTGCTAACCACTGAGCCACTGTGCTGCCACTCACATTTCCTCAGGCTGCTTCGCCTGGTATTGGTAGGGCCGGTAGAACCGGTATATTCCATCTCACGGTTGCCTTACCCGGTATTGGCGAGGCCGGTAGAGCCTGCTATTGCTATCTATTATAACCGTTTGGGTTGCCTTGCCCGGTATTACTGGCAAGGCCGGTAGAACCTGCTCCATTTCTCTATTTTTATTATATTGCCTGTATATGTATATGAACCCTATGGGGACTCTCTTAACTTTTCAATAAAGTTATGTTTTTACCTAAATCTTTGTCTGAGCGTCTTAACAAACCGTGACAGCTACTTCCCTCGTGGCCGGCACTAGTTTGGCGTTCCACTCTACTAGGCCTTACTCGTCAGTCTATATATAGTATTGGATATACGAAACAAAAGGTTCTTGATTATGTGACACTAAGACAAAGTTGCTCCCAACATGTTTTGCGATTTGTAAGGATTCATCATGGGGTATATAGCCTCTGCAACTGTTTCTTCAGTCCATTTTATAGCAAAAAGATGGGGAGTGATTTAATTACGTGACGTCTAAGTCACGGGAATCTGGGTGTATTTTGCTCTATGTTTCTATTTTCTGACTAGTTAACTTTCTTGTCAATCGACCCATTTCCTCCGTCTCAGAACTGATACTGTTCATGTGGAAAAATATACTCTGTAAACCACATAGATGATTTAGTATTACAGAATTAATCTAGCCAAGTTTCCTTAATTATGCAAGTCAGTTCTAAAGTGGGCTGAATATGAATTGCGATCTTATTCTTGATTCCAAGATATATCTGAGTTTCAATATGTTATAGTCTACTGGAACATAAATTTACATACCGATCATATCATATCTTACTTGTAATTTTGATTGACTAATCCAAGTCTATGGTTATATTATCATAAACCTTATTTCTGATGACAAAATCTCACATTTGGATAGTAATCTTAGCCAGTATATAATTTTCCTCAAAATTCCCACATTGATTTAAATTTAATGTTAGAAAGATTATGCACACTCTACGTTCAATGATTATCTTTAAATATCTTCTTCCACTACATCTAATATCCAAAGATAACAAGTCTTCAGTTATATGAGAACCTAAATAGTTAACTCTTCCAAACACTACAGGAACTGTTGTCATCTGGTCAATGTCAGATTACAAGGGGAAAGCTCTTGAAGGTTGTATCCCCCCCCCCCTGTCACTTCACCTCTTCAAACATCTTTTATGAATGGACTCAATGTAAATACTTCATTTAATCCATAGCGAGTCATGTTTCCCAATCTGAAAATCCACTCAGATTCTTTGCACAGTAGTCTGCGATCTACGTCACCTCTTCTGATAGACGCCTCCATATTTACTTTGAGCTTAGTGCCTGAGCTGTCTTCATTATGGTATATCAACGCGTGTCTTGCCACTGGTTTTTCTCCTTTATTGCAAATGTCTCCAATATGCTCCAAGATTCTTTGTTTGAATGGTCTGATGGTTTTGCCTACATATTTCTTTCCGCAAATACATTCAAGAAGATAAATAACTCCTGTAGTTTTACAATTTATTAATTGTTTCAAGTGATACATTTTTTGTTCTTTTTGATCACTGATATACTTGCATACGGAGCACCCTCCACAAGGATAAGTGCCTTTAAATTCACAGATAGCAAAGGATCCTTTTTGGGACACATACAGTCACTATGACCTAAGATATCTTTCAAGTTTTTTCCTCTACTGAAGGTAATTGAGGGACTTTATATTAATACTTGTGCTAGATCATAATCTCCACGTAGACTGTGCCAATGTCTGGCTATTATGCCTCTAATTTCAGCATGTAAATTTTATTGCAAGACCGGAGGCTGCATACTATGCTTGAGCTCTTTTTACTCTCCCTCAGCAGCAAAGATAAATCAAATTTGTTTTAACAGAAAAAATATTTGAGTACATACAAACATGCTAGTAACACCTAACCCTATCCACCAATCAGGAACTAGTATCCCATATAAACTGTGTGTATCCTTTGTAAACTTCCACTTTCTTTGATGCTCCCTCAGGATATGTATCATAATAAATAATTCAGTTTAGGTTGTTTATTTATATAGTTCTTGTATCATTTCATTTTAAGGCTTATGATATTTTTCTCAATGTTATATTTATGGTTATGCCTTTGCTTTTGCATAGAGATTTTGTTTAATTGCTTTTTTCCCTCTGTAGGGCTTTAGGTGAACTTGTAGGACTATGTTTTTTTTTTAATTTTATTTTTATTTTTTTTTAAGTACAAGCCCTGAGGAAAAAAAATGTCCTACTGGACTAGTGCCAGCAGGTCATGTCCTGTTGGCCAGTGGCCACTGGCCATTGTCAAATGCCCTGATGTAGATGCGGAAATTGTGACTGCTGTTCTTGCTGCCCCTGCTGAGTTGTTTAAGCAGCAGGATGATTAGGCAGCTGAAGAGAATGGGATCAACAACAGCAATAACATGGTTGATGGATGATGAAGCTTCCATTTGCCACGTCTAGCTCCAGTGATGCACCTGAGGCAGTAGCAGCAACATAACTAACCCCTACCACTTCAGGTATATGTGGAGAAAAGAAGAAGTTGGCCAATAATTATTCTCCACCTGCCCCTCCTCCAAAATCATGGGTGTGTTATTTAGAATAGAAATGTTTCTCTTGAAAGCACAAACTGTGCCTCTCCCCTTAGCAACTGCAATGTGCACAGTGTGTGTGGTAAATAACATCTGGGGGGACAATTGTATTCAAACACCATGACACCAGAACCTAAGTTTAATAGTAATGATGAACCCTCCCTGCCACCATCTTAGCATATTTGGCAGGATAGAATCTCCTCAGATGCCGCTTGATGCACCGCTTGTGATTCTCCTCCACCACACTGCCAGGTGTGGTCAGTGCACCACACAGTGTGCAATGGGTGAACACAAACGCATCCTAAAATCTACAGAGTGGGGGAGGTAACGATGAACTACGTGGACTGACAGAAGATGTAGTTACCCTAGAGGAAGAAGGTGATGGCGAGCTATTTGTCTCGCTCATCATGGTACTTCCAGTCTCTGTCTGGGTTTCTCTATTCTTCCCAACCTTTGATCTCTGCCTTGCCTCTTGTTTCCTTTCTGGAGAGTCAGCAACAGTGGTGCTTGATTTCTGTTGTCGGTGTTTGTCTTTAACATGTTTCACATAAATGTCATGGTGTCTGTATTTCATAAGTTTTATCAGTTTTATCCCCTTCTCACTGACTTGTCACAAATTGTGCACAGTGCTGTTGGTGATGACTGCACTGTGCCTACCCCAAGAGAATAATAGTCCTACTGTCAGACTATTTGTTATGAAGGTATCCAATGGGTTAAAACAAGAGAACCAATCAGGTTGGATATCTTCACTTAAATAGGTAAATGACAATATAAATTAATTTTGAGAACTTTATACTTTATTAGGTATTGACACGCTACTTCAGAGTAAAGAATTGATAGAAGTAATCAATCCCGCATATTTGTGCAAAAATATATATAATTTATTAAAATACAATATACTATATATATATAAAGAGCATCAGCAACAATGAGATAAATGAGTGATTAGCAATTACAGTAGATACATAGTAAACCAAACCACAATTATTACCATGAGGAGTACCAGCAGTGAAAGGGTTAACCACACATAGGTATATTCATTAAATAACAATAATTGTACTCGGCAGCATAGAAAAGGTTAATTGATCCTCACAATTAATAAAATACAGTTGGCAGCAGTGTATATGAATACTCCGCCCCAGAAACTGTATAAACTATGCTAATTATGGGTTAAGATCTACTGTTAGGTGAATTAGCTTAAATTTGTAAGCTAGGTCTTCTGACAGTTCTCCTTGTACCAATATATATAATAATAATAATCAAATTTAGGGAATAACTGGACTAGAATCCCAGATTAATCACTATAATTTAGTTATGTACTGATTTCAATTATTGCATACCTTTTGAATAAAACATATAAATTGCAATTAATATATAGTCAATCAGAGATTATACCAAGAATCTACTTAGAATTAATCCAATAATATATGTCTAGAAAGGATACCAACTTCGTGCAACATATATATTAAATATGACTATAGCAATAGATATAAAAACTTATAGGCACTTCAAGGGTTAATCCACTGATTTAAAATAGGTGCCACACCCAGAAGGCTGTTTCTTTTGTCTAGTGAAAGCAAAAACCTCCAATTTACAAAAGATAAGCCTAGCATATGCACAGAGAATTCCAAAGAAAACACCACTAACAACAGACAAATAGCAGTTAAAGGGTTAATAACTGGATTCAAAGATTCCCTAGATCAAATATTAGCTAATATAATCTTCCCAGAACCACAAAATATTATTTTAGGAATACCTAGACTTATATATAACCCACGCTATATAACTATATTATAATTATTTGGCAAAATATAATAATTTCCCAGTAAATATATAAATTCTGTTAATTCCAGAAATCTAGAGATAATATAGCTTATTATAATTGATCCTAAATGGTTGGCCAGTCCACTTAAGACAATTATAAGACAAATTTAAGTTTCTTCAAACAGAGGAAAAGATATGAAAATCTGGACTTAATGAATTTATATGAAGAAATTATATAGTTACCAATCCAAGTGATTTTTTGAATGTCTCCGTTAAGCACCAGCATCAGGACCAGATGTTATTAGGATTTTCAACCAGGAAGCTATGAGCTTGAAATTACCTTCTCTTGGCATTATATTAGGCAAATTTTACCTTATCAGTAATCTCCACCCATTCCAAATGATTGGACAGAGATCCATCTCATTATACTGTGACATCATCAGTTGGACCTGATTGGATACTTATATATTATGCTAATTATATAATAAAATACAAAATATGAGTACCGACGATATAAATGCTACAGATAGCGCCATTACATTATGGCATGGCATTCATCAAAACAGAGAGAGGTCATAAGGTCATAAGGGTATCAGAGACCCCATAAACTAGTCATTTTGCTAGGCTTTCCCATAGGGGAGGATGTCTCTATTTCAGACTTCTCGTCTCCAACTTAACATCAATCTGCCATTACTGACACTTAGTTATTTTTCCCCCTACCTTGGACCAATGGGCCATTGTTCAAACATGAGACATGTTATTTAGAGCCCAGTTAGGGGTGGCATTATGCCGGGGTGGCATTTGCCAGTGGTATTACCACCTTCTCTAAGTAACACCTTATCAAAGTATGGAGAGTTATACAAGAGAGAAAATATGTATCTAATATGCTGTGTTTTATGAAGACTTTCTCCTAACGAGGTTCTCCTGTCCCTTACAGGTATGTACAAGTCAGTCCTGTTGTGTGGAAGTGCAAGTCTCATTCTGTCTCCCCTCACAATTTTAACCCTTTGTGTGGTATGTACAAGCCAGTCCTGTTGTGTGGAAGTGCAAACTCCAAAGATCAGGACTGGGTAATAATTCTCTAAACTGGTTCCAATCCTGTTTATCAGACAGAATGCAGTATGTGTCAGTTGCTGGCAATGACTCCCTTCTGCTCAAAGTAACAAGTGGAGTTCCTCAAGGCTCCATTCTGTGTCCTCTTCTATTTTCTCTTTTTATAAATGATCTGCCCAAGGTTTGCAAATCATCTTCAGTACACATGTACACACCTTGAGGCCATATTACAACATGATTTCTGTGAGGATGAAAGATGGATAGCAAGGAACAAATTGTTCTTAAACACAGACAAAATGGTCACAATGATATTTGGCACAAAGCACAAACTGCGTAATCTAGGCAATACCCACCTATCCATTGTAACTGAGTCTAATCGTAAATTGGCACCAGTGGACTCCTACAAGTATCTTGGTATGTGGCTTGACCCCAACCTCACTTTTGGACATCATATTAACAAATTAACCTCCAAGCTTTATCCCAAAATCAGCACTCTTTTTAGACACCAATCATGTTTAAGTCCCCTGGTTAGGAAATGTATTGTGCAACAGATGTTGCTGCCAGTCATAGAGTATGGTGATGTAGTTTATGCTCCAGAAATCCATCTTAGTAAACTTGACACCCTGCATAATTCAATATGCCACTTTAGCCTTCAATGTAATTACACTACTCATCGCTGTGATATGCTAAAAGAACTAAATTGGAACTCAAATCTAGACGTGCCCTTCACCTTTCTTGCTTAGTACACAACCACTTCTCTGGAAACTACCACACTACCTGAGCAGTATGATCACTCCAGCTCTCCATACTAAGTATAACCGCCGCTACTAACAACTCACTGACTATTCCACACTACCTGAGCAGTATGATCACTCCAGATCTCCATACTAACTATAACCTCCACTACTAATAACTCACTGACTATTCCACACTACCTGAGCAGTATGATCACTCCAGATCTCCATAGCAACTATAACCTCCACTACTAACAACTCACTAACTATTCCACACTACCTGAGCAGTATGATCACTCCAGATCTCCATACTAACTATAACCACCACTACTAACAACTCACTGACTATTCCACACTACCTGAGTAGTATGATCACTCCAGATCTCCATACTAACTATAACCTCCACTAACAACTCACTGACTATTCCACACTACCTGAGCAGTATGATCACTCCAGACCTCCATACTAACTATAACCTCCACTACTAACAACTCACTGACTATTCCATACTACCTGAGCAGTATGATCACTCCAGATCTCCATATTAACTATAATCTCCACTACTAACAACTCACTGACTATTCCACACTACCTGAGCAGTATGATCACTCCAGATCTCCATACTTACTATAACCTCCACTGCTAACAACTCATTGACTATGCCATACTACCTGAGCAGTATGATCACTCCAGATCTCCATACTAACTATAACCTCCACTACTAACGACTCACTGACTATTCCACACTACCTGAGCAGTATGATCACTCCAGATCTCCATGCTAACTATAACCTCTGCTCCACTGCTAACAACTCACTGACTATTCCAAACTACCTGAGCAGTATGATCTCTCCAAATCTCCATACTAACTATAAGCTCCACTAGTAACAACTCACTGACTATTCCACACTACCTGAGCAGTATGAACACTCCAGATCTCCATACTAACTATAACCTCTGCTCCACTGCTAACAACTCGCTGACTATTCCACACTACTTGAGCAGTATGATCACTCCAGATCTCCATACTAACTATAACCTCTGCTCCACTGCTAACAACTCACTGACTATTTCACACTACCTGAGCAGTATGATCACTCCAGATTTCCATACTATAACCTCCACTGCTAACAACTCACTGACTGTTCCAAACTACCTGAGCAGTATGATGACTCCATATCTCCATACTAACTATAACCTCCACTGCTAACAACTCACTGACTATTCCACACTACCTGAGCAGTATGATCACTACAGATCTCCATACTAACTATAACCTCTGCTCCACTGCTAACAACTCACTGTGTATACCACAATACAAGAAAGAAGCAGGAAGATCTGCCTTCTCCTTCAGAGCTCCAAAGGCCTGGAACAATCTGCCTGAAATAATCAAATCAACTCCCAGTCTGAAATCCTTAAAAGAAAATGCTTCTTTATATCTAAAAACAGAGAGTAACTGTTTATAATTTTAAAATTTCCTTATGTATGTATATTCATATGTCTATGTATATATAATAACACGTAATATATAATGTTTCTCAGTTTGTGTAAATATGCAACCCTCTACTGAAAACTGTCCAGGACAGACTTGAAAACGAGAGAAATCTCAATGTATTCTTCCTGGTAAAACATTTTCTAAATAAATAAATACATTTTAACACATCCTAAAACAGAATTTTAGTTAATTTTGGGATTTTAACCCTCTATTCTCCACCAGGACAAAACATCTGACACTACACCCATGATAGGGAACAGGTGGAAAAGAATTGCTTCTTTCTTCTTGTCCTTCACGTTCCCCTTCACTGTCTGTGGCAGCGGATAATGTTGCTGCTGTTGCTGCTACTGCCTCAGAATCAGCACTGCAACTAGGACCAGGATTATTGCTGCTGCTGCTGCTGGCAAGTGGGACCTGTCCTAGTCCGACATCACTTGTTGATTCCATTCCCGCTGAGTCCACAGTGGTCTGTGGCACACTAGCCTGCTCCTCAGCATACTGCTGCTCTTGCAATTCAGCAGCAGCAGGAATTAGAGCAACTGCAATTTCAGCAAATTCCAAAAGCTTATTGCTAGTGTTGGTTGTGATTCCCATCCTCATCCCTTTCGCCCAGTCCTTCTCTGTTTGGGTTAAAAAGGCCATCAATGTCTCTTCCAGCCCAGCAGAGGGTCCCCTAATGTCACACTTGCCATTTCTTGGTGATGTGAAGAAGGCAGACTGGCAGCAGTGGCAGAAGGCACAGGCAGCTGATCTGTGCTCCTGGTGGTGGTATTATTATTTCTGCACCTGATATCCACCACCAGTTCTGGATTTTTCAGGATCATGTTCCACAAGGACAATGCCATGGGGGGAAGGGGACTCCCAGAGCCAGAGGGATGGTGTGGGCTTTCTTGGCCACTAGTCTGGACACTCTAAAATGCTTCCCCTACCACTCCCCTAACACTAGTCGCACCAGCTGCTTCACCATCACTGTTATTATTACTAACACCAACCACATCAAATTCAGCCTCAGAGTTTTACTCCTGACAGTCACTAGTGATATGTGATCACCCCTCCTTCACTCCTAACACTAACAAGCTGCTGGACCATAGTAGTAGTAGTACTTGCACTGGCATTACTGCTTGAGGATGGCAAGTGTGACTTAGGGTCCCTTGCTGTTACACTTGACATCATCTTCTCCTTCCCCCTTCCTGAGTATTACAAGACACACTAGCAGCAGGTACATCACTGTTGGCAGCAGGTTCAGCACTGGCAGCAGGCACAGCACTGGAGGCAGCAGGGGCAGCATGTCTGACAGCAGGCACAGTATTGGTGGCAGCAGGTTCAGCACTGGCAACAGGCACAACACTGGTGGAAGCAGGGGCAGCATCGACAGCAGGCACAGCACTGGTTGCAGCATGAGCAGCAATGACAGCATAGCACAGCACTGGTGGCAGCAAGGGCAGCACATTTGACAGCAGGCACAGCAATGGTGGTAGCAATAGCAGGGGCAGCACATCTGGCAGCAGGCACAGGAAGCTGACCTCTCCTGCTCTCACTAGTGCTACCCTTTTTTTCATCCCTTCCCACTTGTAACGGAGCTTAGTCCGTTACTGGAGCACTTGTCTGGCCATAAGACTGTTTAGCCCTAAAAACACCTAAGACTATGGACATTTATTCTTTATGGGGCCCGGTTGTACAACCTCTACAGCCGGTAAACTAAATAAAAGACTTCCACTCTAATTTATGGGAACAGGCAGTAGAGTCGAACGTTTGCTTAAGAGACTGGTTAAGGACCTATGTTCATAGACTTTGGTTAATGTATGTCGAACGGTCTAGATTACTGTACGTGGTGTATTCGAGGGTTTACACATTCACCAACTACGGGTCGGAGGTTCCCAGTTTGAGGGCCGACACCGAGTCGAGCACGGGAAGCTGAGGGCAGTGAGTCAACGCCGGATTGGGTTTAAAGGTCTTGGGAATTGGTCGACCAGCAGACTCACTGTACCCTTTGATTGGCCAGGGTTGAAGCCAAATATTCAAACCAGTTGTGTACGTGCTTCAACCCCTGGCCATTGTTCCTTGAATGTGTATTCCCACCCTTCAAGTCTTTGTATCTTTTGTCTGGAATTAATCAAGCCCTTTTGTTTCTGAAATGTAATCATGTCTGAGTCATTGTATTTGTTAGGCCATCTGCCGTTGGCCTTTTGTCTCCTGTGTTGTGATTGAATTATGTTCCTATTGTATCTGGCTGATCAATGTATTCCAATGTAAGATTCGTGTATAAATATGTGTGTTTTGTGTCAATAAAGAGTCAGTCTTCTGAGAGAACAACAGAGTTCTGGTGTCATGTTCTTATGGTTAAAGTGGCCACTCTGACGCCCATCTGAGCTGAGTATCCTGTATCGTTGACCGTCTGCTGCCAGCTTCCTGCAACTGGACTTTGTATGCTGTCAGGTGGTGACGTGGACTCCGTCTTCCCCCTCTTCTTGAGTTCCGGAGATCATCCGATTCGAGCTTGCAGCGTGCTCGAATCTGCTCGACTACAGCTACCTGGTTCCTGCAACATTTTCCCTGTTTGCCGTTCAACCGGGAGTTGAGGCCTCACTCTCGACTGCCTGGAGTCCAGCCTGTGACACTTGACTGCTCGGGAGCCCTGTCGACCCTCCTCGACCCGCATCCTTCGACATAGAGTGGACTATACCGGGGTTCGATGCCTCTTCGAGTCGACAACCAGACCGTTCATCTGCTCGACCGGTGCATCCGGAGTCGAGAAGAAGCAACACTGGAAAGATGGCAGAAGGCGACGTGGTCCCTTCATAGCTTCCGTTACACCACTAAATTCCCCAAGATGTCTAGTGGTGATTTAGGGGGACTAGACAGCATTGGTTCTCTAGTGCTCACTTCCTCCTCCTCGGACTCAGTGGACACATAAGAGTCCTTCGAGTTCCTCCTTTTATGATTTTTATACTTTCTTGTAGTGATAGAAGTCACTAGGAGCCTTTCCTGTCTCCATTTTGCCTCAAGAACACAGCAGAAGAACACAGTATGTCTATCTCGCTATGTAGCTGCTTCTATTTTGTTTCCCTTCCGCAAATACGTCATGTTTTTATAGTGAAAAGGCGAAAACACGTAAATCAATGGGCAGAAAATTTCTAGCCATTGAAAAAAAGGGCAAAGAATTTTGACCAATAGGTGAAAAATGAGAAGATTTTAATTACTGGTTTTAAAGTGGTTTTCTCGAGAGAACATCCCTAATCCTTAGAGCTGACAATATAATTTGGCCACTTCCAACTCCATATTGCAAACTTCTGAGGAACATATCCAGGCTATTATGGATGTCTCAATTAACAAATCTGTTACTCATGCCATTTCATCGTGGATGATGATAATCTTGTCAAGTCACTCTGTGAAGTAATTACTAGCATTAATGCTAATAAAACTCATTCTGAACCCAAGAATATTGAGGAAAAATTCAGAGCATATTTCTGATGTTTTCCCACAAAGGAAAACAGTAAATAAGAAATGTACTTGTAAATGAAAATATTCTCACTCTGTGGAACCTGAAGGTAGAGGTAAGAAACCATTTAAGACTAGAGACGATACAAGGTGTCACTATGAATTGGTCTCCGGACCACATGATGTATGTGGATTACCACCACAAAATAGACCCTCTACTCATGAGGAAGACCAGTCAAGTTAATGACTGAGCTGTAGGCAAAAAACAAACTCTTACAGATTATAATGACACCTCTACATCCACTGAAGAGGATAATAATGCATATAATGATGAAAAAGATATATCTTTAAATATGACACAGAACGTACCTACTGACAAAACCAGTAAGGTTATTAGTTAAGAACAAGGTTTTACTTTATTTGATCCAAATAAAATTAAACATCATAGATCTGGTGAATGGTCACCTATGGATCATGTCATTAGATATAGCCTGTACTGGATCAGACGGCCCCTTGATAGACCAGCCAAAAATAAATGATGGGCCGAATGCCCAAGACCATCTATAGACACAAAATCTTGTCTATAGATGAAAAACGTTGAAGCAGATCCATTAGCCTGTGTTTGTACTGTGGACAAAATGGTCATCTTGTGAGACAATGCCCTACCCATCCGGGAAACTTCAAGGCTTGAAGGGCAATGGGAGACCCTCTCAAGCCTCACCTCCAATCCCCATAACAATAAGTGATTTATGGTCTCAATAACCCTGATGTGGAATAAAGGGTCGAACTCTACAACAGCCTTCGTTGATTCCGGAGCTGCTGGACTGTTTCTAGACTTGACCTTTACTCATCGCCATTGGATTCTGGTCAGGGCTAAGATCACTCCCCTTCTAGTTTCTACTGCAGACAGCCATCCTGCAGGCAAGGGCCTTGTTTTGCTAGAGACTACCAGTTTAAAGCTTAGGACAGGCTTACTCCATCAAGAGACAATCCAATTTGATATCATTGAGACCCCAACAGTGCCTGTGATACTGGGACTTCCATGACTCTTGTACAACCCTACTATTAATTGGAAAACAGGACAGATTTCGGTTTGGAGTGAGGCATGGCAATGAAACTTCATCCTCTGGAAAATAGCCCCAATCTCTTCCATACTTCATTGCCCTCCCCTGTCTACCCACCTCCTCTGGCTTGGCTAATATCTTCATTAAAAACATTTTTTGATTACATGGAGTCCCCATTCAACTGGTCTCTGACAGAGATAGCCAGTTTGTCTCCAGATTCTAGAGATCCTTTTGCAAAAGGAGTATCTGCCACCAACAATCCAATCAGGAACTTCAAAAAACACTAGACAGCCATCTCCCACCAGATCTGCCAGTCAATGGAACTATACAAAAGATCAGCAGAGCGACAGATAATACAAGAACTCACATATCATCCCAGGAACAAAGTCTGGCAATCCATACACAATCTTCACATACCACAACCCTCTCTGTAAGTT
The DNA here is from genome assembly GCA_037306005.1 of Rhinophrynus dorsalis. Classification (NCBI taxonomy): domain Eukaryota; kingdom Metazoa; phylum Chordata; class Amphibia; order Anura; family Rhinophrynidae; genus Rhinophrynus; species Rhinophrynus dorsalis. The sequence goes on along the minus strand of CM074718.1, from coordinate 107,138 downwards.
ATATCTCAGTTTTATTGGTCTTTTTCCCATCCGAGCCAGACTCTCCCCTGTGCCCTACTCATTAGTATTTCCCCCACTATGAAGATCTCCGATTCCTTCCATGTCTCCCTGCTGAAACCTGTTGTCCAGAACCGCTACTCTAGTCCTGTTCATCATCCAGCATGCTTAGTAATCAGTGATCACCAGGAATTTGAAGTTCAACAGATCCTGGACTCATGCCTCATATCAGGCCAATTACAGTATCTCATTGACTGGAAGAGATATGATCCAAAGAAACGTTCATGGATACCTGCATCTGATGTCCATGTTCCCACACTGGTAAGAATATATAACCAGATGTATCCTGGACATCCAGGGGCCACCAGCTGAGTGGGGGGAACTGTCATTATAGCCTGCCTACTGTCGATCATTCCTATCCAGCCATTTATCCATCCCACTCATGTTGCGCACTGTCCATCATCCCAGCTGTGTCCTCCTATTGGAAGGTACCCCCTTTTACACCCTGCCCAAAGCCTGGTACACGTGAGTTCTTCGAGTCATATTGTATTCCAGAGTTTCCTGTTGCTGTTTGATTCTTGTGTCTGACTTTGCTGCAGTTCTTCGACTTGATTCTTGTTTGCTGATTCTGGCTGTGTACAACTATCTGACTTGTCTTTCCAACCTTGGCTACATACTACTACACAACTTGACTCTCCGACCTCAGCTACATATGACTACCTGACTTGGCTCTATAACCTTTGCTACCTATGACTATCTGACTTGGTTCTCCCACCTTGGCTACGTACGACTATCCGACCATGGTCGATCCATCACCCAGAGTGCCTAGCTGTGTTTTATCTTTCTGGTGTCCATCCTCTACGCCAAGTACCTGTCCAGTGGTTTGGCTTATACCCATGCTGTCATCTGGTTTTGCGGCTAGCACCTTTAACTCCGGATTAGGCTGCAGCAAGGGTATAGAGATACACTGCCTATGATATCTAGCATCACTCTCTACCCAAAACTATTCAGCTTCCTCAGGTTACTTGGTGTACCCAGTCGTTCTTTCAGCAATAAGTTAGTGGACAGAGAAGTCTAGGAACTAGATCAAAAAGAAGCTATCATAGAGCTTCCTCTATATCTCAGTACATGTCAGCAACCTCTTTCTAGTAAAGAAAAAAGATTCAGGTCTCAGACCAGTAATACATTTAAGAGAATTGAACACTCATGTCATTTACAGACACTTCAAAATAGAGAGCATTCATTGTCTAAGAGACTCTCTCTTAACATCAGTTTGGATGGGGAAATTAGATCTGAAAGATACTTATCTGACAGTTCCTAAATTACCAACCCTTCCTCCAGTTCATTTGGAACAATCGGAAGTGGCAATTTGTTGCCTATTATTCGGACTATCCTTAGCACCTTGGTGCTTCACAAAACTCATGAAACCAATAGTTTCATTCCTGAGGCCCAGAGGAGTCATTGTGATAATATATCTGAACAACAGCTGATGTGAGAGGCTCTGAGTATGAACAAAAGGACAATGGCCTGTTCTCCGGCTAGTCACCGCTCAAGAGCATCACATTTTAGCTCTCTAGTGCCATTACAGAGGAGAAATTTCCACATACATATTAGACTAATCACGCCCATAAGGACGGTCCAGTACCAAAATGATGGGCAAGTCTCCCCTGCACGGAAAAACCAGCTAACCCCAGACATATGTTTCAGCCATTATGATTTTGTTCGTGCTCAGAGGCTCTCACATGATTTTTGGCTTGTTTCTGCAAAACACTTATGGTCTCTCCCTAAGTGTAAAGGGTAATCCAGACGTGGACCCCTTGCTCTCAGTGCCTAGGGAAGCCAGCTGCACCTCACTGACGAGGCCCAAATAAGGATGAAATGTATGTCTGGCGTTAGCTGGTTTTTCCATGCAGAGAGGACTTGCCCATCATTTTGATACTGTCCTGTCCTGCCCTTATGGGTGGGATTAGTCTAATATGTATGTGGAAAATTCCCCTCTGTAATGGCACTAGAGCGCTAAAATGTGATGCTCTTGAGCAGTGACTAGCCGAAGAACAGGCCATTGTGCTTTTGTTCATGCTCAGAGCCTCTCACATCTTTTGGCTTGTTTCTGCACAACACTTAGGGTCTCTCCCTATGTGTAAAGGGTAATCCAGACGTGGACCCCTTGCTCTCAATGCCTAGGGAAGCCAGCTGCACCTCACTGATGAGGCCCAAATAAGGCTGAAATGTACGTCTGGGGTTAGCTGGTTTTTCCGTGCAGAGGGGACGTGCCCATCATTTTGGTACTGGACCCCCCTTATGGGCGGGATTAGTCTAATATGTATGTGGAAATTACCCCTCTGTAATGGCACTAGAGAGCTAAAATGTGATGCTCTTCAGTGGTGACTAGCTGGAGAACAGGCCATTGTTCTTTTGTTCGTGCTCAGAGCCTCTCACATCATTTTTGGCTTGTTTCTGCAAAACACTTAGGGTCTCTCCTTAAGTGTAAAGGGTAATCCAGACGTGGACCCCTTGCTCTCAGTGCCTAGGGAAGCCAGCTGCACCTCACTGAGGAGGCCCAAATAAGGCTGAAACGTATGTCTGGGGTTAGCTGGTTTTTCCGTGCAGAGGGGACTTGCCCATCATTTTGGTACGGGATTAGTCTAATATATATATGGAAACTTCCCCTCTGTAATGGCACTAGAGAGCTAAAATGTGATGCTCTTGAGCTGTGACTAGCTGGAGAACAGACCATTGTGCTTTTGTTTGTGCTCAGAGCCTCTCACATCATTTTTGGCTTGTTAGTAATATCTAAAGCACGTACGTCCGAAACACGTCTGAAAGAAATCAGGCAGAGAAGCATGGTTAATTTGACTGATAATTTTTTTATCGACAAATTGTCGTTAGAAGGCCAAGAAAGTGAAGAATATCTAGAACTCACAGGTCTCGATAATCTAATGCCCTTCATAAGTCTACACATCAAGGGATGTTGACCTATAAGACGTCCATCTGAATGTTCATGAGACACTGAGATAGCAGATCTGTAACAATTAATAGTTCTGTATGCCTTTCCTTCTTGAAAAAGTGATGATAAGAAATTTATGACATTTATGGGATCCATATCTCGTTCCAAGCACCAGCGAGATCATATTGTTCAGCAGGAATTGTAGCAAGACCTGGTACCTGGAGCCCACGCTTCGTCCAAGAGTGACAAAGCTGTTCCGGAAATTGCATTGGTAATTCTGGAATTCCAGATATTAGCCAAGCCATGAGATGTAGTTGCCGAGATATCAACTGATCATGAGGATTCCCCAAGGGATCTGTCAGTAGAATGGGAAATTGCAGAAGATATCTGGGATAATCTATTGATAGCTCCAGAAGAGTCCTGAACTAAGGTTGGGCTGGCCAGAAGGGATTTATTAAGACTACCGTGGCTTGTTGATTCCTGATTTGAAGGAGAATTCTGTGTATCATGGCGAAAGGAGGGAAGGCATAATTCCTTCCCGTTACCCACGATTGAAGGAACGCATCTGAAGCCAAAGCCTCTGGGTCCGGTCTCCAGCTGTAGAACTTGGTTAACTGTCTGTTCAGTCGAGATGCAAACAGGACCACTAAAAGCGGACCCCACAATTGATTCAGTCGATCAAAAACTGAGTTGTGTAATTTCCAGTCACTGTAATCATTGATGTGTCTTGATTGACAATCCTCTACAGAATGTGCTAGACCCGGGAGATATTCTGCTTGGACTGAAATGTTCCTGTCTAGGCAGAATTCCCAAAATTCCTTGGCCAAATTGGCTAGAATCATGGATTTGGTTCCCCCTAAGTGATTGATGTATCTCACCTCTGAAATGTTGTCCATTTTTAGAAGCATGCAACAGTTTGTCACATCTTGAGCAAGACTTTTGATAGCGAAAGAACCTGCCAATAACTCCAGGCAATTTATGTGCATGAAGGTTTCTGTCTGAGACCATTTGCCTCCTGTGGTAATCAGACCACAACGTGCTACCCAGCCCAAGTTGCTAGCATCCGACTCTATGACAAGATCTGGGTTTGAACCAAAAATGGCTCTGCCGTTCCATGCCTCCATGTGTGACAGCCACCAGTTCAGTTCTTCTTTCGTTTCCATAGACAGAGGGACTAAGTCCGCATAACCCAGGCCTTTCCTTAGATGAATCATTTTCAGATGTTGAAGGGCACGATAATGTAGAGGTCCTTGGAAAATTGCTTGGATTGAGGCCGAAAAAAGGCCCACCATCCTTGCAATGCACCTTAGAGATATTATTTGTTTGTGAAGAATTGTTTTGATCTCTTTCTGAATAAGTTTTAACTTTTTCCCCAGAAGATGAAGAGAAGCAGTCTGGGAGTTGATTGTGAAACCCAGAAATTCTATAGATTGGGTTGGATTGAGAATAGATTTCTTTTGATTGATGACAAAACCCAATTGAGTTATAAAAAAAATTGTCCATTGGAGTTTTGTGAAGTACCAAGGTGCTGAAGAAAGTCTGAATGGTAGGCAAACAAATTGCCATTTCTGTTTGTTCCAAAGGAACTGCAGAAAAGGCTTAAATTCTTGATCTATGGGAACAGTTAGATAAGCATTTTTTAGATTCAACTTTACCATCCAATCTGAAATCATTAGAGAATCTCTCAAATTCTGTATGCCCTCCAATTTGAAATGTCTGTAAAGACATGCGAATTTAACTCTTTTAGATTTATCACAGGTCTGAGACCTGAATCTTTTTTCTTTACTAGAAACAGATTGCTGACAAATCCTGGGGTATGAAGAGGAACTCTTATGATAGCTTGTTTTATAGCTAGTTCCTGGACTTCTATGTCCACTAACTTACTTTCCTCCTTTGAGAAATGGAAAGAAGAAGGAGTCATAATTTGGGAAGGAATTGAATAAAATTCTATTTGATAACCCCTGATGGTCTGTAAAATTCATGGATCTGAGGTTAGATTTTTCCAATAATGGAAACAATGGGCGATTCTGCCACCCACTTTTTCTAGGGAAAAAGGGAGATAAGTAAGAAGACTTACCTGAGTATGGTCGAGATCTGGTTGATCCTCTGGTATTCCTGATTCTCCATGGTCTGGTTCTTTGAGGGAAGAAAGGCATGGGATTTCTTGATTGGTAGGGATAAGAATTTCTGCCAAATGAGGAGGAAGGGCCCTGATCATATCTAGTTGTTCCCCTGGAGGAACTATGGTAAGATCGGCCAGGAAAACAGCCCCTGCTTTTCCTGGCCTTTACAAAAACTGTGGGATGAAAAATCTTTTTCATTGAGGTTTGTGCCTTATCCAAAGCCATAAAGGAACTAACAAATTGTCCTAATTCTTTAATGAAGGCAACTCCAAACAAGAGACCATCAGCAGATGGACCAGATTCAGATGACGCCATATCTGACAATTTAGAATCTTTCCTTAATAATATTGATTTGCGTCTTTCCGTGGAAATGGCTGTTTTAGCATTTCCAACAATGTAAATAGCTCTTTGTATCCAGCCTCTCAGAATTTGTAAATCAATGTGTTTATTAGTAGAAACTGCATTTTCTGTCAGATCAAAAATCTTGGCTAGGGGTCCAGTTACGTCAAGTAATTTGTCTTGACAGATTTTTAATGATCTGTCTATTCCTTTCCTAGGGTCGTTATCGGACTTTGACAAAAATTGAACTAGACGAGGATCTAATTCTGGCGTTTCACAAGGTTTCAAATCAATTGAAGATCTTGGGCATTCTGCCCAGAATTTGTTATTGGCCACTCTGTCCAGGGGCCGTCTAATCCAATATTGGATATAATTTGCAACGTGATCAATGGGTACCCATTCACCTGACCTAGGATGTTTTATATTATTTGAATCAAATAAGGGAAAACCCTGATCATCAACAATAACCTTATCGGTAATGTCATGAATACTAGTCTTTTGATTTTATTACAAGACCGGAGGCTCCTATTATGCTTTATCAATCTTTACTACTCCAGAAATAGCAGTAGAAAAAACACACACACAAATTATAGATAAGAGAAAACACATGTGAACAACTGAGAAGTCACGTCCTCATTTCAATTCCTCCAATCGGATATAGTCTCTTCAATATATACTGTAGAGCTCCTGGAACAGTTTCCTCTTTCTTTACTGCTCTGCAGTAAATTTATTAAAAGAAATATATATACTTATTGTATTTGCTTACTTTATTTTATATTCAGTATTAATTTAAGTTCTGACTTTTCTCATACCTGTATTATAATTTTTCCAAATCACATATTCCCCTCCTAAACGTTATAGTTTTCTTTTCCTGCCATCTCACCGTCTTACTGTCTCTAACTTCTTTGATATCCTTTATACTTCTGCCTCTCCTTCATTTATTTCTAATTTTGGGATCGTTTTTCCCACTCGACTTTCCTCTGCCTCACCGAACCATAGGAACCGTTTGTCTACGAGTCGCTGAAACGGCCATCTTTGTTTTGGTTTCATTTACCTTTCCTCCATCTCTGAGCATGCACACCGACATGCGCACTCCATCCCCGACACTCTGACTGGAATACTTCCTGTCAGGCGCGTCTGAACTTCAGAATTGTTCATTTGCTTTGATTTTTCTTCATTAGTTGCGAATATTTCACCCTAAATTCAACTCAGTCTTAGTGAAATTATAACTTTAATAACTTTATCCTCTCCCTATCTTCACTATAATCATACATTTATTCTTCCTTAAGATTTACATATATTATTCCATATCATGTCCCACAAGGATGTGTCCATTCCCTCCACACCACAGAAAAGTAAACGTTTCCCCCCCACAATATTTTAGGGAGGATTCTTCTTCAAATAGTACCATATATCGGGAGGCATGTAATGAGTCTCCAGATTTATCTGACCATCAGATTCAAGCATTGATGGACACCTCAATCAATAAATCTGTCACCACTGCCATTCCATCTTGTATGGATAAAATGTCTGAAACAATTGGCAAATCCATAGCGTAAGCTCTTTCAGGGAAAGGTCTTAATGTTTCAATTCTAACATCTAATCAGTCTATGGCTGTAAACCCTAATACTTCACATAAATCCCCCCAGGTCCTAGAACAATTGAGTGGTAAAAGAAAATCCAAACTCAAACATTCCTTGACTGTTGAAACAGACGTTGAGCCGTCTAAATATGATTACGCTGGTAAGCCTAGCGATAAGAAATATGGCCTGACACCAAGTAAGAGACCCTCAACTCGGGAGGAAGACACTCTGAGTAAGAAAAGTAAAATACTCCAAAAGCCAGATTTCTTCTGTCTATCCTCATCATCAGAAGAGGAAACAAAGGAATCTGCAAATTCTGATTCAGACACTTATGACTCAGATTATAAGTATGATTCCTCACTAGAAAGAGAATTGGATACGGTTTCAACCAAATATTCTAAATCAAATTCTATTTTAGATGAGCAAGGATGTCCACTATTTGACCCTGAAGGGATTAAGCATCCCAGGTCATCAGAATGGATACCACGGGATCATGTGGCAGAATATATCCAATTTTGGCTACGTAAATTATTTGATAGCAAAGCCAAAAACAAACTACGGGCAGAATGCCCAAGACCATCCATCAATACCATCTGTGATACCCCAGTAATAGACCCCCAAATGGTTCAATACCTTTCAAAATTGGTGAAGGATCCCAGAAAGGGATTAGATAGATCTTTAAAAAATTTCCAGGATAAACTCCTGGATTTAGTAGGACCCTTGGCAAAGATTTTCGAATTAACCGAAGATTCGGTTGCTAATAATAAACCTGTGGACGTCAATATACTTAGAGGATGGATACAGAGAACCTTCTGGGTAACGCAACTACAGCGCTATCCACCGAGAGACGCAGGGCAATCTTATTAAAGATTGACCCCAAGCTTACCGAAATGACGTCTTCGGAAGCGAGCCCAGAGGCAGAAGGTTTTCTCTTCGGTGACTCTTTCATTAAAGAATTAGGGAAGTTCGTCACCACATTCACAGCTCTGGACAAAGCACAAAGCTCCATAAAGAAAGTTTTTAACCAGAGAGTATTTGGGGAGGCGGGGAAATATAGTGGTCGATTTCCCGGCCATTCATCCCAAGGTCCTTCTAGAGGATTTTCCAGAAACAATCCAGATCCCTCATTCTATGGGAGACAATCATATCCTACTGAGACCAGGGCCTCCTACCCTTTTTACAGCAGAGAAGCAGAGGATGAAGAACCAGAACATACAGAGGACAACACCATCATAGAGCCTTCACAGGTAAGTGCAGTTCCCCTTACCCCTCCTTATTTGGAAAAATTTGGTGGCAGACTCATCCATTTTTTGGTCCTTATTGGACCTTATTGGTCTCAAATAACCTCGGATCAGTGGATCCTTCAAACAGTAAGAGGTTTTCAGACAGAATTTTTTTCTCTCCCAAAACAAACAAAGACTCCTCCTGCTTTTCAATTCTCAGCGGATGAAAGACTTCTAGTGGATTTAGAGATCCAAGAATTATTCAGAAAAGGAGCAATAAGACAAATTCCCAGAGATTTTCCTGGGTTCATAAGCAATGTCTTCTTGGTAAGGAAGAAAGACACAGGCCTACGACTTGTGATAAACCTAAAAGAACTAAATTCCCATGTAATGAATCGACACTTCAAAATGGAAGGCATTCATTGCCTCAGAGATTTATTGATTACAGCGGATTGGATGGTCAAATTAGACCTAAAAGATGCATATTTAACAGTCCCATGTGTCCACAACATCAGAGATTTCTGCAATTCCTATGGAACAACAAGAAATGGCAATTCACCTGTCTCCCATTCGGACTCTCATCGGCCCCATGGTGCTTCACAAAGCTCATGAAACCGGTGGTGTCCTTTTTGAGAAGCAGGGGAATCAGGAAGATCATTTACTTAGACGACATGCTCATCATGTCACAAGATTTCACAATACTGCAGAGTCACCTTCAAATGACGATTCAATTGCTGACCCAATTGGGGTTTCTTATAAATTGGGAGAAATCGGTTCTTCAACCATCACAATCAATAGAATTTCTAGGCTTTGTAATCGATTCATTGAACACCTCACTTCTGCTTCCAGGGAAGAAATTGAGGCTGATTCGAAAAGAAATCAGAGCAATTCTGAAGGCAAATCTCATTTCCTTGAGAAAGATTGCCAGGATTGTGGGCCTCCTATCAGCATCCATTCAGGCAATTTTCCCAGGCCCATTACATTATCGGGCATTGCAGAGACTAAAAATTCATCATCTACAGAAAGGTTTAGGTTACTCGGACCGAGTTCCCCTTTCAAGGGAAGCCAAAGAAGAACTCCAGTGGTGGTTAACACACATGGAGGCCTGGAATGGCAAAGCAATCTTCGGCATGACACCAGATTTTGTGATAGAATCAGATGCCAGCAACATGGGCTGGGGGGCGCATTGTGGGGACATCACCACAGGAGGAAAATGGTCACAACTAGAACAGGTCATGCATATAAATTGTTTAGAACTATTGGCAGGCTCATTCGCGGTCAAAAATTTCTCAAAGAACACGTGGAATTGTTGTATTCTACTGAAAATGGACAACTTGTCAGCAGTAAGGTACATAAATCAAATAGGAGGTACCAAGTCAGAAATATTAGCCAATCTAACAAAAGATTTCTGGCAATTTTGCCTCAACAGAAACATATCAATCCAAGCAGAATATCTACTGAGCCTGTCCAACACCGTTGCGGACTGGAATTCCAGATACCGTTTGGATTCCAGCGATTAAACTCTTCACGAATCCATTTTCCAAAAAATCTACTGCCTCTGGGGTTCTTTGGAAATAGATCTTTTTGCATCTCGACTGAACAAATTACCCAGTTTCTTCAGTTGGAGACCAGATCCAGAAGCCCTAGCAGTCGATTCTTTACTCCAAAATTGGCAGGGTCACGGGAATTATGTCTTTCCTCCCTTTGCAATGATCCCCAGAGTCATTCTTCAGACAAGGAAGCAATTAGCAACAGTCATACTCATAACCTCTTATTGGACGACTCAACCGTGGTTCCCTCCACTTCTCGAACTGTCAATAGATTACCCGCGTTATCTAACAACGTTTCCCCATATTCTATCAGATCCAGTAGGGAACCTTCATCCACTTTGGTTGAACGGCCAACTACATCTCATGGCCTGGTTAATTTCAGAGGTCCCTGGCATCTCAATGGACTTTCAGCATCAGCTCAGACACTTATTTACAAAGCCTGGGCCCCAGGAACTTGAACATGTTACAAGTCAGGCTGGATTATTTGGACACGTTGGTGCATGGAATGGGACTTGGTGTTACGGTTTTCAAGACACTCAGACCAGTCGGTAAAATAAAACACAGTTTTATTAAATCAAAAGAAATAACAAGGAACGCCCTCTACAGGCGACAATAGGTAAAGCGAACAATAGCTATCACAAGTAAGAAGGTGAACTGGAAAGTAATGGTAACTTTACTGATAGGAGATGGAGATGGCCAATAGCCCCACGGGCGTACACCGGAGGCCACTCTGTGCTGCACAAGAAGTGAACCAATAGCCCCCACGGGCATAAACCGGAGACAATACTGAAGCCAATAGCGCAACACCGGATGCGGTAATCAATGCTGACTACCCTGCTAGTTGGAGGATGGAGCTGCCGTACAAATAAGAGTACAAGCGGCCAGCTCGGCAGTAGTAGTGGTAACCAGGAATAAGCTCAGCAATAAGCGTAACGGCTCACAAGAGGTATGCCAGCACTGAACAGGTTAAGCAGCTCGTAGGAATAAGGCTTAGCTGGAATTAGAAAGGCTCTGCTAGTATCAAGGAGGCTCTAACGGAGGCACAGTTCAGCAGTCGGTAATGGAGACTCAGCACAGGATGCCCAACACAGAAGGAGTACTGTGGCAAGATACAAACAGTCCAGTACTCAGCCTCAGCGGAAGTCAGAATGTTGCAATGGCGACAATAGAGCAGGAAGCAGTACACGCAGGTCTCAGGAACAAGCCGGTTCAGATCACGGAGAAGGAAGTCAGCCGGGCCGGATCGGTACAAGGAGGTGGTTCTCAGACAAGCCAGATCAATCACAAGCAGGAACATCAGCAAGGCCGGATCGGTACACGGAACAGGAACGCAGGAGCGTAGTCAGGACAGGCCAAATCGCTACACAGGAATCAGGATCCGCAGAAGACAGCAACAGCAACACTGGCTCAGGAACACCACGAAAGGGCAAGTGACAGGTGTCAATGGCTGGGTATAAAAAGGTCACCGGGGGCGGGCCAAACCTCCTCAGCCAATTGGAGAGCACCACAAGTGAGAATGACAGAAAGGGATCACGGGCACCGTGATAGTACACCCCTCTCCCTGCATGAGGTCTTGGTTTCTGGGGATATTTAGAGTGGAAGTTGTGCAAAAGCCTAGGCGCGTGGAGGTCCTTCTGATCCACCCAAGAACGTTCCTCCGGGCCATAACCCTTCCAATGGACCAAATATTGCAACTTCCCCCTAAATCTCCTAGAGTCAATGATACTCTGGACTTTGTACTCCTCCTGGCCTTGAACATCCACAGGCCCAGGAATCACAGGAGTGGTAGTGTAGTGGTTGCAAACCAAGGGTTTCAAGAGAGATACATGGAACAAATTATGGATACGCATAGAAGCTGGGAGTTCTAATGCGTATGAGACAGGATTGACCTTCTGGATAACTTTGAACGGGCCAATGAACCGGGGAGCCAACTTATTGGAGGGCACCTGCAAATTGAGGTTTCTGGAGGAGAGCCATACCCTATCACCTACCTGAAATGAGACCGCTGGTAGCCGTCTGCGATTAGCGTGCTGCTGATGTTGCTGAAATGACTGACTGAGGGTCCTCTGAACCTGTGCCCATGTGGAACGAAGTTGCGCCATATGCTCATCCAGGGCAGGAATCTGTTGTGACTGAAATGAGTCTGGGAGCAGGCATGGCTGGAACCCGTAATTAATGAGAAATGGAGACCTCCCGGACGATGAATTAACCGCACAATTCCTGGCAAACTCTGTCCATGGCAACAAGTCGGCCCAATTATCATGATGGTCAGTAACAAAGCAACGCAGAAACTGTTCTAGTCCCTGATTGGCATGCTCAGCAGCCCCATTGGTCTGGGGATGGTAGGCGGAGGAAAAGGACAATTGGATGCCCATCTGGCCACAAAATGCCCTAACATTCTTTGAGCCTGGTAGGTAGGACACTACAAAATTGAACCGAGACAAAAAAAGTGCCCACCTGGCCTGTTGAGAGGATTAACACTGGGGTTTTGGTACCTTCCAATAGGTGACGCCACTCTTTGAGAGCCAGAATAATAGCCAGAAACTCTCTGTCACCAATCTCATAATGGCTTTGGGCAGTAAAGGGTTTTTTAGAAAAAAACCCACAAGGTCTCAGGGCGCCACCTCCCACAGGACGTTGGGACAGCACTGCCCCAACCCCGACTTCAGAGGCATCCACCTCCAAGGTAATGGAGACTCAGCACAGGATGCCCAACACAGAAGGAGTACTGTGGCAAGATACAAACAGTCCAGTACTCAGCCTCAGCGGAAGTCAGAATGTTGCAATGGCGACAATAGAGCAGGAAGCAGTACACGCAGGTCTCAGGAACAAGCCGGTTCAGATCACGGAGAAGGAAGTCAGCCGGGCCGGATCGGTACAAGGAGGTGGTTCTCAGACAAGCCAGATCAATCACAAGCAGGAACATCAGCAAGGCCGGATCGGTACACGGAACAGGAACGCAGGAGCGTAGTCAGGACAGGCCAAATCGCTACACAGGAATCAGGATCCGCAGAAGACAGCAACAGCAACACTGGCTCAGGAACACCACGAAAGGGCAAGTGACAGGTGTCAATGGCTGGGTATAAAAAGGTCACCGGGGGCGGGCCAAACCTCCTCAGCCAATTGGAGAGCACCACAAGTGAGAATGACAGAAAGGGATCACGGGCACCGTGATAGTACACCCCTCTCCCTGCATGAGGTCTTGGTTTCTGGGGATATTTAGAGTGGAAGTTGTGCAAAAGCCTAGGCGCGTGGAGGTCCTTCTGATCCACCCAAGAACGTTCCTCCGGGCCATAACCCTTCCAATGGACCAAATATTGCAACTTCCCCCTAAATCTCCTAGAGTCAATGATACTCTGGACTTTGTACTCCTCCTGGCCTTGAACATCCACAGGCCCAGGAATCACAGGAGTGGTAGTGTAGTGGTTGCAAACCAAGGGTTTCAAGAGAGATACATGGAACAAATTATGGATACGCATAGAAGCTGGGAGTTCTAATGCGTATGAGACAGGATTGACCTTCTGGATAACTTTGAACGGGCCAATGAACCGGGGAGCCAACTTATTGGAGGGCACCTGCAAATTGAGGTTTCTGGAGGAGAGCCATACCCTATCACCTACCTGAAATGAGACCGCTGGTAGCCGTCTGCGATTAGCGTGCTGCTGATGTTGCTGAAATGACTGACTGAGGGTCCTCTGAACCTGTGCCCATGTGGAACGAAGTTGCGCCATATGCTCATCCAGGGCAGGAATCTGTTGTGACTGAAATGAGTCTGGGAGCAGGCATGGCTGGAACCCGTAATTAATGAGAAATGGAGACCTCCCGGACGATGAATTAACCGCACAATTCCTGGCAAACTCTGTCCATGGCAACAAGTCGGCCCAATTATCATGATGGTCAGTAACAAAGCAACGCAGAAACTGTTCTAGTCCCTGATTGGCATGCTCAGCAGCCCCATTGGTCTGGGGATGGTAGGCGGAGGAAAAGGACAATTGGATGCCCATCTGGCCACAAAATGCCCTAACATTCTTTGAGCCTGGTAGGTAGGACACTACAAAATTGAACCGAGACAAAAAAAGTGCCCACCTGGCCTGTTGAGAGGATTAACACTGGGGTTTTGGTACCTTCCAATAGGTGACGCCACTCTTTGAGAGCCAGAATAATAGCCAGAAACTCTCTGTCACCAATCTCATAATGGCTTTGGGCAGTAAAGGGTTTTTTAGAAAAAAACCCACAAGGTCTCAGGGCGCCACCTCCCACAGGACGTTGGGACAGCACTGCCCCAACCCCGACTTCAGAGGCATCCACCTCCAAGGTGAATGGCAGGGCAGGATTGGGGTGGGACAGCACTGGAGCAGAAGCAAAGGCAGATTTCAGTGTCTCAAAGGCAGATTCCGCTGCCTCGGACCATTGAGAGGGATCAGCACCCTTATGTGTCAAGTCAGACAGGGGTTTCACAATGGTAGAAAAGTTTTGGATAATCTTTCTGTAATAGTTGGCAAAGCCCAAAAAAACGCTGGATGGCCTTTAACCCCTTGGGATGGGGCCACTGTAAGACAGCTGTCAATTTTTCTTGGTCCATAGCAATGCCATTCTTAGAAATTACGAACCCCAGGAATGGTACTTGGGACCTATGAAATTCACACTTCTCTAGTTTACAGAACAGTTTATTATTGCGTAACCGCAGCAAGACCTCAGAGACATCCCTGATATGCTGGGTGAGGCTGGCAGAGTAAATATCGTCTAGATATACCACCACACGGGACAGGAGCATATCACGCAGGATATCATTAATAAATTCTTGGAATACTGCAGGAGCATTGCATAGTCCAAATGGCATCACCAGATATTCATAATGCCCATTTCTGGTATTAAAAGCCGTCTTCCACTCATCACCAGCCTTAATCCTGATCAGGTTATATGCTGCCCGCAAATCAAGTTTAGTAAAAATGGAAGAGCCCTTTAACCTGTCAAATAACTCCGTAATGAGAGGAATAGGATAGGCATTCTTAGGCAACAGTTTGTTTAATCCCCGGTAATCAATACATGGTCTAAGCTTGCCATTTTTCTTTTTCACAAAAAAGAACCCAGCCCCAGCTGGGGAGGTAGACTTGCATATAATCCCCCTTCTTAGGGCGTCCTCAATGTACTCCTCCATAGCCCTGTTCTCATCACACGATAGTGGGTAAGTGCGACCCCTAGGAGGCACCACACCTGAGGGCAGATCAATAGCGCAATCATAGGGTCTGTGCTGGGGCAATGCGCTAGCCTCCACCTTGCTGAACACGTCACTGAACTCCTGGTATTCAGCTGGCACGGTATGGGAGGTACAGAGAATCTTAACAGGATGCGATAGACAGTTTCTGGCAAAATGCTCAGACCATGATTTAACTTCACATTTCTGCCAGTCAAACTGGGGATTATGAGAGAGTAGCCATGGAAACCCCAGGATGACCACATGATGAGGGGATCAAATAATCTGGAACCGTACCTCCTCGTTATGAAGAGCCCCAATGGACATAGTAACAAGAGTAGTCTCCCTGGTAATAAATGCTGGTTCCAATGGTCTGCCATCAATGGCCTCAATAGCCAGGGGAGACTCTCTATTGAGTAATGGGATTTTGTGTAATTCGGCAAAGGATTGGTCCATAAAGTACCCGGCAGCATCCGAATCCACGAATGTCCTGGTTTCTACAGACAGGTTTGCCCAAGAGAATACCACCTGGATGGTGGGTTTCAGTGAACTTGTGTCTAGGGACTGTTGTACACCACCTAGGGCCTGTCCCCCAAGGTACCCCAGGTGCGTCCGTTTCCCGGCCTTACCGGACAAGTACTTAATAGGTGCCCAGCCTTACCACAATACAAGCAAAGGCCCAGTTTTTTACGGTATGCCCTCTCCTCCTTAGTAAGTCTAGTAAACCCAAGCTGCATTGGTTCTCCAACCTCCGGTAACCGTTCAGGAGGAATGAGTGGTGAGGGTGGGTTTGAAAGACTACCATGCCCATTGTTTCTGGACCTTGCCCTTTTCGCTAACCGTCTCTCACAGATGCAGGAGTCAATAAGCATAACATAGTCAATGTACTCATCCAGATCACTAGGTACATCTCTGGTGGCTATTTCATCCTTAATGGACTCAGACAGCCCCTGAGCAAAGGCTGCCACTAAAGCCTCATTGTTCCATCCCACCTCTGCTGCCAAGGTCCAAAAATCGATGGCATAATCGCCCAAGGTACGGTCACCCTGCTGTATCTCCATTAAACTTTTGGCAGCAGAGGCAGCTCTGCCAGGAACCTCAAAAACTCTGCGGAACTTCCTTACAAACTCATTAAAGTTCAGAGTACAGGGTTTGGCATTTTCCCACAGGGGGTTAGCCCATTCCAGTGCTTTGCCCGTCAATAGTGATATCATAAATCCGACCTTGCTTCTATCATTCGGAAATGCTTGGGGCGTGAGTTCCAAGAATATCTCCAACTGATTAATAAAGCCCCTGCATTGGTTCGGCTCACCATCGTATGTTAACAGTAACGGCGCCGCCGCCGTTAAGCCTCTCGAAAGTGTAATGGGCACTACAGACAAATTATCCGGTGTCGAAACTGGGGGAACCACCGTATTCTGGTTAGGTTTGTCAAGGTGTACCGTACGCTCCAGTAACATTTGCAAAGCCAGTGCCAACTGGTCTAGGCGCTGCTCATGAACATCCATTCTCCAGTGGATGTTCTGTGTGTTACCTTCACCCTTGCTGTCTGAGGTCATGGCCCTTTCGTACTGTAACGGTTTTAAAGACACTCAAACCAGCCGGTAAAATAAAACACAGTTTTATTAAATCAAAAGAAATAACAAGGAACACCCTCAATAGGCGACAATAGGTAAAGCGAACAATAGCTATCACAAGTAAGAAGGTGAACTGGAAAGTAATGGTAACTTTACTGATAGGAGACAGTAGCCAGGCTACTGAAGGGTTAATTGTGGAGTTTGGCAGTCTCAATTGTGGAGTTTGGCACGCCCAAGGTGGTGACATATCTGCAGATTGTAATGCATAGGAGGCTGAATGCACAGTCAGTACTGCCTTAGATGATAGCAGCGCATAGCCCCCATGGGCGTAGCGATGGAGACCACAATGGAAGTTAGTGCTAGAGTTGGTAGCCCCCACGGACGTCCCTAATGGAGACTGCTTGATTGCAAGAACTGGCCAATAGCCCCCACGGGCGTAATAGAGGAAACCACCAATACAGTGATTTGAGCCTTTAGCCCCCACTGGCGTAATACAGGAAACCAGCAATACAGCGATTCGAGCTTTTAGCCCCCACGGGCGTAATACTGAGACTGCTGAAACACTGGAGATGGCCAATAGCCCCACGGGCGTACACCGGAGGCCACTCTGTGCTGCACAAGAAGTGAACCAATAGCCCCCACGGGCGTAAACCGGAGACAATACTGAAGCCAATAGCACCACACCGGACACGGTAATCAATACCGACTACCCTGCTAGTTGGAGGATGGAGCTGCCGCACAAATTAGCGCACAAGCGGACAGCTCGGCAGTAGTAGTGGTAACCAAGAATAGGCTCATATAAAGATAATGTGATGCACAAAATACTTAATGTAAGGTGCACGGGATGTCTCTAATAAGACTAGGTAATGTGCCTAATGTATAATGTCAATAATGAAAAGAAAAAAGAAAAAGAAAATACAAATAATGGCACCAATACCACCTCCCCACTCTGAGTCGGACAAAACAAGCTAAGGATGAGGGAAGAGCAAAACAAATTAAAAATTAACTTTTATTATATACATTAAAAGATATATATATATCAAAACTCTAAAAAAACTATGCGAATTGATAGAGTATGTAACCAGATTCTTTCTGAAAACTCAAAGGTAAAAGTAATATTACTGGACAGCAGTCCCAGCGAAATCTTGCAAAAGACTGAATACTATGTTGCCACACTCCAAATGCTCTAAAGTATCGTATAAACGATCCTAAATTAAAGGGCAAATAGTAATATATAGCATTAACTATCCCTCATGAATACACTGTGTAGTCACATAGTATAATCACAGGTTCTCACCAACACTGTCGGCAAATCCTTCACAATATAGTAACTGATCCTGGCTGTATCTCGCCAGAGTCATTAACAGCATACAGCTGAGTTGTAATAATCAATGTAATCTACAAAGCCGATAAACCCGTGAATAGGAATACAATTATCAAGTAGCAATACAACTAACACATAATCGTGAAGCAGAACATGTATCTGTGGATAGATAACTTCATAGATACCCTCCCTGATGTCAATAGTAACCTAATTGCCCTATAAATTCAACTTATGAATAAACATGGGTGGAAAACTTACTAAAAGGAGACACGGCGGTTAGGAGGCACTGAGCTGTCATTAGAAAACCGTAACATGTTACCATAGCAGTATGACACCCAGGCTTCCAAACCAAAACAACTTAGCCATGCCACCTAACTAACCAGTCTATCTCGTGGGACAAAGATAATAAGGCACTATTAGAAACTAACTAAAAGAGACACAGCGTTTGGAAGAAAACTGGACTGTCATCAAAAATCGTAACACAAGGTTACTATAACAGTATATCACCCAGACTTCCAAACCAAAAAATCCTAACCATGCCTCTTTCACTAACTCCCCTATCTACTGAAGTACGTATATACTATTCACACCTGTCCTAAGAGAGTAATACAGGTGTACTTTCCATAGCTATACCCTAAGCAGTATACACAATGTATCGGGATAACAAGAGTTGCTAAAGGTGTACTCCATGTAACTATCCCTAGGAGCTACTTGCAGTGTGCTCCTTATAAGTACTCCTGACGTACGTTTCGCATAAAATAAGCTTTATCAAAGGATACCGGGCGTCCTAATCCGGTCGGTTATATAGTTTAAAACTCCTCCCATACAAAAGGAATGGCCATGCAGCCACCAATCCAATATTAGCACCAATCATCACAATAGACACCAAATTTCGAAAAATTAACCCCATCCTCAGGGTCTATACTATAGACTTATGTTGTATCTAGCTGAATGACATAATAGCAGTAAAAAAGCAATCAGCCTCACCAAACTACGGTACCAAAAAAGGTTTAACTATAAATGAGCCGACAGACGCATCCCCTCATTAAGTCCATCAGGTGATATTGCCTTTAGCAAAAAAATCCACCGATTTTCTGATTTTAAAAGGTGGTTCTCATAATCGCCTTTCCTAATACCTAGTGAGATCTTTTTAAGTACAAACACTTGTAAGTTACTTATAACGGTATTATGGACTGAGAAAAAATGCCTGCTAACACTCGTAAGATTTTTACAACGATGCTGTTCCCTTTTTAGTCTAGATATATGACTGAGGTGTTCTCTAATTCTATCCTTAAGTTTACGTGTTGTCATACCTACATAATATTTATTACAAGAACACCTCAAGGCATACACTACATTAGTAGTTTCACAATTAGCAAAATGATTCAATTTATGCGTATGCCAAACCTATCAATGATAGATTGTTGGTTATATATATAGGGACATATGTTACAGTTACCACAACGATATGTGCCAGTAATGGTGTTAGATTTCATTTTCTTATTAACAAAATGACTTTTCACAAGCATATCATTCAAATTTAATGATCTTCTACTGGTCATCTGAATTCGATCTCCCAAAATCTTACTCAAATCCTGATCTACTTTGAGTAGTGGCCAATGTCTATTCATGATCTTCCTAACTGTCTCCCATTGATTATTAAAAGTACCTATAAACCTAACTGTTCCTGTTTCTGTACCATTAGTATTAGAATTCTTTTCAGAGATCAAAAGATGTCTTGGAGTACTGCTAGCTCTTTTGGCTGCTTTTTTAATAACTTCATTACCATATCCTCTTAGTTTAAATCTATTTTTAAGTTCAGCTGCACGTATCTCATATAACCTATCATCAGAGCAATTCCTGCGCAACTGCAGAAATTCTCCAGTGGGAATTGCTTCAAGTACAGATCTAGGATGAAAACTCATTCTATGTAGTAGACTGTTGGTGGCAGTTGGTTTCTTATATAGATCTGTAGATAAATAACCACGATTATTTTTAAATATCGTAATATCAAGGAAGTTAACTGAGGCCCAGTCTTTT
This sequence comes from Rhinophrynus dorsalis, assembly GCA_037306005.1. Lineage (NCBI taxonomy): Eukaryota > Metazoa > Chordata > Amphibia > Anura > Rhinophrynidae > Rhinophrynus > Rhinophrynus dorsalis. Next base: position 87,241 of record CM074718.1, on the reverse strand, counting down.
TCTCGTTTGTTCTTCCTCACGAAGAAGGTCTTTTTTGTGGAATTAAATCACGTTCGTCATATGGTCTAGAGATCGATTCATTTTGAGACCTATCATCGTCTCCAGTCATAATAATACTACCTCTATTATTTATATCCACAGAATTGGAATGTTTTCTTTTAAAAGCACTTTTCTTGTTCTTCTTTTAGTGGGATTGAATCAGAATAATGTTCTGAATTTTTCTCAACATTCTGTGATTCAGAATGAGCCTTGTTAACAGTAATGTTTGAAATTACTTCAGATAAAGACTTTACTAAATTGTCTGACATTTTAGTCATACATGAAGTAATTGCGTTACAAACAGTCTTATTGACTGAAGCATCCAAAATTGCCTGAATATCCTCCTCAGAATTTTTTGGAGTAGGAGTAGAATGGGCTACATTATATTCAGGACTCTCAGGCTCACTATCCTAAGGTAAAAATTATGTGGTACCTTATTTAATTTTAAGGGGGTAGTTGGAGAGACTAAGGGTCTGGACAAATTATTTCTCACCAAGATATTATAATGAGAAGCAGGAGTCACAAAGGCAACATATTTCAGCAACAAATCTCCATGCAATTAAGATGGAGATTGTTGCACATGCTCAGAAAGATAAAGTAAGTTATTTTCCAAAAGGAAAATGGCTGCCATAAAAACTAGCCAAACATAAATAAAACTGAGGAGATTAAAATATATAAGGAAGCACCGTTACTGAAGCGGAGAAAATTAATTAATAAGAGGAAAAGTTTATAATTTTAAAATAGTTGAAAGATATCTCACATAAGAGATCACTGAGACTTAGGGCAAAATACCCAAAGGTAAGATGGCCGCCGAAAGCTCAAAACTTTTAAACCTCTCTTATAGTCTTATCTATGGAATGTTCTATCTCACTCCCTGCACCACTGCACCTCTCTTATAATCTTATCTATGGAATGTTCTATCTCACTCCCTGCACCACTGCACCTCTCTTATAGTCTTATCTATGGAATGCTCTACCTCCCACCCTGCACCACTGCACCTCTCTTATAGTCTGATCTATGGAATGTTCTACCTCCCACCCTGTGTCACTGTACCTCTCTTATAGTCTTATCTATGGAATGTTCTACCTCCCACCCTGCACCACTGCACCTCTCTTATAGTCTTATCTATGGAACGTTCTACCTCCCACCCTGCACCACTGCACCTCTCTTATAGTCCTATATATGGAATGTTCTACCTCCCACCCTGCACCACTGCACCTCTCTTATAGTCTTATCAATGGAACGTTCTACCTCCCACCCTGCGCCACTACACCTCTCTTATAGCCTTATCTATGGAACGTTCTACCTCCCACCCTGCACCACTGCACCTCTCTTATAGTCTTTTCTATGGAACGTTCTATCTCCCACCCTGCACCACTGCACCTCTCTTATAGTCTTATCTATGGAATGTTCTACCTCCCACCCTGCACCACTGCACCTCTCTTATAGTCTTATCTATGGAATGTTCTACTTCCCACCCTGCACCCCTGCGCCACTGCACCTCTCTTATAGTATTATCTATGGAATGTTCTACCTCCCACCCTGCGCCACTGCACCTCTCTTATGGTCTTATCTATGGAACGTTCTACCTCCCACCCTGCGCCACTGCACCTCTCTTATGGTCCTACCTATGGAACATTCTACCTCCCACCCTGCGCCACTGCACCTCTCTTATGGTCTTATCTATGGAACGTTCTACCTCCCACCCTGCGCCACTGCACCTCTCTTATAGTCTTATCTATGGAACGTTCTACCTCCCACCCTGCGCCACTGCACCTCTCTTATAGTCTTATCTATGGAACGTTCTACCTCCCACCCTGCGCCACTGCACCTCTCTTATAGTCTTATCTATGGAATGCTCTACCTCTCACCCTGCGCCACTGCACCTCTCTTATAGTCTTATCTATGGAATGTTCTACCTCCCACCCTGCACCACTGCACCTCTCTTATAGTCTTATGTATGGAACGCTCTACCTCCCACCCTGCACCACTGCACCTCTCTTATAGTCTTATCTATGGAATGCTCTACCTCTCACCCTGTGCCACTGCACCTCTCTTATAGTCTTATCTATGGAATGTTCTACCTCCCACCCTGCACCACTGCACCTCTCTTATAGTCTTATCTATGGAACGCTCTACCTCTCACCCTGCTCCACTGCACCTCTCTTATAGTCTTATCTATGGAACGCTCTACCTCCCACCATGCACCACTACACCTCTCTTATAGTTTGATCTATGGAATGTTCTACCTCCCACCCTGCACCACTGCACCTCTCTTATAGTCTTCAAGTCACAATTGAATCTATACCTCATTAACACAACTTAAACATGCTAGAAGACACTGACTTTGTACAGCGCTGCGGAATTAGTTGGCACTATATAAATAAAGAATAATAATAATAATACAGCTTAGGTTCTTTATAAATGATTTACTTAATTTATGTCCCCTATCCTGACCAGAACTCTAAAGCTGTATTCAGCACTTGACCCTTACTTACATTACCACATTAGATTGTAAGCTTTTGGGCAGGGACCTCATGTCCAGTGTTTCACTTTGCAACGCATTTGTAACCCTGTATTGCCTAAACCCTTAAAGCGGAACTATGACCTAAAACCAAAGTTTTACCATGCGTTTTAATGTTTAACCCGACAATAGTGCTGTGTGTGTGTTCTTCAAGTCGCCTGGTAGTGGAGATATTTGCCCTGTAAAATCAGGTGCTTCCACGTTCTACTGTACCCTGTACCGTCTCAGGACCGTCTCAGGACTTCCCAGCTGCCCCAGGTAGTGCGTCACGCTGCCCTTCAAAGCTGGATTTCTGTGATGTAGCGTTACAGCAAACTCCGTGTACAATGCTACTGAGGTTGTTGAGTGGAGGTTGCTTCCTCAGTAGCATTTTAAATGGAGTTTGCTGTAACACTACATCACAGAAATCCAGCTTTGAAGGGCAGTGTGACGCACTTCCTGGGGCAGTTGGGAAGTCCTGAGACATCATGGAGTCCCACAGAATGCGGAAGAGCCTGATTTTGCAGGGCTAATATCTCCACTACCAGGCGACTGGAAGAACACACACAGCACTAATGTCAGGTTAAACATTAAAACACATGGTAAAACATTGGTTTTAGGTGATATTTCCGCTTTAAATTGTAAAGTGCTGCATAGACTTGTGGCGCTATGTAAATACACATATGCATTAATTCATTAACCCTTTGAGTGCCAGAGAGGCACTCAAAGGGTTAATTAATTACTTTAGGATACAATTTACTTAACTGGCTCTTATCAATGTGTCATTCACTGTGTGTGGTAGATCCCTCCACATTAAATAGAGTGTGAGGCCTGGGAGATGCTGTTCTCTCTTCCTTTCCTTTTCACGTGATTCTGTATGACCATTTTTGCATTGAATTCCATTTACATGTATTACTCAGAGCCATTCTGAGGGCTGGTAACAGCTATGGGTAATTTTGCTTGATATCTTTATTATCAATGATTTGGGTATCTTGCCACATTCATGGCACTGTTTTGCATGGTTGGATAACACGTTGCTCCTTCATTTTTTCTGATTTTTCATAATCCACCTTCTGTTTGATCATCTGTAGTGATAGACGTGGGTGATTCTTTTAATTAGATTTATTAACACTATGTCTAGTAACTGGAAAGCCCCAGCATTTCATTTATTTGCATGCTTCTCCAATTTTCTTCATATCTATTTTAGCACATACCAATAAAAGTTATGTGTAATCCCATCTCTTACTTTCCTGGAATCCATTTTAAGCCTTGAATAGAGTACTAGTTAGGCAGAGTTGCTTTTTATTTTGTCTTAAAACCTCCTCCTCTATGTCTGTATCAGCAGCATTAGGTTCTCTCCTGCTTCTCCTGCTCGTCATTCAGCTAACCAGCACTTAAAACACATTTTTTAAATTTTAACTTTAATTTTTATCTTTTTTGTCTCTCTTCGTCTCTCTGCCTTTTTCCAGTTACGTTATCTCCTAAACTACACCATGCTGCACTGTGGGGAATTCTGGGTATTTATAGTATGGAGGTGGGAAGTTTTGCCACCTTTAGAAACCATAGGTGGAAAATTGAACCATTCGTGATGGAAATTCTGTGGTATTAACAAAACATTGGAAAATCTATGTCTTTCTCTACGGGAGGGAATTTCTTATTAAAAGGGGAAAATCATACTTTTTTCGTGAAAATTCCCACAGGAACAAAACGTGAATTTTGGTCCAACCTAACAATGATTTACTAGGGAGAGTGGTGTACTAATGGGAAGGCTTTGCCATTAAACATCACCAGTGTGAAGGAATCTAAAAGAATCTTGAAAAGAATGTCTCTCGGTAAGTAGAAAGCTTACCATGATGAAAACAAAGTATTTTACAATGCTTATCTGTAGATGTGTCCACGTAGGGGGATTAACATTAAACATTATTATTTTAGATTTTACCAAGAAAACAAAAACTGCACTCACTGCTGACGGTCAAATCACTGAAGGTGTAGATGGCTTAATAAATCAGAAATAACGGGTTTATATGACTCTGCCAGCAATTAAATATTTCTTATCAGTTCAAATGGGTTTGCTGCTTTTAATTTAGTGAAACCAGATGTGTGGGACCAGATGTAACTTTTGGCCCTTGAATGTAGTTTTACTTATGTAAAATATGAGTTTTTAATTTAACTGTCCCTTTATCCTCTTAAATGTAAATCCATCTTCAATCCACTGCTTCGCAGCATAATCCACCACCAAAGGGTTAACCAGCCCTAAGCTGGAAGACTTTATTGTATGTAAAACAGACAAGAACTTGGCAATTCCTATCCTGCCACCGCCTTCCTGGGCCCTCGCTCCTCTCCACCCCTGTTAAACCCAGCAGACACCCTTTCTTTGATTGAGATGGGGTGTGGATAAAACAGAACAAGGCCAGAAATCTACCACCTAATCGCAGACACACAGAATATATGGTAATAATTCATGTGTTTTACATGACACAATAATAAACATGTTCTTGAATATTCTATAGTTAACACAAAACAGACCCTTGGCTGATCCATACAAAGACACAACCCTAGAACACAGCTCTAAATATATACTGTGTATCTAAACACCAATATCTGTACAGAGACACATCCCTAGATATAGATTGTGTATCTAAACACCAACATCTGTACAGAGACACATCCCTAGATATAGATTGTGTATATAAACACCAACATCTGTACAGAGACACATCCCTAGATATAGATTGTGTATATAAACACCAACATCAGTACAGAGACACGTACCTAGATAAAGATTGTGTATATAAACACCAAAATCTGTACAGAGACACGTACCTAGATATAGATTGTGTATATAAACACCAACATCTGATCCATACAAAGACACAACCCTAGAACACAGCTCTAAATATATACTGTGTATCTAAACACCAATATCTGTACAGAGACACATCCCTAGATATAGATTGTGTATCTAAACACCAACATCTGTTCAGAGACACATCCCTAGATATAGATTGTGTATATAAACACCAACATCTGTACAGAGACACATCCCTAGGTATAGATTGTGTATATAAACACCAACATCAGTACAGAGACACGTACCTAGATAAAGATTGTGTATATAAACACCAAAATCTGTACAGAGACATGTACCTAGATATAGATTGTGTATATAAACACCAACATCTGTACAGAGACACATCCCTAGATATAGATTGTGTATATAAACACCAACATCTGTACAGAGACACCTACCTAGATATAGATTGTGTATATAAACACCAACATCTGTACAGAGACACATCCCTAGATATAGATTGTGTATATAAACACCAACATCTGTACAGAGACACGTACCTAGATATAGATTGTGTATCTAAACACCAACATCTGTACAGAGACACGTACCTAGATATAGATTGTGTATATAAACACCAACATCTGTAAAGAGACATGTACCTAGATAAAGACTGTGTATATAAACACCAACATCTGTACAGAGACACATCCCTAGATACAGATTGTGTATATAAACACCAACATCTGTACAGAGACATGTACCTAGATATAGGATGTGTATATAATCACCAACATCTGTACAGAGACACATCCCTAGATATAGATTGTGTATCTAAACACCAACATCTGTACAGAGACACGTACCTAGATGTAGATTGTGTATATAAACACCAACAACTGTATAGAGACAAGTACCTAGATATAGACTGTGCATATAAACACCAACATCTGTACAAAGACACGTACCTAGATATAGACTGTGTATATAAACACCAACATCTGTACAGAGACACGTACCTAGATATAGATTGTGTATATAAACACCAACATCTGTACAGAGAAACGTACCTAGATATAGATTGTGTATATAAACACCAGCATCTGTACAGAGACACGTACCTAGATATAGATTGTGTATATAAATACCAACAACTGTACAGAGACACGTACCTAGATATAGACTGTGTATATAAACACCAACATCTGTACAGAGACACATACCTAGATATAGATTGTGTATATAAACACCAACATCTGTACAGAGACACATACTTAGATATAGACTGTGCATATAAACACCAACATCTGTACAAAGACACGTACCTAGATATAGACTGTGTATATAAACACCAACATCTGTACAGAGACACGTACCTAGATATAGATTGTGTATATAAACACCAACATCTGTACAGAGAAACGTACCTAGATATAGATTGTGTATATAAACACCAGCATCTGTACAGAGACACGTACCTAGATATAGATTGTGTATATAAATACCAACAACTGTACAGAGACACGTACCTAGATATAGACTGTGTATATAAACACCAACATCTGTACAGAGACACATACCTAGATATAGATTGTGTATATAAACACCAACATCTGTACAGAGACACGTACCTAGATATAGATTGTGTATATAAACACCAACATCTGTATAGAGACATGTACCTAGATATAGACTGTGTATATAAACACCAACATCTGTACAGAGACATCTACCTAGATATAGATTGTGTATATAAACACCAACATCTGTACAGAGACACGTACCTAGATATAGACTGTGTATATTATCACCAACATCTGTACAGAGACACATCCCTAGATATAGATTGTGTGTATAAACACCAATATCTGTACAGAGACACATCCCTATATATAGATTGTGTATATAAAGACCAACATCTGTACAGAGACACATCCCTAGATATAGATTGTGTATATAAACACCAACATCTGTACAGAGACACGTACCTAGATATAGCTTGTGTATATAAACACCAACATCTGTACACAGACACGTACCTAGATATAGACTGTGTATATAAACACCAACATCTGTACAGAGACATAAACTAGATATAGACTGTGTATATAAACACCAACATCTGTACAGACACACGTACCTAGATATAGATTGTGTATAAAAACACCAACATCTGTACAGAGACACGTACCTAGATTATCACGGTGCCCGTGATTGCTGCAGTTCCTTGTCTGTCACCAGTAGGGGGCTGCTATTGGCTGTCTGCAGATAGCCCGCCTTTCATTGCCTATTTAAACCTGGATTGGGCACCCTTTGGTTGCCCTTTCGTGTTGTTTCTGACCTTCTTGCTATCACTATGCCAGTGATAGCTGGGCCTCTGTTCCAGTGTTCCTGAGTTCCTGATCTCATGTGTTCCTAAGTTCCTGATCTCTACTGTTCCAGTGTTTCCTGCATGCTGAAGTACTTCCAGTCCTGTTTCCGGCCTAGTCTCTGGTGTTGCAGTTCCTGCTGAACTTCTTCTCTGCTGTTTCCTGACCTGACTGATCGTTGCTGGTTCCTGTCATTGCATCGCCTGTCTCCTGTATCCTGGCGACCTCCTGCCTGGTCGCGTCGGCGACATTGCTTGTTACTCCAGTGTGCGGTCACTGGTTTGTTCCACAGACTATCGGCTATACAATTCTGTGTTGGTCCCAGCGTGCGGACTCTGGTTTGCTCCTAAGCCTTGCGGCTAGGCAAACTCGCTTGTTACACCAGTGTGCGGTCACTGGTTTGCTCCAAAGCCTATTGGCTATACAATCCTGTGTTGGTCCCAGCGTGCGGACGCTGGTTTGCTCCAAAGCCTTGCGACTAGGCAAACTCGCTTGTTACACCAGTGTGTGGTCACTGGTTTGCTCCAAAGCCTATCGGCTGTACTATCCTGTGTTGGTCCCAGCGTGCGGACGCTGGTTGCTCCAAAGCCTTGCGGCTATACAAACTCGCTTGTTACACCAGTGTGCGGTCACTGGTTTGCTCCAAAGCCTATCAGCTATACAATTCTGTGTTGGTCCCAGCGTGCGGACGCTGGTTTGCTCCTAAGCCTTACGGCTATACTAACTCGCTTGTTACACCAGTGTGCGGTCACTGGTTTGCTCCTAAGCCTATCGGCTATACAATTCAGTGTTGGTCCCAGCGTGCGGACGCTGGTTTGCTACAAAGCCTTGTGGCTTTACGATTCCTCTGTTAGTCTCAGTGTGTGTACACTGGGTTGCTTACGATCCTGTCAATTTGCCATTACCATCTGACTGCTGCTACTATCTCTGGGCTGCCCTGCCCGGTATTGGTAAGGCTGGTAGAACCTTTTGCCACGTTCCATCTGAGGTTGCCTTACCCGGTATTGGCAGGGCCGGTAGAGCCTACATTATGAATCTATTGAGGCTGCCTTGCCCGGTAATTTGGTAAGGCCGGTAGAACCGTTATGCGATTCCATCTGCAGGTTGCCTTACCCGGTATTGGCAAGGCCGGTAGAGCCTAACATTCTATTACTTCAGACTGTCCTGTCCGGTATATTGACAGGACCGGTAGAGTCTGCCTTCTGTCTTGTTATATTCTGAATATATCTGTATGTATGTGATTGCCATCCTACGTTATCAATTTATTATTTCAATAAAATTGATTTTTACCTAAAACTTGTGTCTGAGAGTCATAATAAACCGTGACAGTACGAAAGGGCCATGACCTCAGACAGCAAAGGTGAAGGTAATACACAGAATATCCATTGGAGGATGGATGTGCACGAGCAACGTTTGGATCAGTTGGCAGTTGCAATTCAAACGATCCTTGAACGCACGGTACTTGCTGACAAATCTAGCTCTAGCCCGCTGGTCTCGCCAAGTCAGACACCGGAGAGGGATACCAGACCCCTAGGGGGCACTGTTAAAGGGTTAACGGCTTCTGCACCCTTGCCGCTAAGATACGATGGTGACCCTAGTCTCTGCAGAGGGTTCATCAACCAACTCGAGATTTTTATGGAATTGACGGCACACGCATTTCCCAATGATCGTAGTAAGGTGGGGTTTACAATATCTTTGCTCACTGGCAGAGCTTTGGCTTGGGCTAACCCCTTGTGGGAGAATGCTAAACCTTGTACTAAAAACTTTAGAGAATTTGTGCAATCCTTTCGAACAGTGTTTGAGCCTCCTGGTAGAACCACCTCTGCTGCCAAACGCCTTATGGAGATACATCAGGGCAGGCGTACAGTAGGCGACTACGCCATCGAATTCCGCACATTGGCAGCAGAGGTAGGTTTGAATAACGAGGCATTATTGGCAGCTTTTTCTCAAGGCTTGAATGACCACATTAAGGACGAAATCGCTGCTAAAGATCTACCTATTGATCTAGATGACTACATTGAATATGTTATGATAATTGACTCCAGAATACGTGAGAGATCAATTGCCAGAGATCGTAAGTTACGGTCAAAGAATAATGAGCCTAGTGGCATGTTTTGCCCACCCATCCCTCCTCTGGCATTGAAGTCTAGTGAACCTGTACGGGAGACAAGTGAACCTATGCAAATAGGCTTCACTAGACTAACCATGGCTGAGAGACTTTATCGCAGAAGACAAGGGTTGTGTTTATACTGCGGTGAAAAAGGGCATTTGCTAAATTCCTGTCCTTTACGTCCGGGAAACGCACACACCTAGGGTACCTTGGGGGACAGGCCCTAGGTGGTGTACAATCGTCCCCAGTGTCGGGCACAATGAAACCCACCATACAGGTGGTATTATCTTGGGCACAACGCTCTGTGGAGGTTTTGGCCTTGGTTGACTCTGGTGCAGCAGGGTATTTTATGGATAATACCTTTGCTGAATTGCACAGAGTTCCACGCATTGAAAGAGAAAATCCCTTGACTATTGAAGCGATTGATGGCAGACCCTTAGAACCGCCTCAGGTTATGTTTGAAACTATGCCACTGTCTATGACTAGTGGGGCACTTCACAGAGAGGAGCAGCAGTTTCAACTGATTAATTCTCCGCACCATGCGGTAATATTGGGCTTTCCGTGGTTACAGTTACATAACCCACAATTTGATTGGAAAAAGTGTGAAATTGCTGCTTGGTCCCAGTTTTGTATGGACAAGTGCATCATCCAGCCTGTTAAGGTCCTGTGCACCTCCTCGGCTATACCGGATGTGTACCAACAGTTTGGCGATGTTTTTAGCAAAGGAGAGGCCAGTTTGCTACCTCAGCATAGACCTTATGATTGTTGCATCGAATTGCAGCCTGGGGCAGTACCTCCGAAAGGACGCACTTATCCATTATCTTGTGAGGAAAATAAGGCTATGGAGGATTACATTTCTGATGCCCTTGCTAGAGGGATCATACAAAAGTCTACCTCTCCAGCTGGGGCTGGGTTCTTTTTTGTAAAAAAGAAAAATGGCGAATTAAGACCATGCATTGACTACCGGGGCTTGAATAAACTAATGGCAAAAAACGCATACCCAATACCACTCATCACCGAGCTTTTTGACAGGCTTAAGGGCGCTTCGATTTTTACCAAATTGGACCTACGGGCCGCTTACAATCTGGTGCGCATTCGAGCAGGTGATGAGTGGAAAACTGCCTTTAATACTCGAGTTGGGCACTACGAGTATCTTGTAATGCCATTTGGGCTATGTAATGCCCCCGCAGTTTTCCAGGAACTGATAAACAATGTTCTGAGAGATATGTTACAGACATGTGTTGTGGTTTATCTGGACGATATATTGATTTACTCTCAAGACATGGCACAGCACATCAAAGATGTATCCGCAGTATTGCTACGACTCCGTGAGAACAAATTATTTTGTAAACTGGAAAAATGTGACTTTCATAGAACCAGTGTGCCATTCTTGGGGTTCATAATTGGCAATGATGGCATTGCCATGGACAAGGATAAGTTGTCAGCTGTCTTACAATGGCCAAAACCCAAGGGGCTTAAAGCCATACAGCGTTTCCTGGGTTTTGCTAATTATTATAGGCGGTTTATTAAGAACTTTTCTTCCATTGTTAAACCTTTGTCCGATCTTACGCACAAGGGCGCTAATCCTTCTTGTTGGCCGGTATCTGCTGAGAATGCCTTTGAGAATTTGAAGCTGGCATTTGCTGCGGCTCCTGTGTTATCCCACCCCAATCCTCTACGTCCATTTACGTTAGAGGTGGATGCCTCAGATATTGGGGTTGGGGCAGTACTTTCGCAACGACACGAGAAAGGTGGTACTCTCAGACCTTGTGGGTTTTTCTCTAAGAAGTTGACTGTCACTCAAGGCCACTATGAGATAAGTGACAAAGAATTATTGGCCATTATCCTCGCTCTTAAGGAGTGGCGTCATTTGCTTGAAGGTACCAAGACTCCCGTATTAATCCTAACAGATCATAAAAATCTGACTTATCTCTCGGAGGCCAAGAGATTGTCCTCCCGTCAGGCCAGGTGGGCACTGTTCCTGTCTCAATTTAATTTCATTGTATCATACTTACCGGGGTCAAAGAATATCAGGGCGGATGCACTGTCAAGACAATTTGAGGCCGACAGTGACAGAGTGGAAGCACCAGCCCCCATCATCCAACCTGATAGAATACTGGCTACTATACGCACGAGTATCACTTCTCCTTTAGGGGAGGAGATCCTGGCCTCTCAGGGGTCCGCTCCCCATGAAACTCCAGTGGGCAAATGTTTTGTCGATGAACCATTTCGTACTAGGCTGCTTGAAACCTACCATTCCTCTAAGGCTGCGGGACATATTGGTAGAGACCAATTGTTATGGTCCCTTTCTCAGTTATTTTGGTGGCCCTCCATGAAAAACGATTGTGCCGAATTTACGAATGCCTGTGCCACCTGTGCCCGCGCTAAGACCCCGAGACATCTCCCTGTGGGCTTGCTTCAACCGGTGCCTAATGGCGAACGCCCCTGGTCTCATGTTTCCATTGATTTTATGGGAGAGTTGCCTATGTCCAAGGGGTACTCCTTTATATTCATGGTGGTGGACAGGTTTTCTAAAATGGCTCATTTCGTACCCCTCCGTGGTCTTCCTTCAGCGAAGGAATTGGCAATGGTGTTCGCCAGAGAAGTATTCCGGTTGCATGGAGTGCCTAGGGTACTGGTGTCTGACAGGGGGAGCCAGTTTGTGTCTAGATTTTGGAGGGCATTTTGCCAACAGATGGGCATACAGCTGTCCTTCTCCTCTGCCTACCATCCCCAGACAAATGGAGCCGCTGAACGATCTAATCAGGGCTTGGAACAATTTCTCCATTGTTTCGTTACTGACCATCATGATAATTGGTCCGACTTGTTGCCTTGGGCAGAGTTCGCCAGGAACTGTGCGGTCAATTCTTCATCTGGGAGCTCTCCATTTCTGATTAATTATGGGTTCCAGCCCTGTTTGCTTCCAGACTCATTTCAGACGCAACAGATTCCAGCTCTGGATGAGCATATCGAGCAACTCCGTTCCACATGGGCACAAGTTCAGAGGGCACTTGGTCAGTCATTTCAGCGTCATCAGCGCCATGCTAATCGCAGAAGGCTTCCAGCGGTTTCCTTTCAGGTTGGGGATAGAGTATGGCTTTCCTCCAGAAATCTCAAGCTGCAGGTTCCGTCTAATAAGTTGGCTCCCCGGTTTATTGGTCCATACAGAGTTATTCGCAAAATTAACCCTGTCTCCTATGCACTAGACCTACCTGCATCCATGCGTATCCATAATGTGTTCCATGTGTCCCTTCTTAAGCCTCTGGTTTGCAACCGCTATACTACCACACCTGTGGTGCCAGGACCTGTTGAGGTCGAGGGCCAGGAGGAGTACGAGGTTCAGAGCATTAATGATTCCCGTAGGCTTAGAGGAAGGGTACAGTACCTGGTACATTGGAAAGGGTATGGTCCTGAGGATCGATCATGGGTGGATAGTACGGACCTTCATGCACCTAGGCTAACTAGGGCCTTTCATGCCAATTACCCACAGAAACCTAGACCCTATTCTAGGAGAGGGGGTCTTTGAAGGGGGGGTACTATCACGGTGCCCGTGATTGCTGCAGTTCCTTGTCTGTCACCAGTACGGGGCTGCTATTGTCTGTCTGCAGATAGCCCGCCTTTCATTGCATATTTAAACCTGGATTGGGCACCCTTTGGTTGCCCTTTCGTGTTGTTTCTGACCTTCTTGCTATCACTATGCCAGTGATAGCTGGGCCTCTGTTCCAGTGTTCCTGAGTTCCTGATCTCATGTGTTCCGAGTTCCTGATCTCTACTGTTCCAGTGTTTCCTGCATGCTGAAGTACTTCCAGTCCTGGTTCCGGCCTAGTCTCTGGTGTTGCAGTTCCTGCTGAACTTCTTCTCTGCTGTTTCCTGACCTGACTGATCGTTGCTGGTTCCTGTCATCGCATCGCCTGTCTCCTGTATCCTGGCGACCTCCTGCCTGGTCGCGTCGGCGACATTGCTTGTTACTCCAGTGTGCGGTCACTGGTTTGCTCCACAGCTAGTGATGAGCGAGCATGCTCGGCCGAAGCTCGGTTCGGCTCGAGCATCGCTCTGCTCGGCACATGGCGGTACTCGTACGAGTACCGCATGTGCTCGCCCGCCATGTTCGGGTCTCCTCCCCGCACGTTTCGCGGCTGCTGCGCAGCCAATAAACGTGTGGGGAGGCTCTGACATCAGTGTAATGCCAGCAGCCATGTTGGCTGCTGGCATTACACTGATTGGCTGGCCAGAACCCGTGATCGGGTGCTGTATAGCACCTGACCAGCGAGTTCGGCTCAGTCTTAGCCAGGGAGAGATGAGGATAGGAAGGGAAAGTCAGTGTAGGGAGAAGAAAAGTGTGTTTGAACAACATAAAGACCCAAAAGTCCTTTTAGGACTATTGTGTGTGGGGGCAGCAGTTATATTTTGTTTGGGGGGGCAGAGATTTAAAAAAAAAACGTCACATATTCCGTTCACTGTGCCTAGCCGCAGATTAGCAGCACATTCTGTTTAGTGTGCAAAGTTGCAGATTAGCAGCACATTCTGGTTAGTGTGCAAAGTTGCAGATTAGCAGCACATTCTTTTTAGTGTGCAAAGTTGCAGATTAGCAGCACATTCTGTTTAGTGTGCAAAGTTGCAGATTAGCAGCACATTCTTTTTAGTGTGCAAAGTTGCAGATTAGCAGCACATTCTGTTTAGTGTGCAAAGTGTAAAAAATAAAAGTCACATATTCCGTTCACTGTGCCTAGCCGCAGATTAGCAGCACATTCTGTTTAGTGTGCAAAGTTGCAGATTAGCAGCACATTCTGTTTAGTGTGCAAAGTGTAAAAAATAAAAGTCACATATTCCGTTCACTGTGCCTAGCCGCAGATAAGCAGCACATTCTGTTTAGTGTGCAAAGTTGCAGATTAGCAGCACATTCTGTTTAGTGTGCAAAGTGTAAAAAATAAAAGTCACATATTCCGTTCACTGTGCCTAGCCGCAGATAAGCAGCACATTCTGTTTAGTGTGCAAAGTTGCAGATTAGCAGCACATTCTGTTTAGTGTGCAAAGTGTAAAAAATAAAAGTCACATATTCCGTTCACTGTGCCTAGCCGCAGATTAGCAGCACATTCTTTTTAGTGTACAAAGTTGCAGATTAGCAGCACATTCTGTTTAGTGTGCAAAGTGTAAAAAATAAAAGTCACATATTCCGTTCACTGTGCCTAGCGGCAGATAAGCAGCACATTCTGTTTAGTGTGCAAAGTTGCAGATTAGCAGCACATTCTGTTTAGTGTGCAAAGTGTAAAAAATAAAAGTCACATATTCCGTTCCCTGTGCCTAGCCGCAGATAAGCAGCACATTCTGTTTAGTGTGCAAAGTTGCAGATTAGCAGCACATTCTGTTTAGTGTGCAAAGTGTAAAAAATAAAAGTCACATATTCCGTTCACTGTGCCTAGCCGCAGATAAGCAGCACATTCTGTTTAGTGTGCAAAGTTGCAGATTAGCAGCACATTCTGTTTAGTGTGCAAAGTGTAAAAAATAAAAGTCACATATTCCGTTCACTGTGCCTAGCCGCAGATAAGCAGCACATTCTGTTTAGTGTGCAAAGTTGCAGATTAGCAGTACATTCTGTTTAGTGTGCAAAGTGTAAAAAATAAAAGTCACATGTTCCGTTCACTGTGCCTAGCCGCAGATAAGCAGCACATTCTGTTTAGTGTGCAAAGTTGCAGATTAGCAGCACATTCTATTTAGTGTGGAAAGTGTAAAAAATAAACGTCACATATTCCTTTCACTGTGCCTAGCCGCAGATTAGCAGCACATTCTGTTTAGTGTGCAAAGTTGCAGATTAGCAGCACATATTCCGTGTAATATGAAGAAGGTGGGTAAAAAGGGACGGGGAAGTGGACGTGATCCTGATAGTTCAGGGCGCGGGTCAGGAAGCGTAGAAACTGTGCCTGGTGCCAGAGCAGAAGAAAGAAAGACATCCACCATACCTAGCTTCATGTCTCAGTTTACAGGGCGTCGCAGGACATCACTCTCGAGGTCAGACCACTGCAAACAGGTGGTCGGTTGGATTTCAGCTGATACTGCTTCCAGTCGGTTAAGCACCACCCTGTCTTCCACCAAGTCCACTCTCACTAGCCAAGAGTCTGGTCAACATAATCCTCACCCTGATCATCCTTCCTCCCACCATAGAGGGTCTGGCCAAAGAAGTGATCCCACACTGGGATATAGTGAGGAGCTCATCTCATCACCAATCCTTCATTTGAACCTCTCTCCAAGCACGCTTGCAGAGGAACATGACATCTTGTGCCCTGATTCACAACCTCTAGAGGGTACCCAATCACAAGAAGATGACACAGGGGAACGGCATTTAAGGTCAAAGGAAGTGGATGATGATGATGATGAGACACAGTTGCCATCAAATCAACCACTATTACTGTCTCAAGACCTTGATGAGGAGGATGATACACAGTTGTCAATGACTGAGTATGTGGTGGGATCAAGAAATGAGGAGGATGATCAGAGTGAGGAAGTGGAGGAGGACTTGGTGGACGATGAGGTGACTGACCCCACCTGGGAAGGTGGAGAGCCGAGCGATGACAGCAGTCCTGAGGGTGAGCCATCTTCAGCACCGCAACAGGCTGGAAGAGGCAGTGGTGTGGCTAAAGAAAGAAGGCGGACCGCACCAAACCGGCCCGCAAATGTTCCACGGAGCACCCCCTTGCGTAAATCTCCCTTGCCAAGGGCTAGGTGTTCCGCGGTATGGCGTTTTTTTAAGGAAAGTGCGGACGACAAAAAAATTGTAGTTTGCAACCTGTGCCACACCAGAATGAGCCGAGGCATGAACACTAGAAACTCACCACCACCAGCATGATCCGACACATGGCATCCAAGCACCGTAATAAGTGGGAGGAACGCCCGGATCGCCAATCTGTGTCTGCAGGACACACCACTGCCTCCTCTTCCCTTGTTTTCGGTGCCGGCCAATCGCCTGTCAAAGGCGCAGGCCCGCATACCTCCCGCCCTGCACCTGTACCATCTGAAGCACCATCAGCGACCACATCCACTTCCCTGTTCCTGCGCAGCATCCAAATGTCGTTACCCCAGGCATTTGAGCGCAAGCGAAAATACCCAGCCACCCACCCACAGGCCATAGCACTAACCTCACACCTTTCCAAATTACTGGCCATCGAAATGCTGCCATTTAGTCTTGTGGAGACTGAGTCCTTCCGCAGCCTGATGGCAGCAGCTGTCCCTCGGTACGCAGTCCCCAGCCGCCACTACTTTTCCCGGTGTGCCGTCCCCGCCTTACACCACCATGTGTCCCGTAACATCACCCGTGCCCTGACCAACGCAGTTACTGGGAAGGTCCACTTAACGACTGACACATGGACAAGTGCTTGTGGCCAGGGACGCTACATTTCCCTGACGGCACACTGGGTGAATGTCGTGGAGGCTGGGAGCGACTCGGACCCTGGGATGGCACAGGTGCTACCCACGCCGAGGATTGCGGGCCCTACCTCCATCAGGGTTTCCGCCAGCACCTACGTTATTGGCTCCTCCTCCTCCGTTTCCACCTCCGAATTCTCTGCGCGCAGCGCCACTCACCCATCAGCCGGTAGCTGGAAGCAGTGTAGCACTGCAGTGGGGAAGCGTCAACAGGCCGTGCTGAAGCTGATCTGCCTTGGGGACAAACAGCACACGGCCTCAGAGCTGTTGCAGGGGATTAGTCACCAGACCGAGCAGTGGCTCTCGCCACTCAACCTGCAACCAGGCATGGTTGTGTGTGATAATGGGCGTAACTTGGTGGCGGCTTTGGAGCTCGGCAAGCTCACACACGTACCATGCCTAGCGCATGTATTTAATTTAGTGGTTCAGCGATTTCTAAAAACCTACCCGAATTTGCATGATCTCTTGACCAAGGTGCGCCGCGTGTGTGCACATTTCCGTAAGTCATCAACAGCTTGAGCCGGCCTGTTGAAGCTGCAGCAGCGCTTACAATTGCCAGCTCACCGGCTGCTGTGTGACGTGAGCACGCGCTGGAACTCCACCTTCCACATGTTGGCCCTGCTTTGTGAGCAGCAGAGGGCAGTAGTGGAGTACCAGCTGTTACACGGTCGTCGCCTCTCCGTTCAACTTCCTCTAATCAGAAGTGAGGAGTGGGAATGGATGTCAGACCTCTGTGAGGTTTTACGCAATTTTGAGGAATCGACACAGATGGTGAGCGGCGATAACGCTATTATCAGTGTAACCATCCCACTTCTGTGTCTACTGAAACGCTCGCTGCTCACAATTAAAACCGACGCTTTGCATGTGGAAGAGGTGGAAATGCGGGAGGAAGAGCTTACACAAGGTGATAGCCAGAGCACCCTCACTTCGTCTTCTCAGCGGCAATTGGAGGAGGCGGAGGAGGAGGAGGAGGAGGAGGAAGACACGGTTGCCTCCGCTACAGAGGGTAGCCATGGAACTTTAGTTCCATCTCTTCAGCGTGGGTGGGCAGAAGAGGAGGAAGAGGATGAGGAGATTGAGAGTCATCCTCCTGGTGAGGACAGCGAAATCTTGCCTGTTGGTACTCTGGCACACATGGCTGACTTTATGTTAGGCTGCCTTTCCCGTGACCCACGCGTTATACGCATTTTAGACAACACGGATTACTGGGTGTTCACCCTTCTGGACCCCCGCTACAAAGAGGATTTCTCATCTCTCATTCCTCCGGTGGAGAGGACAAGCAAAATGGTGCAATAGCAGAAGGTTCTTGTCGAAAAATTGCTCCAAAATTTTCCATCTGACAATGCTGGCGGCAGAGTACGTGCTACCTTGGCCAACCGAGAAGGGGAGAAAAGGGGAGCACACAGCAGTTCCGACAAAGGCAGGGCAACACTCTCCAAGGCGTGGGACACCTTCATGACACCCCGCCAGCACCCTCACCCTGATGCGCAGCCTAGTGTCACAAGGAGGGAAAAGTTTTGGAAGATGGTGAAGGAGTACATAGCAGACCGTGTCAGCGTCCTCAATGATCCCTCTGTGCCTTACAACTACTGGGTGTCCAAGTTGGACACGTGGTATGAACTGGCACTCTACGCCTTGGAGGTGCTGGCCTGCCCTGCCGCCAGCGTTCTGTCTGAGCGGGTATTTAGTGCTGCTGGTGGCATCATAACAGATAAGCGTATCCGCCTTTCCACCGAAAATGCTGATAGGTTGACACTTATAAAAATGAACAAGGCCTGGATTTCCCCTGACTTCTCCACTCCACTGGAGGAAAGCCCCGGGTGAACATAAAGTGACTTTATATATGTTATTTACAATGATGGGAATACTCTGTATTTCCATTTACCCCTTCCACCCAAAAAACGGGTATATGGTTGACTCTCTTCCATATACCCTGTGATATAATTTTTATATAGGGCCAGCTCACCAGCGGGCCCTGTGATATAATTTTTATATAGGGCCAGCTCACCAGCGGGCCC
Source organism: Rhinophrynus dorsalis (assembly GCA_037306005.1). Classification (NCBI taxonomy): domain Eukaryota; kingdom Metazoa; phylum Chordata; class Amphibia; order Anura; family Rhinophrynidae; genus Rhinophrynus; species Rhinophrynus dorsalis. Next base: position 67,995 of record CM074718.1, on the reverse strand, counting down.
TGTTTGACAACTTTTTGTATAGGTCAGCTCACCAGCGGGCCTTCTTATATAATGTTTTATTGGGTCAGCTCTCTAGCGGGCCCTCTCATATAATGTTTTATAGCGTCAGCTCACTAGCGGGCCTTCGCATATAATGTTTAGGATGGTCAGCTCCGCAGCAGACCCTCACCTATAATGTTTTAAATGGTCGGCTCAACGCACGTTTCCCTCTTAATCATGGCCCCAGTTCAGAAAAATCGAGGACATTTTTTGCAGAATTTGCCTCTGCGCACGTTTCCCTCTTAATCATGGCCCCAGTTCAGAAAAATCGAGGAAATTTTTTGCAGAATTTGCCTCTGCGCACGTTTCCCTCTTAATCATGGCCCCAGTTCAGAAAAATCGAGGACATTTTTTGCAGAATTTGCCTCTGCGCACGTTTCCCTCTTAATCATGGCCCCAGTTCAGAAAAATCGAGGAAATTTTTTGCAGAATTTGCCTCTGCGCACGTTTCCCTCTTAATCATGGCCCCAGTTCCGAAAAATCGATGACATTTTTTGCAGAATTTGCAGATGATATACAAGTAAATATACAGCAAATACTGTTTGGTAACAATTTTTCGCCTAAAGTCGTTTTTATCTTCCTTTTTGTGTGTTTTACGGTCAGTCTGTAAAAATGGCGTACTACGGGCGAAACATCGTTCCCAGCAGCGACGTTGGAGTCCAAGATGCATCCAGACATCCTCCCTATGCTGTCCCTGAACCATTTCTGTGGTGTTTCCATCATTTTCTGCCCTTTTCCTATGGACCAGGCACCCTCCCCTCATCAGAGCAGGGGGTGCCTGGTGTAATGCTCGAGTCCTCCCATTGACTTCAATGGGGCTCGGGTGCTCGGCCGAGCACTCGAGCCTCCGGGGGTGCTCGGCCAGAGCACCCGAACACCCGAGCATTGGGGTGCTCGATCATCACTATCCACAGCCTATCGGCTATACAATTCTGTGTTGGTCCCAGCGTGCGGACGCTGGTTTGCTCCTAAGCCTTGCGGCTAGGCAAACTCGCTTGTTACACCAGTGTGCGGTCACTGGTTTGCTCCAAAGCCTATCGACTATACAATCCTGTGTTGGTCCCAGCGTGCGGACGCTGGTTTGCTCCAAAGCCTTGCGGCTAGACAAACTCGCCTGTTACACCAGTGTGCGGTCACTGGTTTGCTCCAAAGCCTATCGGCTATACAATCCTGTGTTAGTCCCAGCGTGCGGACGTTGGTTTGCTCCAAAGCCTTGCGGCTAGACAAACTCGCTTATTACACCAGTGTGCGGTCACTGGTTTGCTCCAAAGCCTATCGGCTGTACTATCCTGTGTTGGTCCCAGCGTGCGGACGTTGGTTTGCTCCAAAGCCTTGCGGCTATACAAACTCACTTGTTACAACAGAGTGCGGTCACTGGTTTGCTCCAAAGCTTATCAGCTATACAATTCTGTGTTGGTCCCAGCGTGCGGACGCTGGTTTGCTCCAAAGCCTTGCGGCTATACAAACTCGCTTGTTACACCAGTGTGCGGTCACTGGTTTGCTCCAAAGCCTATCAGCTATACAATTCTGTGTTGGTCCCAGCGTGCGGACGCTGGTTTGCTCCTAAGCCTTACAGCTATACTAACTCGCTTGTTACACCAGTGTGCGGTCACTGGTTTGCTCCTAAGCCTATCGGCTATACAATTCAGTGTTGGTCCCAGCGTGCGGAAGCTGGTTTGCTCCAAAGCCTTGTGGCTTTACGATTCCCCTGTTAGTCTCAGTGTGTGTACACTGGGTTGCTTACGATCCTGTCAATTTGCCATTACAATCTGACTGCTGCTACTATCTCTGGGCTGCCCTGCCCGGTATTGGTAAGGCCGGTAGAACCTTTTGCCACATTCCATCTGAGGTTGCCTTACCCGGTATTGGCAGGGCCGGTAGAGCCTACATTATGAATCTATTGAGGCTGCCTTGCCCGGTAATTTAGTAAGGCCGGTAGAACCGTTATGCGATTCCATCTGCAGGTTGCCTTACCCGGTATTGGCAAGGCCGGTAGAGCCTAACATTCTATTACTTCAGACTGTCCTGTCCGGTATATTGACAGGACCGGTAGAGTCTGCCTTCTGTCTTGTTATATTTTGAATATATCTGTATGTATGTGATTGCCATCCTACGTTATCAATTTATTATTTCAATAAAATTGATTTTTACCTAAAACTTGTGTCTGAGAGTCATAATAAACCGTGACATAGATATAGATTGTGTATATAAATACCAACATCTGTACAGAGACACGTACCTAGATATAGATTGTATATATAAACACCAACATCTGTACAGACACACGTACCTATATATAGATTGTGTAGATAAACACCAACATCTGTACAGAGACACGTACCTAGATATAGACTGTGTATATAAACACCAACATCTGTACAGAGACACGTACCTAGATATAGACTGTGCATATAAACACCAACATCTGTACAAAGACACGTACCTAGATATAGACTGTGTATATAAACACCAACATCTGTACAGCGACACGTACCTAGATATAGATTGTGTATATAAACATCAACAACTGTATGGAGACACGTACCTAGATATAGACTGTGCATATAAACACCAACATCTGTACAGAGACACTTACCTAGATATAGACTGTGTATATAAACACCAACATCTGTACAGAGACACGTACCTAGATATAGACTGTGTATATAAACACCAACATCTGTACAGAGACACGTACCTAGATATAGATTGTGTATATAAACACCAACATCTGTACAGAGACATGTACCTAGATATAGATTGTGTATATAAACACCAACATATGTATAGAGACATGTACCTAGATATAGATTGTGTATATAAACACCAACATCTGTACAGAGACATGTACCTAGATATAGATTGTGTATATAAACACCAACATCTGTACAGAGACACGTACCTAGATATAGATTGTGTATATTATCACCAACATCTGTACAGAGACACATCCCTAGATATAGATTGTGTGTATAAACACCAATATCTGTACAGAGACACGTACCTATATATAGATTGTGTATATAAACACCAACATCTGTACAGAGACACGTACCTAGATATAGACTGTGTATATAAACACCAACATCTGTACAGAGACACGTACCTAGATATAGATTGTGTATATAAACACCAACATCTGTACAGAGACATGTACCTAGATATAGATTGTGTATATAAACACCAACATCTGTACAGAGACATGTACCTAGATATAGATTGTGTATATAAACACCAACATCTGTACAGAGACACGTACCTAGATATATACTGTGTATATTATCACCAACATCTGTACAGAGACACATCCCTAGATATAGATTGTGTGTATAAACACCAATATCTGTACAGAGACACATCCCTAGATATAGATTGTGTATATAAAGACCAACATCTGTACAGAGACACATCCCTAGATATAGATTGTGTACATAAACACCAACATCTGTACAGAGACACGTACCTAGATATAGATTGTGTATATAAACACCAACATCTGTACAGAGACACGTACCTAGATATAGCTTGTGTATGTAAACACCAACCTCTGTACAGAGACACGTACCTAGATATAGATTGTGATTATAATCACCAACATCTATACAGAGACACGTACCTAGATATAGATTGTGTATATAAACACCAACATCTGTACAGAGACACGTACCTAGATATAGATTGTGTATATAAACACCAACACCTGTACAGAGACGCGTACCTAGATATAGACTGTGTATATAAACACCAACATCTGTACAGAGACATGTACCTAGATATAGATTGTGTATATAAACACCAACATCTGTACAGAGACATGTACCTAGATATAGACTGTGTATATTATCACCAACATCTGTACAGAGACACATCCCTAGATATAGATTGTGTGTATAAACACCAATATCTGTACAGAGACACATCCCTAGATATAGATTGTGTATATAAAGACCAACATCTGTACAGAGACACGTACCTAGATATAGATTGTGTATATAAACACCAACATCTGCACAGGGACACGTACCTAGATATAGACTGTGTATATAAACACCAACATCTGTACAGAGACACGAACTAGATATAGACTGTGTATATAAACACCAACATCTGTATAGAGACACGTACCTAGATATAGATTGTGTATATAAACACCAACATCTGTACAGAGACACGTACCTAGATATAGATTGTGTATCTAAACACCAACATCTGTACAGAGACACGTACCTAGATATAGACTGTGTATATAAACACCAACATCTGTACAGCGACATGTACCCAGATATAGATTGTGTATATAAACATCAACAACTGTATGGAGACACGTACTTAGATATAGATTGTGTATATAAACATCAACACCTGTACAGAAACGCGTACCTAGATATAGACTGTGTATATAAACACCAACATCTGTACAGAGACATGTACCTAGATATAGATTGTGTATATAAACACCAACATCTGTACAAAGACACGTACCTAGATATAGATTGTGTATATAAACACCAACATCTATACAGAGACACGTACCTAGATATAGCTTGTGTATGTAAACACCAACCTCTGTACAGAGACACGTACCTAGATATAGATTGTGATTATAATCACCAACATCTGTACAGAGACACGTACCTAGATATAGATTGTGTATATAAACACCAACATCTGTACAGAGACACGTACCTAGATATAGATTGTGTATATAAACACCAACACCTGTACAGAGACGCGTACCTAGATATAGATTGTGTATATAAACACCTATATCTGTACAGAGACACGAACTAGATATAGACTGTGTATATAAACACCAACATCTGTATAGAGACACGTACCTAGATATAGATTGTGTATATAAACACCAACATCTGTACAGAGACACGTACCTAGATATAGACTGTGTATATAAACACCAACATCTGTACAGAGACACGACCCTAGATATAGATTATGTATCTAAACACCAACATCTGTACAGAGACATGTACCTAGATATAGATTGTGTATATAAACACCAACATCTGTACAGAGACATGTACCTAGATATAGATTGTGTATATAAACACCAACATCTGTACAGAGACACGTACCTAGATATAGACTGTGTATATTATCACCAACATCTGTACAGAGACACATCCCTAGATATAGATTGTGTGTATAAACACCAATATCTGTACAGAGACACATCCCTAGATATAGATTGTGTATATAAAGACCAACATCTGTACAGAGACACATCCCTAGATATAGATTGTGTGCATAAACACCAACATCTGTACAGAGACACGTACCTAGATATAGATTGTGTATATAAACACCAACATCTGTACAGAGACACGTACCTAGATATAGCTTGTGTATGTAAACACCAACCTCTGTACAGAGACACGTACCTAGATATAGACTGTGTATATAAACACCAACATCTGTACAGCGACATGTACCCAGATATAGATTGTGTATATAAACATCAACAACTGTATGGAGACACGTACTTAGATATAGATTGTGTATATAAACATCAACACCTGTACAGAAACGCGTACCTAGATATAGACTGTGTATATAAACACCAACATCTGTACAGAGACATGTACCTAGATATAGATTGTGTATATAAACACCAACATCTGTACAGAGACACTTACCTAGATATAGATTGTGTATATAAACACCAACATCTGTACAGAGACACGTACCTAGATATAGCTTGTGTATGTAAACACCAACCTCTGTACAGAGACACGTACCTAGATATAGATTGTGATTATAATCACCAACATCTGTACAGAGACACGTACCTAGATATAGATTGTGTATATAAACACCAACATCTGTACAGAGACACGTACCTAGATATAGATTGTGTATATAAACACCAACACCTGTACAGAGACGCGTACCTAGATATAGACTGTGTATATAAACACCAATATCTGTACAGAGACACGAACTAGATATAGACTGTGTATATAAACACCAACATCTGTACAGAGACATGTACCTAGATATAGATTGTGTATATAAACACCAACATCTGTACAAAGACACGTACCTAGATATAGATTGTGTATATAAACACCAACATCTATACAGAGACACGTACCTAGATATAGCTTGTGTATGTAAACACCAACCTCTGTACAGAGACACGTACCTAGATATAGATTGTGATTATAATCACCAACATCTGTACAGAGACACGTACCTAGATATAGATTGTGTATATAAACACCAACATCTGTACAGAGACACGTACCTAGATATAGATTGTGTATATAAACACCAACACCTGTACAGAGACGCGTACCTAGATATAGATTGTGTATATAAACACCTATATCTGTACAGAGACACGAACTAGATATAGACTGTGTATATAAACACCAACATCTGTATAGAGACACGTACCTAGATATAGATTGTGTATATAAACACCAACATCTGTACAGAGACACGTACCTAGATATAGACTGTGTATATAAACACCAACATCTGTACAGAGACACGACCCTAGATATAGATTATGTATCTAAACACCAACATCTGTACAGAGACATGTACCTAGATATAGATTGTGTATATAAACACCAACATCTGTACAGAGACATGTACCTAGATATAGATTGTGTATATAAACACCAACATCTGTACAGAGACACGTACCTAGATATAGACTGTGTATATTATCACCAACATCTGTACAGAGACACATCCCTAGATATAGATTGTGTGTATAAACACCAATATCTGTACAGAGACACATCCCTAGATATAGATTGTGTATATAAAGACCAACATCTGTACAGAGACACATCCCTAGATATAGATTGTGTGCATAAACACCAACATCTGTACAGAGACACGTACCTAGATATAGATTGTGTATATAAACACCAACATCTGTACAGAGACACGTACCTAGATATAGCTTGTGTATGTAAACACCAACCTCTGTACAGAGACACGTACCTAGATATAGACTGTGTATATAAACACCAACATCTGTACAGCGACATGTACCCAGATATAGATTGTGTATATAAACATCAACAACTGTATGGAGACACGTACTTAGATATAGATTGTGTATATAAACATCAACACCTGTACAGAAACGCGTACCTAGATATAGACTGTGTATATAAACACCAACATCTGTACAGAGACATGTACCTAGATATAGATTGTGTATATAAACACCAACATCTGTACAGAGACACTTACCTAGATATAGATTGTGTATATAAACACCAACATCTGTACAGAGACACGTACCTAGATATAGCTTGTGTATGTAAACACCAACCTCTGTACAGAGACACGTACCTAGATATAGATTGTGATTATAATCACCAACATCTGTACAGAGACACGTACCTAGATATAGATTGTGTATATAAACACCAACATCTGTACAGAGACACGTACCTAGATATAGATTGTGTATATAAACACCAACACCTGTACAGAGACGCGTACCTAGATATAGACTGTGTATATAAACACCAATATCTGTACAGAGACACGAACTAGATATAGACTGTGTATATAAACACCAACATCTGTATAGAGACACGTACCTAGATATAGATTGTGTATATAAACACCAACATCTGTACAGAGACACGTACCTAGATATAGACTGTGTATATAAACACCAACATCTGTACAGAGACACGAACCTAGATATAGATTATGTATATAAACACCAACATCTGTACAGAGACATGTACCTAGATATAGATTGTGTATATAAACACCAACATCTGTACAGAGACATGTACCTAGATATAGATTGTGTATATAAACACCAACATCTGTACAGATACACGTACCTAGATATAGACTGTGTATATTATCACCAACATCTGTACAGAGACACATCCCTAGATATAGATTGTGTGTATAAACACCAATATCTGTACAGAGACACATCCCTAGATATAGATTGTGTATATAAAGACCAACATCTGTACAGAGACACATCCCTAGATATAGATTGTGTGCATAAACACCAACATCTGTACAGAGACACGTACCTAGATATAGATTGTGTATTTAAACACCAACATCTGTACAGAGACACGTACCTAGATATAGCTTGTGTATGTAAACACCAACCTCTGTACAGAGACACGTACCTAGATATAGATTGTGATTATAATCACCAACATCTGTACAGAGACACGTACCTAGATATAGATTGTGTATATAAACACCAACATCTGTACATAGACACGTACCTAGATATAGATTGTGTATATAAACACCAACACCTGTACAGAGACGCGTACCTAGATATAGACTGTGTATATAAACACCAACATCTGTACAGAGACATGTACCTAGATATAGATTGTGTATATAAACACCAACACCTGTACAGAGACACGTACCTAGATATAGACTGTGTATATAAACACCAACATCTGTACAGAGACATATACCTAGATATAGATTGTGTACATAAACACCAACATCTGTACAGAGACACATACCTAGATATAGACTGTGTATATTATCACCAACATCTGTACAGAGACACATCCTTAGATATAGATTGTGTGTATAAACACCAATATCTGTACAGAGACACATCCCTAGATATAGATTGTGTATATAAAGACCAACATCTGTACAGAGACACATCCCTAGATATAGATTGTGTACATAAACACCAACATCTGTACAGAGACACGTACCTAGATATAGATTGTGTATATAAACACCAACATCTGTACAGAGACACGTACCTAGATATAGCTTGTGTATGTAAACACTAACCTCTGTACAGAGACACGTACCTAGATATAGATTGTGATTATAATCACCAACATCTGTACAGAGACACGTACCTAGATATAGATTGTGATTATAATCACCAACATCTGTACAGAGACACGTACCTAGATATAGATTGTGTATATAAACACCAACATCTGTACAGAGACACGTACCTAGATATAGATTGTGTATATAAACACCAACACCTGTACAGAGACGCGTACCTAGATATAGACTGTGTATATAAACACCAACATCTGTACAGAGACACAAACTAGATATAGACTGTGTATATAAACACCAACATCTGTATAGAGACACGTACCTAGATATAGATTGTGTATATAAACACCAACATCTGTACAGAGACACGTACCTCGATATAGATTGTGTATATAAACATCAACATCTGTACAGAGACATGTACCTAGATATAGATTGTGTATGTAAACACCAACATCTGTACAGAGACACGTACCTATATATAGATTGTGTATATAAACACCAAGATCTGTACAGAGACACGTACCTTGATATAGACTGTGTATATAAACACCAACATCTGTACAGCGACATGTACCTAGATATAGATTGTGTATATAAACATCAACAACTGTATGGAGACATGTAGTTAGATATAGACTGTGCATATAAACACCAACATCTGTACAGAGACACGTACCTAGATATAGACTGTGTATATAAACACCAACATCTGTACAGAGACACGTACCTATATATAGATTGTGTATATAAACACCAACATCTGTACAGAGACGCATCCCTAGATATAGATTGTGTATATAAACACCAACATCTGTACAGAGACACGTACCTAGATATAGACTGTGTATATAAACACCAACATCTGTACAGAGACACGTACCTAGATATAGACTGTGTATATAAACACCAACATCTGTACAGAGACACGTACCTAGATATAGACTGTGTATATAAACACCAACATCTGTACAGAGACATGTACCTAGATATAGACTGTGTATATAAACACCAACATCAGTACAGAGATACATCCCTAAATATAGATTGTGTATATACACACCAACATCTGTACAGAGACATGTACCTAGATATAGATTGTGTATATAAACACCAACATCTGTACAAGGACACATCCCTAGATATAGACTGTGTATATTATCACCAACATCTGTACAGAGACACATCCCTAGATATAGATTGTGTGTATAAACACCAATATCTGTACAGAGACACATCCCTAGATATAGATTGTGTATATAAAGACCAACATCTGTACAGAGACACATCTCTAGATATAGATTGTGTACATAAACAGCAACATCTGTACAGAAACACGTACCTAGATAAAGACTGTGTATATTATCACCAACATCTGTACAGAGACACATCCCTAGATATAGATTGTGTGTATAAACACCAATATCTGTACAGAGACACATCCCTAGATATAGGTTGTGTATATAAAGACCAACATCTGTACAGAGACACATCCCTAGATATAGATTGTGTACATAAACACCAACATCTGTACAGAGACACGTACCTAGATATAGATTGTGATTATAATCACCAACATCTGTACAGAGACACGTACCTAGATATAGATTGTGCATATAAACACCAACATCTGTACAGAGACACGTACCTAGATATAGATTGTGTATATAAACACCAACACCTGTACAGAGACGCGTACCTAGATATAGACTGTGTATATAAACACCAACATCTGTACAGAGACATGTACTTAGATATAGATTGTGTACATAAACACCAACATCTGTACAGAGATACGTACCTAGATATAGACTGTGTATATTATCACCAACATCTGTACAGAGACACATCCCTAGATATAGATTGTGTGTATAAACACCAATATCTGTACAGAGACACATCCCTAGATATAGATTGTGTATATAAAGACCAACATCTGTACAGAGACACATCCCTAGATATAGATTGTGTAGATAAACACCAACATCTGTACAGAGACACGTACCTAGATATAGATTGTGTATATAAACACCAACATCTGTACAGAGACACGTACCTATATATAGATTGTGTATATAAACACCAACATCTGTACAGAGACGCATCCCTAGATATAGATTGTGATTATAATCACCAACATCTGTACAGAGACACGTACCTAGATATAGATTGTGTATATAAACACCAACATCTGTACAGAGACACGTACCTAGATATAGATTGTGTATATAAACACCAACACCTGTACAGAGACGCGTACCTAGATATAGACTGTGTATATAAACACCAACATCTGTACAGAGACATGTACCTAGATATAGATTGTGTATATAAACACCAACACCTGTACAGAGACACGTACCTAGATATAGACTGTGTATATAAACACCAACATCTGTACAGAGACATGTACCTAGATATAGATTGTGTACATAAACACCAACATCTGTACAGAGACACATACCTAGATATAGACTGTGTATATTATCACCAACATCTGTACAGAGACACATCCTTAGATATAGATTGTGTGTATAAACACCAATATCTGTACAGAGACACATCCCTAGATATAGATTGTGTATATAAAGACCAACATCTGTACAGAGACACATCCCTAGATATAGATTGTGTACATAAACACCAACATCTGTACAGAGACACGTACCTAGATATAGATTGTGTATATAAACACCAACATCTGTACAGAGACACGTACCTAGATATAGCTTGTGTATGTAAACACTAACCTCTGTACAGAGACACGTACCTAGATATAGATTGTGATTATAATCACCAACATCTGTACAGAGACACGTACCTAGATATAGATTGTGATTATAATCACCAACATCTGTACAGAGACACGTACCTAGATATAGATTGTGTATATAAACACCAACATCTGTACAGAGACACGTACCTAGATATAGATTGTGTATATAAACACCAACACCTGTACAGAGACGCGTACCTAGATATAGACTGTGTATATAAACACCAACATCTGTACAGAGACACAAACTAGATATAGACTGTGTATATAAACACCAACATCTGTATAGAGACACGCACCGAGATATAGATTGTGTATATAAACACCAACATCTGTACAGAGACACGTACCTCGATATAGATTGTGTATATAAACATCAACATCTGTACAGAGACATGTACCTAGATATAGATTGTGTATGTAAACACCAACATCTGTACAGAGACACGTACCTATATATAGATTGTGTATATAAACACCAAGATCTGTACAGAGACACGTACCTTGATATAGACTGTGTATATAAACACCAACATCTGTACAGAGACATGTACCTAGATATAGACTGTGTATATAAACACCAACATCAGTACAGAGATACATCCCTAGATATAGATTGTGTATATAAACACCAACATCTGTACAGAGACATGTACCTAGATATAGATTGTGTATATAAACACCAACATCTGTACAGACACGTATCTAGATATAGATTGTGTATATAAACACCAACATCTGAACAGAGACACATCCCTAGATATAGATTGTATATATAAACACCAACATCTGTACAAGGACACATCCCTAGATATAGACTGTGTATATTATCACCAACATCTGTACAGAGACACATCCCTAGATATAGATTGTGTGTATAAACACCAATATCTGTACAGAGACACATCCCTAGATATAGATTGTGTATATAAAGACCAACATCTGTACAGAGACACATCCCTAGATATAGATTGTGTACATAAACAGCAACATCTGTACAGAAACACGTACCTAGATATAGACTGTGTATATTATCACCAACATCTGTACAGAGACACATCCCTAGATATAGATTGTGTGTATAAACACCAATATCTGTACAGAGACACATCCCTAGATATAGGTTGTGTATATAAAGACCAACATCTGTACAGAGACACATCCCTAGATATAGATTGTGTACATAAACACCAACATCTGTACAGAGACACGTACCTAGATATAGATTGTGATTATAATCACCAACATCTGTACAGAGACACGTACCTAGATATAGATTGTGCATATAAACACCAACATCTGTACAAAGACACGTACCTAGATATAGATTGTGTATATAAACACCAACACCTGTACAGAGACGCGTACCTAGATATAGACTGTGTATATAAACACCAACATCTGTACAGAGACATGTACCTAGATATAGATTGTGTACATAAACACCAACATCTGTACAGAGATACGTACCTCGATATAGACTGTGTATATTATCACCAACATCTGTACAGAGACACATCCCTAGATATAGATTGTGTATATAAAGACCAACATCTGTACAGAGACACATCCCTAGATATAGATTGTGTAGATAAACACCAACATCTGTACAGAGACACGTACCTAGATATAGATTGTGTATATAAACACCAACATCTGTACAGAGACACGTACCTATATATAGATTGTGTATATAAACACCAACATCTGTACAGAGACGCATCCCTAGATATAGATTGTGTATATAAACACCAACATCTGTACAGAGACACGTACCTAGATATAGACTGTGTATATAAACACCAACATCTGTACAGAGACACGTACCTAGATATAGACTGTATATATAAACACCAACATCTGTACAGAGACACGTACCTAGATATAGACTGTGTATATAAACACCAACATCTGTACAGAGACATGTACCTAGATATAGACTGTGTATATAAACACCAACATCAGTACAGAGATACATCCCTAGATATAGATTGTGTATATAAACACCAACATCTGTACAGAGACATGTACCTAGATATAGACTGTGTATATAAACACCAACATCTGTACAGCGACATGTACCTAGATATAGATTGTGTATATAAACATCAACAACTGTATGGAGACATGTAGTTAGATATAGACTGTGCATATAAACACCAACATCTGTACAGAGACACGTACCTAGATATAGACTGTGTATATAAACACCAACATCTGTACAGAGACACGTACCTATATATAGATTGTGTATATAAACACCAACATCTGTACAGAGACGCATCCCTAGATATAGATTGTGTATATAAACACCAACATCTGTACAGAGACACGTACCTAGATATAGACTGTGTATATAAACACCAACATCTGTACAGAGACACGTACCTAGATATAGACTGTGTATATAAACACCAACATCTGTACAGAGACACGTACCTAGATATAGACTGTGTATATAAACACCAACATCTGTACAGAGACATGTACCTAGATATAGACTGTGTATATAAACACCAACATCAGTACAGAGATACATCCCTAGATATAGATTGTGTATATAAACACCAACATCTGTACAGAGACATGTACCTAGATATAGATTGTGTATATAAACACCAACATCTGTACAGACACGTATCTAGATATAGATTGTGTATATAAACACCAACATCTGAACAGAGACACATCCCTAGATATAGATTGTATATATAAACACCAACATCTGTACAAGGACACATCCCTAGATATAGACTGTGTATATTATCACCAACATCTGTACAGAGACACATCCCTAGATATAGATTGTGTGTATAAACACCAATATCTGTACAGAGACACATCTCTAGATATAGATTGTGTATATAAAGACCAACATCTGTACAGAGACACATCCCTAGATATAGATTGTGTACATAAACAGCAACATCTGTACAGAAACACGTACCTAGATATAGACTGTGTATATTATCACCAACATCTGTACAGAGACACATCCCTAGATATAGATTGTGTGTATAAACACCAATATCTGTACAGAGACACGTACCTAGATATAGACTGTGTATATAAAGACCAACATCTGTACAGAGACACATCCCTAGATATAGATTGTGCACATAAACACCAACATCTGTACAGAGACACGTACCTAGATATAGATTGTGATTATAATCATCAACATCTGTACAGAGACACGTACCTAGATATAGATTGTGTATATAAACACCAACATCTGTACAGAGACACGTACCTAGATATAGATTGTGTATATAAACACCAACACCTGTACAGAGACGCGTACCTAGATATAGACTGTGTATATAAACACCAACATCTGTACAGAGACATGTACCTAGATATAGATTGTGTACATAAACACCAACATCTGTACAGAGATACGTACCTAGATATAGACTGTGTATATTATCACCAACATCTGTACAGAGACACATCCCTAGATATAGATTGTGTGTATAAACACCAATATCTGTACAGAGACACATCCCTAGATATAGATTGTGTAAATAAAGACCAACATCTGTACAGAGACACATCCCTAGATATAGATTGTGTAGATAAACACCAACATCTGTACAGAGACACGTACCTAGATATAGATTGTGTATATAAACACCAACATCTGTACAGAGACACGTACCTAGATATAGCTTGTGTATGTAAACACCAACCTCTGTACAGAGACACGTACCTAGATATAGATTGTGATTATAATCACCAACATCTGTACAGAGACACGTACCTAGATATAGATTGTGTATATAAACACCAACATCTGTACAGAGACACGTACCTAGATATAGATTGTGTATATAAACACCAAACCCTGTACAGAGACGCGTACCTAGATATAGACTGTGTATATAAACACCAACATCTATACAGAGACACAAACTAGATATAGACTGTGTATATAAACACCAACATCTGTATAGAGACACGTACCTAGATATAGATTGTGTATATAAACACCAACATCTGTACAGAGACACGTACCTCGAAATAGATTGTGTATATAAACATCAACATCTGTACAGAGACATGTACCTAGATATAGATTGTGTATGTAAACACCAACATCTGTACAGAGACACGTACCTATATATAGATTGTGTATATAAACACCAAGATCTGTACAGAGACACGTACCTAGATATAGACTATGTATATAAACACCAACATCTGTACAGCGACATGTAACTAGATATAGATTGTGTATATAAACATCAACAACTGTATGGAGACACGTAGTTAGATATAGACTGTGCATATAAACACCAACATCTGTACAGAGACACGTACCTAGATATAGACTGTGTATATAAACACCAACATCTGTACAGAGACACAAACCTAGATATAGACTGTGTGTATAAACACCAACATCTGTACAGAGACACGTACCTAGATATAGATTGTGTATACAAACACCAGCATCTGTACAGAGACACGTACCTAGATATAGATTGTCTATATAAACACCAACATCTGCAAAGAGACACGTACCTAGATATAGATTGCGTATATAAACACCAACATCTGCACAGAGACACGTACCTAGATATAGACCGCGTATATAAACACGAACATCTGCACAGAGACACGTATCTAGATATAGACTGCGTATATAAACACCAACATCTGTACAGAGACACAAACCTAGATATAGACTGTGTGTATAAACACCAACATCTGTACAGAGACACATCCCTAGATATAGATTGTGTATATAAACACCAACATCTATACAGAGACACATCCTTAGATATAGATTGTGTATATAAACACCAACATCTGTACAGAGACACATCCCTAGATATAGACTGTGTATATAAACACCAACATCTGTACAGAGACACATCCCTAATATAGATTGTTTATATAAACACCAGCATCTGTACAGACATGTAGCTAGATATAGATTGTGTATATAAACACCAACATCTGTACAAAGACACTTCCCTAGATATAGATTGTGTATATAAACACCAACATCTGTATAGAGACACGTACCTATAGATTGTGTATATAAACACCAACATCTGTACAGAGACACTTACCTAGATATAGATTGTGTATATAAACACCAACATCTGTACACAGACACGTACCTAGATATAGATTGCGTATACAAACACCAGCATCTGTACAGAGACACATACCTAGATGTAGATTGTGTATATAAACACCAACATCTGCAAAGAGACACGTACCGAGATATAGATTGCGTATATAAACACTAACATCTGCTCAGAGACACGTACCTAGATATAGATTGCGTATATAAACATCAACATCTGCACAGAGACACGTACCTAGATAATGATTGCGTATATAAACACCAACATCTGCACAGAGACACGTACCTAGATATAGATTGCGTATATAAACACGAACATCTGCACAAAGACACGAATCTAGATATAGACTGCGTATATAAACACCAACATCTGTACAAAGACACGAACCTAGATATAGACTGTGTGTATAAACACCAACATCTGTACAGAGACACATCCCTAGATATAGATTGTGTATATAAACACCAACATCTGTACAGAGACATCTACCTATACACACCAACATCTGTACAGAGACATCTACCTAGATATAGATTGTGTATATAAACACCAACAGCTGTACAGAGACATGTACCTAGATATAGACTGTGTATATAAACACCAACAACTGTACAGAGACATGTACCTAGATATAGATTGTGTATATAAACACCAACATCTGTACAGAGACGTACCAAGATATAGACTGTGTATATAATCACTAACATCTGTACAGAGACACGTATCTAGATATAGATTGTGTATATAAACACCAACATCTGTACAGAGACACATCCTTAGATATAGATTGTGTTTATAAACACCAACATCTGTACAAAGAAACATCCCTAGATATAGACTGTGTATATAAACACCAATATCTGTACAGAGACACATCCCTAGATATAGACTGTGTATATAAACACCAACATCTGTACAGAGACACATCCCTAATATAGATTGTGTATATCAACACCAACATCTGTACAGAGACATATAGCTAGATATAGATTGTGTATATAAACACCAGCATCTGTACAGAGACACGTACCTAGATATAGAATTCTTATATAAACACCAACATCTGCACAGAGACACGTACCTAGATATAGATTGCGTATATAAACACCAACATCTGCACAGAGACACGTACCTAGATATAAACTGTGTATATAAACACAAACATCTGCTCAGAGACACGTACCTAGATATAGACTGTGTATATAAACACAAACATCTGTACAGAGACACGTACCTAGATATAGATTGCGTATATAAACACGAACATCTGTACAGAGACACGTACCTAGTTATAGACTGCGTGTATAAACACCAATATCTGTACAGAGACAAGTACCTAGATATAGACTGCGGATATAAACATCAACATCTGCACAGAAACACGTACCTAGATAATGATTGCGTATATAAACACCAACATCTGTACAGACACGTACCTACATATAGATTGTGTATATAAACACCAACATCTGTACAGAGATTCATCCCTAGATATAGACTGTGTATATAAACACCAACATCTGTACAGAGACATGTACCTAGATATAGATTGTGTATATAAACACCATCATCTGTACAGAGACACATCCCTAAATATAGACTGTGTATATAAACTCCAACATCTGTTCAGAGACACGTATCTAGATATAGATTGTGTATATAAACACCAACATATGTAAAGAGACACAACCCTAGTTCCAAGGTTTGGTCTATAGGGGTTTCCTAGGTTTAGGGTTGGTGGGTGCTGGGTTTACTAGGGTTGGGGCTTGGAGGTTTGGGTTGTAGGGGTTCCTGGGGTTAGGGGTTGGATTTTGGGGGTTCCTAGGGATAGGGTTGGTGGGTTTGGGGGTGTTCCAAGGTTTCGGGTTTGGTCTATAGGGGTTTCCTAGGGTTAGGGTTGGTGGGTGGTGAGGTTTCTAGGGTTGGGGCTTGGGGGTTTGGGTTGTAGGGGTTCCTGGGGTTAGGGGTTGGATTTTGGGGGTTCCTAGGGTTAGGGTTGGTGGGTTGGGGTGTTCCAAGGTTTCGAGTTTGGTCTATAGGGTTTTCCTAGGGTTAGGGTTGGTGGGTGGTGAGGTTTCTAGGGTTGGGGCTTGGGGGTTTGGGTTGTAGGGGTTCCTGGGGTTAGGGGTTGGATTTTGGGGGTTCCTAGGGTTAGGGTTGGTGGGATTGGGGTGTTCCAAGGTTTCGGGTTTGGTCTATAGGGGTTTCCTAGGGTTAGGGTTGGTGGGTGGTGAGGTTTCTAGGGTTTGGGCTTGGGGGTTTGGGTTGTAGGGGTTCCTGAGGTTAGGGGTTGGATTTTGGGGGTTCCTAGGGTTAGGGTTGGTGGGTTTGGGGTGTTCCAAGGTTTCGAGTTTGGTCTATAGGGTTTTCCTAGGGTTAGGGTTGGTGGGTGGTGAGGTTTCTAGGGTTGGGGCTTGGGGGTTTGGGTTGTAGGGGTTCCTGGGGTTAGGGGTTGGATTTTGGGGGTTCCTAGGGTTAGGGTTGGTAGGTTTGGGGTGTTCCAAGGTTTGGGCTATAAGGGTTTCCTAGGGTTAGGGTTGGTGGGTGGTGAGGTTTCTAGGTTTGGGGCTTTGGGGTTTGGGTTGTAGGGGTTCCTGGGGTTAGGGGTTGGATTTTGGGGGTTCCTAGGGTTAGGGTTGGTGGGTTTGGGGTGTTCCAAGGTTTCGAGTTTGGTCTATAGGGTTTTCCTAGGGTTAGGGTTGGTGGGTGGTGAGGTTTCTAGGGTTGGGGCTTGGGGGTTTGGGTTGTAGGGGTTCCTGGGGTTAGGGGTTGGATTTTGGGGGTTACTAGGGTTAGGGTTGGTGGGTTTGGGGTGTTCCAAGGTTTCGGGTTTGGTCTATACGGTTTTCCTAGGGTTAGGGTTGGTGGGTGGTGAGGTTTCTAGGGTTGGGGCTTTGGGATTTGGGTTGTAGGGGTTCCTGGGGTTAGGGGTTGGATTTTGGGGGTTCCTAGGGTTAGGGCTGGTGGGTTTGGGGTGTTCCAAGGTTTCGAGTTTGGTCTATAGGGTTTTCCTAGGGTTAGGGTTGGTGGGTGGTGAGGTTTCTAGGGTTGGGGCTTGGGGGTTTGGGTTGTAGGGGTTCCTGGGGTTAGGGGTTGGATTTTGGGGGTTCCTAGGGTTAGGGTTGGTGGGTTTGGGGTGTTCCAAGGTTTCGAGTTTGGTCTATAGGGTTTTCCTAGGGTTAGGGTTGGTGGGTGGTGAGGTTTCTAGGGTTGGGGCTTGGGGGTTTGGGTTGTAGGGGTTCCTGGGGTTAGGGGTTGGATTTTGGGGGTTCCTAGGGTTAGGGTTGGTGGGATTGGGGTGTTCCAAGGTTTCGGGTTTGGTCTATAGGGGTTTCCTAGGGTTAGGGTTGGTGGGTGGTGAGGTTTCTAGGGTTTGGGCTTGGGGGTTTGGGTTGTAGGGGTTCCTGGGGTTAGGGGTTGGATTTTGGGGGTTCCTAGGGTTAGGGTTGGTGGGTTTGGGGTGTTCCAAGGTTTCGAGTTTGGTCTATAGGGTTTTCCTAGGGTTAGGGTTGGTGGGTGGTGAGGTTTCTAGGGTTGGGGCTTGGGGGTTTGGGTTGTAGGGGTTCCTGGGGTTAGGGGTTGGATTTTGGGGGTTCCTAGGGTTAGGGTTGGTAGGTTTGGGGTGTTCCAAGGTTTGGGCTATAAGGGTTTCCTAGGGTTAGGGTTGGTGGGTGGTGAGGTTTCTAGGTTTGGGGCTTTGGGGTTTGGGTTGTAGGGGTTCCTGGGGTTAGGGGTTGGATTTTGGGGGTTCCTAGGGTTAGGGTTGGTGGGTTTGGGGTGTTCCAAGGTTTCGAGTTTGGTCTATAGGGTTTTCCTAGGGTTAGGGTTGGTGGGTGGTGAGGTTTCTAGGGTTGGGGCTTGGGGGTTTGGGTTGTAGGGGTTCCTGGGGTTAGGGGTTGGATTTTGGGGGTTCCTAGGGTTAGGGTTGGTAGGTTTGGGGTGTTCCAAGGTTTGGGCTATAAGGGTTTCCTAGGGTTAGGGTTGGTGGGTGGTGAGGTTTCTAGGTTTGGGGCTTTGGGGTTTGGGTTGTAGGGGTTCCTGGGGTTAGGGGTTGGATTTTGGGGGTTCCTAGGGTTAGGGTTGGTGGGTTTGGGGTGTTCCAAGGTTTCGAGTTTGGTCTATAGGGTTTTCCTAGGGTTAGGGTTGGTGGGTGGTGAGGTTTCTAGGGTTGGGGCTTGGGGGTTTGGGTTGTAGGGGTTCCTGGGGTTAGGGGTTGGATTTTGGGGGTTCCTAGGGTTAGGGTTGGTGGGTTTGGGGTGTTCCAAGGTTTCGAGTTTGGTCTATAGGGTTTTCCTAGGGTTAGGGTTGGTGGGTGGTGAGGTTTCTAGGGTTTGGGCTTGGGGGTTTGGGTTGTAGGGGTTCCTGGGGTTAGGGGTTGGATTTTGGGGGTTACTAGGGTTAGGGTTGGTGGGTTTGGGGTGTTCCAAGGTTTCGAGTTTGGTCTATAGGGTTTTCCTAGGGTTAGGGTTGGTGGGTGGTGAGGTTTCTAGGGTTGGGGCTTGGGGGTTTGGGTTGTAGGGGTTCCTGGGGTTAGGGGTTGGATTTTGGGGGTTCCTAGGGTTAGGGTTGGTAGGTTTGGGGTGTTCCAAGGTTTGGGCTATAAGGGTTTCCTAGGGTTAGGGTTGGTGGGTGGTGAGGTTTCTAGGTTTGGGGCTTTGGGGTTTGGGTTGTAGGGGTTCCTGGGGTTAGGGGTTGGATTTTGGGGGTTCCTAGGGTTAGGGTTGGTGGGTTTGGGGTGTTCCAAGGTTTCGAGTTTGGTCTATAGGGTTTTCCTAGGGTTAGGGTTGGTGGGTGGTGAGGTTTCTAGGGTTGGGGCTTGGGGGTTTGGGTTGTAGGGGTTCCTGGGGTTAGGGGTTGGATTTTGGGGGTTCCTAGGGTTAGGGTTGGTAGGTTTGGGGTGTTCCAAGGTTTGGGCTATAAGGGTTTCCTAGGGTTAGGGTTGGTGGGTGGTGAGGTTTCTAGGGTTGGGGCTTGGGGGTTTGGGTTGTAGGGGTTCCTGGGGTTAGGGGTTGGATTTTGGGGGTTCCTAGGGTTAGGGTTGGTAGGTTTGGGGTGTTCCAAGGTTTGGGCTATAAGGGTTTCCTAGGGTTAGGGTTGGTGGGTGGTGAGGTTTCTAGGTTTGGGGCTTTGGGGTTTGGGTTGTAGGGGTTCCTGGGGTTAGGGGTTGGATTTTGGGGGTTCCTAGGGTTAGGGTTGGTGGGTTTGGGGTGTTCCAAGGTTTCGAGTTTGGTCTATAGGGTTTTCCTAGGGTTAGGGTTGGTGGGTGGTGAGGTTTCTAGGGTTGGGGCTTGGGGGTTTGGGTTGTAGGGGTTCCTGGGGTTAGGGGTTGGATTTTGGGGGTTACTAGGGTTAGGGTTGGTGGGTTTGGGGTGTTCCAAGGTTTCGGGTTTGGTCTATACGGTTTTCCTAGGGTTAGGGTTGGTGGGTGGTGAGGTTTCTAGGGTTGGGGCTTTGGGATTTGGGTTGTAGGGGTTCCTGGGGTTAGGGGTTGGATTTTGGGGGTTCCTAGGGTTAGGGCTGGTGGGTTTGGGGTGTTCCAAGGTTTCGAGTTTGGTCTATAGGGTTTTCCTAGGGTTAGGGTTGGTGGGTGGTGAGGTTTCTAGGGTTGGGGCTTGGGGGTTTGGGTTGTAGGGGTTCCTGGGGTTAGGGGTTGGATTTTGGGGGTTCCTAGGGTTAGGGTTGGTGGGTTTGGGGTGTTCCAAGGTTTCGAGTTTGGTCTATAGGGTTTTCCTAGGGTTAGGGTTGGTGGGTGGTGAGGTTTCTAGGGTTGGGGCTTGGGGGTTTGGGTTGTAGGGGTTCCTGGGGTTAGGGGTTGGATTTTGGGGGTTCCTAGGGTTAGGGTTGGTGGGATTGGGGTGTTCCAAGGTTTCGGGTTTGGTCTATAGGGGTTTCCTAGGGTTAGGGTTGGTGGGTGGTGAGGTTTCTAGGGTTTGGGCTTGGGGGTTTGGGTTGTAGGGGTTCCTGGGGTTAGGGGTTGGATTTTGGGGGTTCCTAGGGTTAGGGTTGGTGGGTTTGGGGTGTTCCAAGGTTTCGAGTTTGGTCTATAGGGTTTTCCTAGGGTTAGGGTTGGTGGGTGGTGAGGTTTCTAGGGTTGGGGCTTGGGGGTTTGGGTTGTAGGGGTTCCTGGGGTTAGGGGTTGGATTTTGGGGGTTCCTAGGGTTAGGGTTGGTAGGTTTGGGGTGTTCCAAGGTTTGGGCTATAAGGGTTTCCTAGGGTTAGGGTTGGTGGGTGGTGAGGTTTCTAGGTTTGGGGCTTTGGGGTTTGGGTTGTAGGGGTTCCTGGGGTTAGGGGTTGGATTTTGGGGGTTCCTAGGGTTAGGGTTGGTGGGTTTGGGGTGTTCCAAGGTTTCGAGTTTGGTCTATAGGGTTTTCCTAGGGTTAGGGTTGGTGGGTGGTGAGGTTTCTAGGGTTTGGGCTTGGGGGTTTGGGTTGTAGGGGTTCCTGGGGTTAGGGGTTGGATTTTGGGGGTTACTAGGGTTAGGGTTGGTGGGTTTGGGGTGTTCCAAGGTTTCGAGTTTGGTCTATAGGGTTTTCCTAGGGTTAGGGTTGGTGGGTGGTGAGGTTTCTAGGGTTGGGGCTTGGGGGTTTGGGTTGTAGGGGTTCCTGGGGTTAGGGGTTGGATTTTGGGGGTTCCTAGGGTTAGGGTTGGTAGGTTTGGGGTGTTCCAAGGTTTGGGCTATAAGGGTTTCCTAGGGTTAGGGTTGGTGGGTGGTGAGGTTTCTAGGTTTGGGGCTTTGGGGTTTGGGTTGTAGGGGTTCCTGGGGTTAGGGGTTGGATTTTGGGGGTTCCTAGGGTTAGGGTTGGTGGGTTTGGGGTGTTCCAAGGTTTCGAGTTTGGTCTATAGGGTTTTCCTAGGGTTAGGGTTGGTGGGTGGTGAGGTTTCTAGGGTTGGGGCTTGGGGGTTTGGGTTGTAGGGGTTCCTGGGGTTAGGGGTTGGATTTTGGGGGTTCCTAGGGTTAGGGTTGGTAGGTTTGGGGTGTTCCAAGGTTTGGGCTATAAGGGTTTCCTAGGGTTAGGGTTGGTGGGTGGTGAGGTTTCTAGGGTTGGGGCTTGGGGGTTTGGGTTGTAGGGGTTCCTGGGGTTAGGGGTTGGATTTTGGGGGTTCCTAGGGTTAGGGTTGGTAGGTTTGGGGTGTTCCAAGGTTTGGGCTATAAGGGTTTCCTAGGGTTAGGGTTGGTGGGTGGTGAGGTTTCTAGGTTTGGGGCTTTGGGGTTTGGGTTGTAGGGGTTCCTGGGGTTAGGGGTTGGATTTTGGGGGTTCCTAGGGTTAGGGTTGGTGGGTTTGGGGTGTTCCAAGGTTTCGAGTTTGGTCTATAGGGTTTTCCTAGGGTTAGGGTTGGTGGGTGGTGAGGTTTCTAGGGTTGGGGCTTGGGGGTTTGGGTTGTAGGGGTTCCTGGGGTTAGGGGTTGGATTTTGGGGGTTACTAGGGTTAGGGTTGGTGGGTTTGGGGTGTTCCAAGGTTTCGGGTTTGGTCTATACGGTTTTCCTAGGGTTAGGGTTGGTGGGTGGTGAGGTTTCTAGGGTTGGGGCTTTGGGATTTGGGTTGTAGGGGTTCCTGGGGTTAGGGGTTGGATTTTGGGGGTTCCTAGGGTTAGGGCTGGTGGGTTTGGGGTGTTCCAAGGTTTCGAGTTTGGTCTATAGGGTTTTCCTAGGGTTAGGGTTGGTGGGTGGTGAGGTTTCTAGGGTTGGGGCTTGGGGGTTTGGGTTGTAGGGGTTCCTGGGGTTAGGGGTTGGATTTTGGGGGTTACTAGGGTTAGGGTTGGTGGGTTTGGGGTGTTCCAAGGTTTCGGGTTTGGTCTATACGGTTTTCCTAGGGTTAGGGTTGGTGGGTGGTGAGGTTTCTAGGGTTGGGGCTTTGGGATTTGGGTTGTAGGGGTTCCTGGGGTTAGGGGTTGGATTTTGGGGGTTCCTAGGGTTAGGGCTGGTGGGTTTGGGGTGTTCCAAGGTTTCGAGTTTGGTCTATAGGGTTTTCCTAGGGTTAGGGTTGGTGGGTGGTGAGGTTTCTAGGGTTGGGGCTTGGGGGTTTGGGTTGTAGGGGTTCCTGGGGTTAGGGGTTGGATTTTGGGGGTTCCTAGGGTTAGGGTTGGTGGGTTTGGGGTGTTCCAAGGTTTCGAGTTTGGTCTATAGGGTTTTCCTAGGGTTAGGGTTGGTGGGTGGTGAGGTTTCTAGGGTTGGGGCTTGGGGGTTTGGGTTGTAGGGGTTCCTGGGGTTAGGGGTTGGATTTTGGGGGTTCCTAGGGTTAGGGTTGGTGGGATTGGGGTGTTCCAAGGTTTCGGGTTTGGTCTATAGGGGTTTCCTAGGGTTAGGGTTGGTGGGTGGTGAGGTTTCTAGGGTTTGGGCTTGGGGGTTTGGGTTGTAGGGGTTCCTGGGGTTAGGGGTTGGATTTTGGGGGTTCCTAGGGTTAGGGTTGGTGGGTTTGGGGTGTTCCAAGGTTTCGAGTTTGGTCTATAGGGTTTTCCTAGGGTTAGGGTTGGTGGGTGGTGAGGTTTCTAGGGTTGGGGCTTGGGGGTTTGGGTTGTAGGGGTTCCTGGGGTTAGGGGTTGGATTTTGGGGGTTCCTAGGGTTAGGGTTGGTAGGTTTGGGGTGTTCCAAGGTTTGGGCTATAAGGGTTTCCTAGGGTTAGGGTTGGTGGGTGGTGAGGTTTCTAGGTTTGGGGCTTTGGGGTTTGGGTTGTAGGGGTTCCTGGGGTTAGGGGTTGGATTTTGGGGGTTCCTAGGGTTAGGGTTGGTGGGTTTGGGGTGTTCCAAGGTTTCGAGTTTGGTCTATAGGGTTTTCCTAGGGTTAGGGTTGGTGGGTGGTGAGGTTTCTAGGGTTTGGGCTTGGGGGTTTGGGTTGTAGGGGTTCCTGGGGTTAGGGGTTGGATTTTGGGGGTTACTAGGGTTAGGGTTGGTGGGTTTGGGGTGTTCCAAGGTTTCGAGTTTGGTCTATAGGGTTTTCCTAGGGTTAGGGTTGGTGGGTGGTGAGGTTTCTAGGGTTGGGGCTTGGGGGTTTGGGTTGTAGGGGTTCCTGGGGTTAGGGGTTGGATTTTGGGGGTTCCTAGGGTTAGGGTTGGTAGGTTTGGGGTGTTCCAAGGTTTGGGCTATAAGGGTTTCCTAGGGTTAGGGTTGGTGGGTGGTGAGGTTTCTAGGTTTGGGGCTTTGGGGTTTGGGTTGTAGGGGTTCCTGGGGTTAGGGGTTGGATTTTGGGGGTTCCTAGGGTTAGGGTTGGTGGGTTTGGGGTGTTCCAAGGTTTCGAGTTTGGTCTATAGGGTTTTCCTAGGGTTAGGGTTGGTGGGTGGTGAGGTTTCTAGGGTTGGGGCTTGGGGGTTTGGGTTGTAGGGGTTCCTGGGGTTAGGGGTTGGATTTTGGGGGTTCCTAGGGTTAGGGTTGGTAGGTTTGGGGTGTTCCAAGGTTTGGGCTATAAGGGTTTCCTAGGGTTAGGGTTGGTGGGTGGTGAGGTTTCTAGGGTTGGGGCTTGGGGGTTTGGGTTGTAGGGGTTCCTGGGGTTAGGGGTTGGATTTTGGGGGTTCCTAGGGTTAGGGTTGGTAGGTTTGGGGTGTTCCAAGGTTTGGGCTATAAGGGTTTCCTAGGGTTAGGGTTGGTGGGTGGTGAGGTTTCTAGGTTTGGGGCTTTGGGGTTTGGGTTGTAGGGGTTCCTGGGGTTAGGGGTTGGATTTTGGGGGTTCCTAGGGTTAGGGTTGGTGGGTTTGGGGTGTTCCAAGGTTTCGAGTTTGGTCTATAGGGTTTTCCTAGGGTTAGGGTTGGTGGGTGGTGAGGTTTCTAGGGTTGGGGCTTGGGGGTTTGGGTTGTAGGGGTTCCTGGGGTTAGGGGTTGGATTTTGGGGGTTACTAGGGTTAGGGTTGGTGGGTTTGGGGTGTTCCAAGGTTTCGGGTTTGGTCTATACGGTTTTCCTAGGGTTAGGGTTGGTGGGTGGTGAGGTTTCTAGGGTTGGGGCTTTGGGATTTGGGTTGTAGGGGTTCCTGGGGTTAGGGGTTGGATTTTGGGGGTTCCTAGGGTTAGGGCTGGTGGGTTTGGGGTGTTCCAAGGTTTCGAGTTTGGTCTATAGGGTTTTCCTAGGGTTAGGGTTGGTGGGTGGTGAGGTTTCTAGGGTTGGGGCTTGGGGGTTTGGGTTGTAGGGGTTCCTGGGGTTAGGGGTTGGATTTTGGGGGTTCCTAGGGTTAGGGTTGGTGGGTTTGGGGTGTTCCAAGGTTTCGAGTTTGGTCTATAGGGTTTTCCTAGGGTTAGGGTTGGTGGGTGGTGAGGTTTCTAGGGTTGGGGCTTGGGGGTTTGGGTTGTAGGGGTTCCTGGGGTTAGGGGTTGGATTTTGGGGGTTCCTAGGGTTAGGGTTGGTGGGATTGGGGTGTTCCAAGGTTTCGGGTTTGGTCTATAGGGGTTTCCTAGGGTTAGGGTTGGTGGGTGGTGAGGTTTCTAGGGTTTGGGCTTGGGGGTTTGGGTTGTAGGGGTTCCTGGGGTTAGGGGTTGGATTTTGGGGGTTCCTAGGGTTAGGGTTGGTGGGTTTGGGGTGTTCCAAGGTTTCGAGTTTGGTCTATAGGGTTTTCCTAGGGTTAGGGTTGGTGGGTGGTGAGGTTTCTAGGGTTGGGGCTTGGGGGTTTGGGTTGTAGGGGTTCCTGGGGTTAGGGGTTGGATTTTGGGGGTTCCTAGGGTTAGGGTTGGTAGGTTTGGGGTGTTCCAAGGTTTGGGCTATAAGGGTTTCCTAGGGTTAGGGTTGGTGGGTGGTGAGGTTTCTAGGTTTGGGGCTTTGGGGTTTGGGTTGTAGGGGTTCCTGGGGTTAGGGGTTGGATTTTGGGGGTTCCTAGGGTTAGGGTTGGTGGGTTTGGGGTGTTCCAAGGTTTCGAGTTTGGTCTATAGGGTTTTCCTAGGGTTAGGGTTGGTGGGTGGTGAGGTTTCTAGGGTTGGGGCTTGGGGGTTTGG
Organism: Rhinophrynus dorsalis; assembly: GCA_037306005.1. Taxonomy (NCBI): domain Eukaryota; kingdom Metazoa; phylum Chordata; class Amphibia; order Anura; family Rhinophrynidae; genus Rhinophrynus; species Rhinophrynus dorsalis. The sequence continues at coordinate 40,375 of CM074718.1, read as the reverse complement.
GTTGTAGGGGTTCCTGGGGTTAGGGGTTGGATTTTGGGGGTTCCTAGGGTTAGGGTTGGTAGGTTTGGGGTGTTCCAAGGTTTGGGCTATAAGGGTTTCCTAGGGTTAGGGTTGGTGGGTGGTGAGGTTTCTAGGTTTGGGGCTTTGGGGTTTGGGTTGTAGGGGTTCCTGGGGTTAGGGGTTGGATTTTGGGGGTTCCTAGGGTTAGGGTTGGTGGGTTTGGGGTGTTCCAAGGTTTCGAGTTTGGTCTATAGGGTTTTCCTAGGGTTAGGGTTGGTGGGTGGTGAGGTTTCTAGGGTTGGGGCTTGGGGGTTTGGGTTGTAGGGGTTCCTGGGGTTAGGGGTTGGATTTTGGGGGTTCCTAGGGTTAGGGTTGGTGGGTTTGGGGTGTTCCAAGGTTTCGAGTTTGGTCTATAGGGTTTTCCTAGGGTTAGGGTTGGTGGGTGGTGAGGTTTCTAGGGTTTGGGCTTGGGGGTTTGGGTTGTAGGGGTTCCTGGGGTTAGGGGTTGGATTTTGGGGGTTACTAGGGTTAGGGTTGGTGGGTTTGGGGTGTTCCAAGGTTTCGAGTTTGGTCTATAGGGTTTTCCTAGGGTTAGGGTTGGTGGGTGGTGAGGTTTCTAGGGTTGGGGCTTGGGGGTTTGGGTTGTAGGGGTTCCTGGGGTTAGGGGTTGGATTTTGGGGGTTCCTAGGGTTAGGGTTGGTAGGTTTGGGGTGTTCCAAGGTTTGGGCTATAAGGGTTTCCTAGGGTTAGGGTTGGTGGGTGGTGAGGTTTCTAGGTTTGGGGCTTTGGGGTTTGGGTTGTAGGGGTTCCTGGGGTTAGGGGTTGGATTTTGGGGGTTCCTAGGGTTAGGGTTGGTGGGTTTGGGGTGTTCCAAGGTTTCGAGTTTGGTCTATAGGGTTTTCCTAGGGTTAGGGTTGGTGGGTGGTGAGGTTTCTAGGGTTGGGGCTTGGGGGTTTGGGTTGTAGGGGTTCCTGGGGTTAGGGGTTGGATTTTGGGGGTTCCTAGGGTTAGGGTTGGTAGGTTTGGGGTGTTCCAAGGTTTGGGCTATAAGGGTTTCCTAGGGTTAGGGTTGGTGGGTGGTGAGGTTTCTAGGGTTGGGGCTTGGGGGTTTGGGTTGTAGGGGTTCCTGGGGTTAGGGGTTGGATTTTGGGGGTTCCTAGGGTTAGGGTTGGTAGGTTTGGGGTGTTCCAAGGTTTGGGCTATAAGGGTTTCCTAGGGTTAGGGTTGGTGGGTGGTGAGGTTTCTAGGTTTGGGGCTTTGGGGTTTGGGTTGTAGGGGTTCCTGGGGTTAGGGGTTGGATTTTGGGGGTTCCTAGGGTTAGGGTTGGTGGGTTTGGGGTGTTCCAAGGTTTCGAGTTTGGTCTATAGGGTTTTCCTAGGGTTAGGGTTGGTGGGTGGTGAGGTTTCTAGGGTTGGGGCTTGGGGGTTTGGGTTGTAGGGGTTCCTGGGGTTAGGGGTTGGATTTTGGGGGTTACTAGGGTTAGGGTTGGTGGGTTTGGGGTGTTCCAAGGTTTCGGGTTTGGTCTATACGGTTTTCCTAGGGTTAGGGTTGGTGGGTGGTGAGGTTTCTAGGGTTGGGGCTTTGGGATTTGGGTTGTAGGGGTTCCTGGGGTTAGGGGTTGGATTTTGGGGGTTCCTAGGGTTAGGGCTGGTGGGTTTGGGGTGTTCCAAGGTTTCGAGTTTGGTCTATAGGGTTTTCCTAGGGTTAGGGTTGGTGGGTGGTGAGGTTTCTAGGGTTGGGGCTTTGGGATTTGGGTTGTAGGGGTTCCTGGGGTTAGGGGTTGGATTTTGGGGGTTCCTAGGGTTAGGGCTGGTGGGTTTGGGGTGTTCCAAGGTTTCGAGTTTGGTCTATAGGGTTTTCCTAGGGTTAGGGTTGGTGGGTGGTGAGGTTTCTAGGGTTGGGGCTTGGGGGTTTGGGTTGTAGGGGTTCCTGGGGTTAGGGGTTGGATTTTGGGGGTTACTAGGGTTAGGGTTGGTGGGTTTGGGGTGTTCCAAGGTTTCGGGTTTGGTCTATACGGTTTTCCTAGGGTTAGGGTTGGTGGGTGGTGAGGTTTCTAGGGTTGGGGCTTTGGGATTTGGGTTGTAGGGGTTCCTGGGGTTAGGGGTTGGATTTTGGGGGTTCCTAGGGTTAGGGCTGGTGGGTTTGGGGTGTTCCAAGGTTTCGAGTTTGGTCTATAGGGTTTTCCTAGGGTTAGGGTTGGTGGGTGGTGAGGTTTCTAGGGTTGGGGCTTGGGGGTTTGGGTTGTAGGGGTTCCTGGGGTTAGGGGTTGGATTTTGGGGGTTCCTAGGGTTAGGGTTGGTGGGTTTGGGGTGTTCCAAGGTTTCGAGTTTGGTCTATAGGGTTTTCCTAGGGTTAGGGTTGGTGGGTGGTGAGGTTTCTAGGGTTGGGGCTTGGGGGTTTGGGTTGTAGGGGTTCCTGGGGTTAGGGGTTGGATTTTGGGGGTTCCTAGGGTTAGGGTTGGTGGGATTGGGGTGTTCCAAGGTTTCGGGTTTGGTCTATAGGGGTTTCCTAGGGTTAGGGTTGGTGGGTGGTGAGGTTTCTAGGGTTTGGGCTTGGGGGTTTGGGTTGTAGGGGTTCCTGAGGTTAGGGGTTGGATTTTGGGGGTTCCTAGGGTTAGGGTTGGTGGGTTTGGGGTGTTCCAAGGTTTCGAGTTTGGTCTATAGGGTTTTCCTAGGGTTAGGGTTGGTGGGTGGTGAGGTTTCTAGGGTTGGGGCTTGGGGGTTTGGGTTGTAGGGGTTCCTGGGGTTAGGGGTTGGATTTTGGGGGTTCCTAGGGTTAGGGTTGGTAGGTTTGGGGTGTTCCAAGGTTTGGGCTATAAGGGTTTCCTAGGGTTAGGGTTGGTGGGTGGTGAGGTTTCTAGGTTTGGGGCTTTGGGGTTTGGGTTGTAGGGGTTCCTGGGGTTAGGGGTTGGATTTTGGGGGTTCCTAGGGTTAGGGTTGGTGGGTTTGGGGTGTTCCAAGGTTTCGAGTTTGGTCTATAGGGTTTTCCTAGGGTTAGGGTTGGTGGGTGGTGAGGTTTCTAGGGTTGGGGCTTGGGGGTTTGGGTTGTAGGGGTTCCTGGGGTTAGGGGTTGGATTTTGGGGGTTACTAGGGTTAGGGTTGGTGGGTTTGGGGTGTTCCAAGGTTTCGGGTTTGGTCTATACGGTTTTCCTAGGGTTAGGGTTGGTGGGTGGTGAGGTTTCTAGGGTTGGGGCTTTGGGATTTGGGTTGTAGGGGTTCCTGGGGTTAGGGGTTGGATTTTGGGGGTTCCTAGGGTTAGGGCTGGTGGGTTTGGGGTGTTCCAAGGTTTCGAGTTTGGTCTATAGGGTTTTCCTAGGGTTAGGGTTGGTGGGTGGTGAGGTTTCTAGGGTTGGGGCTTGGGGGTTTGGGTTGTAGGGGTTCCTGGGGTTAGGGGTTGGATTTTGGGGGTTCCTAGGGTTAGGGTTGGTGGGTTTGGGGTGTTCCAAGGTTTCGAGTTTGGTCTATAGGGTTTTCCTAGGGTTAGGGTTGGTGGGTGGTGAGGTTTCTAGGGTTGGGGCTTGGGGGTTTGGGTTGTAGGGGTTCCTGGGGTTAGGGGTTGGATTTTGGGGGTTCCTAGGGTTAGGGTTGGTGGGATTGGGGTGTTCCAAGGTTTCGGGTTTGGTCTATAGGGGTTTCCTAGGGTTAGGGTTGGTGGGTGGTGAGGTTTCTAGGGTTTGGGCTTGGGGGTTTGGGTTGTAGGGGTTCCTGGGGTTAGGGGTTGGATTTTGGGGGTTCCTAGGGTTAGGGTTGGTGGGTTTGGGGTGTTCCAAGGTTTCGAGTTTGGTCTATAGGGTTTTCCTAGGGTTAGGGTTGGTGGGTGGTGAGGTTTCTAGGGTTGGGGCTTGGGGGTTTGGGTTGTAGGGGTTCCTGGGGTTAGGGGTTGGATTTTGGGGGTTCCTAGGGTTAGGGTTGGTAGGTTTGGGGTGTTCCAAGGTTTGGGCTATAAGGGTTTCCTAGGGTTAGGGTTGGTGGGTGGTGAGGTTTCTAGGTTTGGGGCTTTGGGGTTTGGGTTGTAGGGGTTCCTGGGGTTAGGGGTTGGATTTTGGGGGTTCCTAGGGTTAGGGTTGGTGGGTTTGGGGTGTTCCAAGGTTTCGAGTTTGGTCTATAGGGTTTTCCTAGGGTTAGGGTTGGTGGGTGGTGAGGTTTCTAGGGTTGGGGCTTGGGGGTTTGGGTTGTAGGGGTTCCTGGGGTTAGGGGTTGGATTTTGGGGGTTCCTAGGGTTAGGGTTGGTAGGTTTGGGGTGTTCCAAGGTTTGGGCTATAAGGGTTTCCTAGGGTTAGGGTTGGTGGGTGGTGAGGTTTCTAGGTTTGGGGCTTTGGGGTTTGGGTTGTAGGGGTTCCTGGGGTTAGGGGTTGGATTTTGGGGGTTCCTAGGGTTAGGGTTGGTGGGTTTGGGGTGTTCCAAGGTTTCGAGTTTGGTCTATAGGGTTTTCCTAGGGTTAGGGTTGGTGGGTGGTGAGGTTTCTAGGGTTGGGGCTTGGGGGTTTGGGTTGTAGGGGTTCCTGGGGTTAGGGGTTGGATTTTGGGGGTTCCTAGGGTTAGGGTTGGTGGGTTTGGGGTGTTCCAAGGTTTCGAGTTTGGTCTATAGGGTTTTCCTAGGGTTAGGGTTGGTGGGTGGTGAGGTTTCTAGGGTTTGGGCTTGGGGGTTTGGGTTGTAGGGGTTCCTGGGGTTAGGGGTTGGATTTTGGGGGTTACTAGGGTTAGGGTTGGTGGGTTTGGGGTGTTCCAAGGTTTCGAGTTTGGTCTATAGGGTTTTCCTAGGGTTAGGGTTGGTGGGTGGTGAGGTTTCTAGGGTTGGGGCTTGGGGGTTTGGGTTGTAGGGGTTCCTGGGGTTAGGGGTTGGATTTTGGGGGTTCCTAGGGTTAGGGTTGGTAGGTTTGGGGTGTTCCAAGGTTTGGGCTATAAGGGTTTCCTAGGGTTAGGGTTGGTGGGTGGTGAGGTTTCTAGGTTTGGGGCTTTGGGGTTTGGGTTGTAGGGGTTCCTGGGGTTAGGGGTTGGATTTTGGGGGTTCCTAGGGTTAGGGTTGGTGGGTTTGGGGTGTTCCAAGGTTTCGAGTTTGGTCTATAGGGTTTTCCTAGGGTTAGGGTTGGTGGGTGGTGAGGTTTCTAGGGTTGGGGCTTGGGGGTTTGGGTTGTAGGGGTTCCTGGGGTTAGGGGTTGGATTTTGGGGGTTCCTAGGGTTAGGGTTGGTAGGTTTGGGGTGTTCCAAGGTTTGGGCTATAAGGGTTTCCTAGGGTTAGGGTTGGTGGGTGGTGAGGTTTCTAGGGTTGGGGCTTGGGGGTTTGGGTTGTAGGGGTTCCTGGGGTTAGGGGTTGGATTTTGGGGGTTCCTAGGGTTAGGGTTGGTAGGTTTGGGGTGTTCCAAGGTTTGGGCTATAAGGGTTTCCTAGGGTTAGGGTTGGTGGGTGGTGAGGTTTCTAGGTTTGGGGCTTTGGGGTTTGGGTTGTAGGGGTTCCTGGGGTTAGGGGTTGGATTTTGGGGGTTCCTAGGGTTAGGGTTGGTGGGTTTGGGGTGTTCCAAGGTTTCGAGTTTGGTCTATAGGGTTTTCCTAGGGTTAGGGTTGGTGGGTGGTGAGGTTTCTAGGGTTGGGGCTTGGGGGTTTGGGTTGTAGGGGTTCCTGGGGTTAGGGGTTGGATTTTGGGGGTTACTAGGGTTAGGGTTGGTGGGTTTGGGGTGTTCCAAGGTTTCGGGTTTGGTCTATACGGTTTTCCTAGGGTTAGGGTTGGTGGGTGGTGAGGTTTCTAGGGTTGGGGCTTTGGGATTTGGGTTGTAGGGGTTCCTGGGGTTAGGGGTTGGATTTTGGGGGTTCCTAGGGTTAGGGCTGGTGGGTTTGGGGTGTTCCAAGGTTTCGAGTTTGGTCTATAGGGTTTTCCTAGGGTTAGGGTTGGTGGGTGGTGAGGTTTCTAGGGTTGGGGCTTGGGGGTTTGGGTTGTAGGGGTTCCTGGGGTTAGGGGTTGGATTTTGGGGGTTCCTAGGGTTAGGGTTGGTGGGTTTGGGGTGTTCCAAGGTTTCGAGTTTGGTCTATAGGGTTTTCCTAGGGTTAGGGTTGGTGGGTGGTGAGGTTTCTAGGGTTGGGGCTTGGGGGTTTGGGTTGTAGGGGTTCCTGGGGTTAGGGGTTGGATTTTGGGGGTTCCTAGGGTTAGGGTTGGTGGGATTGGGGTGTTCCAAGGTTTCGGGTTTGGTCTATAGGGGTTTCCTAGGGTTAGGGTTGGTGGGTGGTGAGGTTTCTAGGGTTTGGGCTTGGGGGTTTGGGTTGTAGGGGTTCCTGGGGTTAGGGGTTGGATTTTGGGGGTTCCTAGGGTTAGGGTTGGTGGGTTTGGGGTGTTCCAAGGTTTCGAGTTTGGTCTATAGGGTTTTCCTAGGGTTAGGGTTGGTGGGTGGTGAGGTTTCTAGGGTTGGGGCTTGGGGGTTTGGGTTGTAGGGGTTCCTGGGGTTAGGGGTTGGATTTTGGGGGTTCCTAGGGTTAGGGTTGGTAGGTTTGGGGTGTTCCAAGGTTTGGGCTATAAGGGTTTCCTAGGGTTAGGGTTGGTGGGTGGTGAGGTTTCTAGGTTTGGGGCTTTGGGGTTTGGGTTGTAGGGGTTCCTGGGGTTAGGGGTTGGATTTTGGGGGTTCCTAGGGTTAGGGTTGGTGGGTTTGGGGTGTTCCAAGGTTTCGAGTTTGGTCTATAGGGTTTTCCTAGGGTTAGGGTTGGTGGGTGGTGAGGTTTCTAGGGTTTGGGCTTGGGGGTTTGGGTTGTAGGGGTTCCTGGGGTTAGGGGTTGGATTTTGGGGGTTACTAGGGTTAGGGTTGGTGGGTTTGGGGTGTTCCAAGGTTTCGAGTTTGGTCTATAGGGTTTTCCTAGGGTTAGGGTTGGTGGGTGGTGAGGTTTCTAGGGTTGGGGCTTGGGGGTTTGGGTTGTAGGGGTTCCTGGGGTTAGGGGTTGGATTTTGGGGGTTCCTAGGGTTAGGGTTGGTAGGTTTGGGGTGTTCCAAGGTTTGGGCTATAAGGGTTTCCTAGGGTTAGGGTTGGTGGGTGGTGAGGTTTCTAGGTTTGGGGCTTTGGGGTTTGGGTTGTAGGGGTTCCTGGGGTTAGGGGTTGGATTTTGGGGGTTCCTAGGGTTAGGGTTGGTAGGTTTGGGGTGTTCCAAGGTTTGGGCTATAAGGGTTTCCTAGGGTTAGGGTTGGTGGGTGGTGAGGTTTCTAGGTTTGGGGCTTTGGGGTTTGGGTTGTAGGGGTTCCTGGGGTTAGGGGTTGGATTTTGGGGGTTCCTAGGGTTAGGGTTGGTGGGTTTGGGGTGTTCCAAGGTTTCGAGTTTGGTCTATAGGGTTTTCCTAGGGTTAGGGTTGGTGGGTGGTGAGGTTTCTAGGGTTGGGGCTTGGGGGTTTGGGTTGTAGGGGTTCCTGGGGTTAGGGGTTGGATTTTGGGGGTTACTAGGGTTAGGGTTGGTGGGTTTGGGGTGTTCCAAGGTTTCGAGTTTGGTCTATAGGGTTTTCCTAGGGTTAGGGTTGGTGGGTGGTGAGGTTTCTAGGGTTGGGGCTTGGGGGTTTGGGTTGTAGGGGTTCCTGGGGTTAGGGGTTGGATTTTGGGGGTTCCTAGGGTTAGGGTTGGTAGGTTTGGGGTGTTCCAAGGTTTGGGCTATAAGGGTTTCCTAGGGTTAGGGTTGGTGGGTGGTGAGGTTTCTAGGGTTGGGGCTTGGGGGTTTGGGTTGTAGGGGTTCCTGGGGTTAGGGGTTGGATTTTGGGGGTTCCTAGGGTTAGGGTTGGTAGGTTTGGGGTGTTCCAAGGTTTGGGCTATAAGGGTTTCCTAGGGTTAGGGTTGGTGGGTGGTGAGGTTTCTAGGTTTGGGGCTTTGGGGTTTGGGTTGTAGGGGTTCCTGGGGTTAGGGGTTGGATTTTGGGGGTTCCTAGGGTTAGGGTTGGTGGGTTTGGGGTGTTCCAAGGTTTCGAGTTTGGTCTATAGGGTTTTCCTAGGGTTAGGGTTGGTGGGTGGTGAGGTTTCTAGGGTTGGGGCTTGGGGGTTTGGGTTGTAGGGGTTCCTGGGGTTAGGGGTTGGATTTTGGGGGTTCCTAGGGTTAGGGTTGGTAGGTTTGGGGTGTTCCAAGGTTTGGGCTATAAGGGTTTCCTAGGGTTAGGGTTGGTGGGTGGTGAGGTTTCTAGGGTTTGGGCTTGGGGGTTTGGGTTGTAGGGGTTCCTGGGGTTAGGGGTTGGATTTTGGGGGTTCCTAGGGTTAGGGTTGGTGGGTTTGGGGTGTTCCAAGGTTTCGAGTTTGGTCTATAGGGTTTTCCTAGGGTTAGGGTTGGTGGGTGGTGAGGTTTCTAGGGTTGGGGCTTGGGGGTTTGGGTTGTAGGGGTTCCTGGGGTTAGGGGTTGGATTTTGGGGGTTCCTAGGGTTAGGGTTGGTAGGTTTGGGGTGTTCCAAGGTTTGGGCTATAAGGGTTTCCTAGGGTTAGGGTTGGTGGGTGGTGAGGTTTCTAGGTTTGGGGCTTTGGGGTTTGGGTTGTAGGGGTTCCTGGGGTTAGGGGTTGGATTTTGGGGGTTCCTAGGGTTAGGGTTGGTGGGTTTGGGGTGTTCCAAGGTTTCGAGTTTGGTCTATAGGGTTTTCCTAGGGTTAGGGTTGGTGGGTGGTGAGGTTTCTAGGGTTGGGGCTTGGGGGTTTGGGTTGTAGGGGTTCCTGGGGTTAGGGGTTGGATTTTGGGGGTTCCTAGGGTTAGGGTTGGTGGGTTTGGGGTGTTCCAAGGTTTCGGGTTTGGTCTATAGGGGTTTCCTAGGGTTAGGGTTGGTGGGTGGTGAGGTTTCTAGGGTTTGGGCTTGGGGGTTTGGGTTGTAGGGGTTCCTGGGGTTAGGGGTTGGATTTTGGGGGTTCCTAGGGTTAGGGTTGGTGGGTTTGGGGTGTTCCAAGGTTTCGAGTTTGGTCTATAGGGTTTTCCTAGGGTTAGGGTTGGTGGGTGGTGAGGTTTCTAGGGTTGGGGCTTGGGGGTTTGGGTTGTAGGGGTTCCTGGGGTTAGGGGTTGGATTTTGGGGGTTCCTAGGGTTAGGGTTGGTGGGTTTGGGGTGTTCCAAGGTTTCGAGTTTGGTCTATAGGGTTTTCCTAGGGTTAGGGTTGGTGGGTGGTGAGGTTTCTAGGGTTGGGGCTTGGGGGTTTGGGTTGTAGGGGTTCCTGGGGTTAGGGGTTGGATTTTGGGGGTTACTAGGGTTAGGGTTGGTGGGTTTGGGGTGTTCCAAGGTTTCGGGTTTGGTCTATACGGTTTTCCTAGGGTTAGGGTTGGTGGGTGGTGAGGTTTCTAGGGTTGGGGCTTTGGGATTTGGGTTGTAGGGGTTCCTGGGGTTAGGGGTTGGATTTTGGGGGTTCCTAGGGTTAGGGCTGGTGGGTTTGGGGTGTTCCAAGGTTTCGAGTTTGGTCTATAGGGTTTTCCTAGGGTTAGGGTTGGTGGGTGGTGAGGTTTCTAGGGTTGGGGCTTGGGGGTTTGGGTTGTAGGGGTTCCTGGGGTTAGGGGTTGGATTTTGGGGGTTCCTAGGGTTAGGGTTGGTGGGTTTGGGGTGTTCCAAGGTTTCGAGTTTGGTCTATAGGGTTTTCCTAGGGTTAGGGTTGGTGGGTGGTGAGGTTTCTAGGGTTGGGGCTTGGGGGTTTGGGTTGTAGGGGTTCCTGGGGTTAGGGGTTGGATTTTGGGGGTTCCTAGGGTTAGGGTTGGTGGGATTGGGGTGTTCCAAGGTTTCGGGTTTGGTCTATAGGGGTTTCCTAGGGTTAGGGTTGGTGGGTGGTGAGGTTTCTAGGGTTGGGGCTTGGGGGTTTGGGTTGTAGGGGTTCCTGGGGTTAGGGGTTGGATTTTGGGGGTTCCTAGGGTTAGGGTTGGTGGGTTTGGGGTGTTCCAAGGTTTCGGGTTTGGTCTATAGGGGTTTCCTAGGGTTAGGGTTGGTGGGTGGTGAGGTTTCTAGGGTTTGGGCTTGGGGGTTTGGGTTGTAGGGGTTCCTGGGGTTAGGGGTTGGATTTTGGGGGTTCCTAGGGTTAGGGTTGGTGGGTTTGGGGTGTTCCAAGGTTTCGAGTTTGGTCTATAGGGTTTTCCTAGGGTTAGGGTTGGTGGGTGGTGAGGTTTCTAGGGTTGGGGCTTGGGGGTTTGGGTTGTAGGGGTTCCTGGGGTTAGGGGTTGGATTTTGGGGGTTCCTAGGGTTAGGGTTGGTAGGTTTGGGGTGTTCCAAGGTTTGGGCTATAAGGGTTTCCTAGGGTTAGGGTTGGTGGGTGGTGAGGTTTCTAGGTTTGGGGCTTTGGGGTTTGGGTTGTAGGGGTTCCTGGGGTTAGGGGTTGGATTTTGGGGGTTCCTAGGGTTAGGGTTGGTGGGTTTGGGGTGTTCCAAGGTTTCGAGTTTGGTCTATAGGGTTTTCCTAGGGTTAGGGTTGGTGGGTGGTGAGGTTTCTAGGGTTGGGGCTTGGGGGTTTGGGTTGTAGGGGTTCCTGGGGTTAGGGGTTGGATTTTGGGGGTTCCTAGGGTTAGGGTTGGTGGGTTTGGGGTGTTCCAAGGTTTCGAGTTTGGTCTATAGGGTTTTCCTAGGGTTAGGGTTGGTGGGTGGTGAGGTTTCTAGGGTTGGGGCTTGGGGGTTTGGGTTGTAGGGGTTCCTGGGGTTAGGGGTTGGATTTTGGGGGTTCCTAGGGTTAGGGTTGGTAGGTTTGGGGTGTTCCAAGGTTTGGGCTATAAGGGTTTCCTAGGGTTAGGGTTGGTGGGTGGTGAGGTTTCTAGGTTTGGGGCTTTGGGGTTTGGGTTGTAGGGGTTCCTGGGGTTAGGGGTTGGATTTTGGGGGTTCCTAGGGTTAGGGTTGGTGGGTTTGGGGTGTTCCAAGGTTTCGAGTTTGGTCTATAGGGTTTTCCTAGGGTTAGGGTTGGTGGGTGGTGAGGTTTCTAGGGTTGGGGCTTGGGGGTTTGGGTTGTAGGGGTTCCTGGGGTTAGGGGTTGGATTTTGGGGGTTCCTAGGGTTAGGGTTGGTGGGTTTGGGGTGTTCCAAGGTTTCGGGTTTGGTCTATAGGGGTTTCCTAGGGTTAGGGTTGGTGGGTGGTGAGGTTTCTAGGGTTTGGGCTTGGGGGTTTGGGTTGTAGGGGTTCCTGGGGTTAGGGGTTGGATTTTGGGGGTTCCTAGGGTTAGGGTTGGTGGGTTTGGGGTGTTCCAAGGTTTCGAGTTTGGTCTATAGGGTTTTCCTAGGGTTAGGGTTGGTGGGTGGTGAGGTTTCTAGGGTTGGGGCTTGGGGGTTTGGGTTGTAGGGGTTCCTGGGGTTAGGGGTTGGATTTTGGGGGTTCCTAGGGTTAGGGTTGGTGGGTTTGGGGTGTTCCAAGGTTTCGAGTTTGGTCTATAGGGTTTTCCTAGGGTTAGGGTTGGTGGGTGGTGAGGTTTCTAGGGTTGGGGCTTGGGGGTTTGGGTTGTAGGGGTTCCTGGGGTTAGGGGTTGGATTTTGGGGGTTACTAGGGTTAGGGTTGGTGGGTTTGGGGTGTTCCAAGGTTTCGGGTTTGGTCTATAGGGGTTTCCTAGGGTTAGGGTTGGTGGGTGGTGAGGTTTCTAGGGTTTGGGCTTGGGGGTTTGGGTTGTAGGGGTTCCTGGGGTTAGGGGTTGGATTTTGGGGGTTCCTAGGGTTAGGGTTGGTGGGTTTGGGGTGTTCCAAGGTTTCGAGTTTGGTCTATAGGGTTTTCCTAGGGTTAGGGTTGGTGGGTGGTGAGGTTTCTAGGGTTGGGGCTTGGGGGTTTGGGTTGTAGGGGTTCCTGGGGTTAGGGGTTGGATTTTGGGGGTTCCTAGGGTTAGGGTTGGTAGGTTTGGGGTGTTCCAAGGTTTGGGCTATAAGGGTTTCCTAGGGTTAGGGTTGGTGGGTGGTGAGGTTTCTAGGGTTTGGGCTTGGGGGTTTGGGTTGTAGGGGTTCCTGGGGTTAGGGGTTGGATTTTGGGGGTTCCTAGGGTTAGGGTTGGTGGGTTTGGGGTGTTCCAAGGTTTCGAGTTTGGTCTATAGGGTTTTCCTAGGGTTAGGGTTGGTGGGTGGTGAGGTTTCTAGGGTTGGGGCTTGGGGGTTTGGGTTGTAGGGGTTCCTGGGGTTAGGGGTTGGATTTTGGGGGTTCCTAGGGTTAGGGTTGGTAGGTTTGGGGTGTTCCAAGGTTTGGGCTATAAGGGTTTCCTAGGGTTAGGGTTGGTGGGTGGTGAGGTTTCTAGGTTTGGGGCTTTGGGGTTTGGGTTGTAGGGGTTCCTGGGGTTAGGGGTTGGATTTTGGGGGTTCCTAGGGTTAGGGTTGGTAGGTTTGGGGTGTTCCAAGGTTTGGGCTATAAGGGTTTCCTAGGGTTAGGGTTGGTGGGTGGTGAGGTTTCTAGGGTTGGGGCTTGGGGGTTTGGGTTGTAGGGGTTCCTGGGGTTAGGGGTTGGATTTTGGGGGTTCCTAGGGTTAGGGTTGGTAGGTTTGGGGTGTTCCAAGGTTTGGGCTATAAGGGTTTCCTAGGGTTAGGGTTGGTGGGTGGTGAGGTTTCTAGGTTTGGGGCTTTGGGGTTTGGGTTGTAGGGGTTCCTGGGGTTAGGGGTTGGATTTTGGGGGTTCCTAGGGTTAGGGTTGGTAGGTTTGGGGTGTTCCAAGGTTTGGGCTATAAGGGTTTCCTAGGGTTAGGGTTGGTGGGTGGTGAGGTTTCTAGGTTTGGGGCTTTGGGGTTTGGGTTGTAGGGGTTCCTGGGGTTAGGGGTTGGATTTTGGGGGTTCCTAGGGTTAGGGTTGGTGGGTTTGGGGTGTTCCAAGGTTTCGAGTTTGGTCTATAGGGTTTTCCTAGGGTTAGGGTTGGTGGGTGGTGAGGTTTCTAGGGTTGGGGCTTGGGGGTTTGGGTTGTAGGGGTTCCTGGGGTTAGGGGTTGGATTTTGGGGGTTACTAGGGTTAGGGTTGGTGGGTTTGGGGTGTTCCAAGGTTTCGGGTTTGGTCTATACGGTTTTCCTAGGGTTAGGGTTGGTGGGTGGTGAGGTTTCTAGGGTTGGGGCTTTGGGATTTGGGTTGTAGGGGTTCCTGGGGTTAGGGGTTGGATTTTGGGGGTTCCTAGGGTTAGGGCTGGTGGGTTTGGGGTGTTCCAAGGTTTCGAGTTTGGTCTATAGGGTTTTCCTAGGGTTAGGGTTGGTGGGTGGTGAGGTTTCTAGGGTTGGGGCTTGGGGGTTTGGGTTGTAGGGGTTCCTGGGGTTAGGGGTTGGATTTTGGGGGTTCCTAGGGTTAGGGTTGGTAGGTTTGGGGTGTTCCAAGGTTTGGGCTATAAGGGTTTCCTAGGGTTAGGGTTGGTGGGTGGTGAGGTTTCTAGGGTTGGGGCTTGGGGGTTTGGGTTGTAGGGGTTCCTGGGGTTAGGGGTTGGATTTTGGGGGTTCCTAGGGTTAGGGTTGGTGGGTTTGGGGTGTTCCAAGGTTTCGAGTTTGGTCTATAGGGTTTTCCTAGGGTTAGGGTTGGTGGGTGGTGAGGTTTCTAGGGTTGGGGCTTGGGGGTTTGGGTTGTAGGGGTTCCTGGGGTTAGGGGTTGGATTTTGGGGGTTCCTAGGGTTAGGGTTGGTGGGATTGGGGTGTTCCAAGGTTTCGGGTTTGGTCTATAGGGGTTTCCTAGGGTTAGGGTTGGTGGGTGGTGAGGTTTCTAGGGTTTGGGCTTGGGGGTTTGGGTTGTAGGGGTTCCTGGGGTTAGGGGTTGGATTTTGGGGGTTCCTAGGGTTAGGGTTGGTGGGTTTGGGGTGTTCCAAGGTTTCGAGTTTGGTCTATAGGGTTTTCCTAGGGTTAGGGTTGGTGGGTGGTGAGGTTTCTAGGGTTGGGGCTTGGGGGTTTGGGTTGTAGGGGTTCCTGGGGTTAGGGGTTGGATTTTGGGGGTTACTAGGGTTAGGGTTGGTGGGTTTGGGGTGTTCCAAGGTTTCGAGTTTGGTCTATAGGGTTTTCCTAGGGTTAGGGTTGGTGGGTGGTGAGGTTTCTAGGGTTGGGGCTTGGGGGTTTGGGTTGTAGGGGTTCCTGGGGTTAGGGGTTGGATTTTGGGGGTTCCTAGGGTTAGGGTTGGTGGGTTTGGGGTGTTCCAAGGTTTCGAGTTTGGTCTATAGGGTTTTCCTAGGGTTAGGGTTGGTGGGTGGTGAGGTTTCTAGGGTTTGGGCTTGGGGGTTTGGGTTGTAGGGGTTCCTGGGGTTAGGGGTTGGATTTTGGGGGTTACTAGGGTTAGGGTTGGTGGGTTTGGGGTGTTCCAAGGTTTCGAGTTTGGTCTATAGGGTTTTCCTAGGGTTAGGGTTGGTGGGTGGTGAGGTTTCTAGGGTTGGGGCTTGGGGGTTTGGGTTGTAGGGGTTCCTGGGGTTAGGGGTTGGATTTTGGGGGTTCCTAGGGTTAGGGTTGGTAGGTTTGGGGTGTTCCAAGGTTTCGAGTTTGGTCTATAGGGTTTTCCTAGGGTTAGGGTTGGTGGGTGGTGAGGTTTCTAGGGTTGGGGCTTGGGGGTTTGGGTTGTAGGGGTTCCTGGGGTTAGGGGTTGGATTTTGGGGGTTACTAGGGTTAGGGTTGGTGGGTTTGGGGTGTTCCAAGGTTTCGGGTTTGGTCTATACGGTTTTCCTAGGGTTAGGGTTGGTGGGTGGTGAGGTTTCTAGGGTTGGGGCTTTGGGATTTGGGTTGTAGGGGTTCCTGGGGTTAGGGGTTGGATTTTGGGGGTTCCTAGGGTTAGGGTTGGTGGGTTTGGGGTGTTCCAAGGTTTCGAGTTTGGTCTATAGGGTTTTCCTAGGGTTAGGGTTGGTGGGTGGTGAGGTTTCTAGGGTTGGGGCTTGGGGGTTTGGGTTGTAGGGGTTCCTGGGGTTAGGGGTTGGATTTTGGGGGTTCCTAGGGTTAGGGTTGGTAGGTTTGGGGTGTTCCAAGGTTTGGGCTATAAGGGTTTCCTAGGGTTAGGGTTGGTGGGTGGTGAGGTTTCTAGGTTTGGGGCTTTGGGGTTTGGGTTGTAGGGGTTCCTGGGGTTAGGGGTTGGATTTTGGGGGTTCCTAGGGTTAGGGTTGGTAGGTTTGGGGTGTTCCAAGGTTTGGGCTATAAGGGTTTCCTAGGGTTAGGGTTGGTGGGTGGTGAGGTTTCTAGGGTTGGGGCTTGGGGGTTTGGGTTGTAGGGGTTCCTGGGGTTAGGGGTTGGATTTTGGGGGTTCCTAGGGTTAGGGTTGGTGGGTTTGGGGTGTTCCAAGGTTTCGAGTTTGGTCTATAGGGTTTTCCTAGGGTTAGGGTTGGTGGGTGGTGAGGTTTCTAGGGTTGGGGCTTGGGGGTTTGGGTTGTAGGGGTTCCTGGGGTTAGGGGTTGGATTTTGGGGGTTACTAGGGTTAGGGTTGGTGGGTTTGGGGTGTTCCAAGGTTTCGGGTTTGGTCTATACGGTTTTCCTAGGGTTAGGGTTGGTGGGTGGTGAGGTTTCTAGGGTTGGGGCTTGGGGGTTTGGGTTGTAGGGGTTCCTGGGGTTAGGGGTTGGATTTTGGGGGTTCCTAGGGTTAGGGTTGGTAGGTTTGGGGTGTTCCAAGGTTTGGGCTATAAGGGTTTCCTAGGGTTAGGGTTGGTGGGTGGTGAGGTTTCTAGGTTTGGGGCTTTGGGGTTTGGGTTGTAGGGGTTCCTGGGGTTAGGGGTTGGATTTTGGGGGTTCCTAGGGTTAGGGTTGGTGGGTTTGGGGTGTTCCAAGGTTTCGAGTTTGGTCTATAGGGTTTTCCTAGGGTTAGGGTTGGTGGGTGGTGAGGTTTCTAGGGTTGGGGCTTGGGGGTTTGGGTTGTAGGGGTTCCTGGGGTTAGGGGTTGGATTTTGGGGGTTCCTAGGGTTAGGGTTGGTGGGTTTGGGGTGTTCCAAGGTTTCGGGTTTGGTCTATAGGGGTTTCCTAGGGTTAGGGTTGGTGGGTGGTGAGGTTTCT
Source organism: Rhinophrynus dorsalis (assembly GCA_037306005.1). NCBI lineage: Eukaryota > Metazoa > Chordata > Amphibia > Anura > Rhinophrynidae > Rhinophrynus > Rhinophrynus dorsalis. The sequence continues at coordinate 24,556 of CM074718.1, read as the reverse complement.
AGGGTTTGGGCTTGGGGGTTTGGGTTGTAGGGGTTCCTGGGGTTAGGGGTTGGATTTTGGGGGTTCCTAGGGTTAGGGTTGGTGGGTTTGGGGTGTTCCAAGGTTTCGAGTTTGGTCTATAGGGTTTTCCTAGGGTTAGGGTTGGTGGGTGGTGAGGTTTCTAGGGTTGGGGCTTGGGGGTTTGGGTTGTAGGGGTTCCTGGGGTTAGGGGTTGGATTTTGGGGGTTACTAGGGTTAGGGTTGGTGGGTTTGGGGTGTTCCAAGGTTTCGGGTTTGGTCTATAGGGGTTTCCTAGGGTTAGGGTTGGTGGGTGGTGAGGTTTCTAGGGTTTGGGCTTGGGGGTTTGGGTTGTAGGGGTTCCTGGGGTTAGGGGTTGGATTTTGGGGGTTCCTAGGGTTAGGGTTGGTGGGTTTGGGGTGTTCCAAGGTTTCGGGTTTGGTCTATAGGGGTTTCCTAGGGTTAGGGTTGGTGGGTGGTGAGGTTTCTAGGGTTTGGGCTTGGGGGTTTGGGTTGTAGGGGTTCCTGGGGTTAGGGGTTGGATTTTGGGGGTTCCTAGGGTTAGGGTTGGTGGGTTTGGGGTGTTCCAAGGTTTCGAGTTTGGTCTATAGGGTTTTCCTAGGGTTAGGGTTGGTGGGTGGTGAGGTTTCTAGGGTTGGGGCTTGGGGGTTTGGGTTGTAGGGGTTCCTGGGGTTAGGGGTTGGATTTTGGGGGTTCCTAGGGTTAGGGTTGGTAGGTTTGGGGTGTTCCAAGGTTTGGGCTATAAGGGTTTCCTAGGGTTAGGGTTGGTGGGTGGTGAGGTTTCTAGGTTTGGGGCTTTGGGGTTTGGGTTGTAGGGGTTCCTGGGGTTAGGGGTTGGATTTTGGGGGTTCCTAGGGTTAGGGTTGGTGGGTTTGGGGTGTTCCAAGGTTTCGAGTTTGGTCTATAGGGTTTTCCTAGGGTTAGGGTTGGTGGGTGGTGAGGTTTCTAGGGTTGGGGCTTGGGGGTTTGGGTTGTAGGGGTTCCTGGGGTTAGGGGTTGGATTTTGGGGGTTACTAGGGTTAGGGTTGGTGGGTTTGGGGTGTTCCAAGGTTTCGGGTTTGGTCTATACGGTTTTCCTAGGGTTAGGGTTGGTGGGTGGTGAGGTTTCTAGGGTTGGGGCTTGGGGGTTTGGGTTGTAGGGGTTCCTGGGGTTAGGGGTTGGATTTTGGGGGTTCCTAGGGTTAGGGTTGGTAGGTTTGGGGTGTTCCAAGGTTTGGGCTATAAGGGTTTCCTAGGGTTAGGGTTGGTGGGTGGTGAGGTTTCTAGGTTTGGGGCTTTGGGGTTTGGGTTGTAGGGGTTCCTGGGGTTAGGGGTTGGATTTTGGGGGTTCCTAGGGTTAGGGTTGGTGGGTTTGGGGTGTTCCAAGGTTTCGGGTTTGGTCTATAGGGGTTTCCTAGGGTTAGGGTTGGTGGGTGGTGAGGTTTCTAGGGTTTGGGCTTGGGGGTTTGGGTTGTAGGGGTTCCTGGGGTTAGGGGTTGGATTTTGGGGGTTCCTAGGGTTAGGGTTGGTGGGTTTGGGGTGTTCCAAGGTTTCGAGTTTGGTCTATAGGGTTTTCCTAGGGTTAGGGTTGGTGGGTGGTGAGGTTTCTAGGGTTGGGGCTTGGGGGTTTGGGTTGTAGGGGTTCCTGGGGTTAGGGGTTGGATTTTGGGGGTTCCTAGGGTTAGGGTTGGTAGGTTTGGGGTGTTCCAAGGTTTGGGCTATAAGGGTTTCCTAGGGTTAGGGTTGGTGGGTGGTGAGGTTTCTAGGTTTGGGGCTTTGGGGTTTGGGTTGTAGGGGTTCCTGGGGTTAGGGGTTGGATTTTGGGGGTTCCTAGGGTTAGGGTTGGTGGGTTTGGGGTGTTCCAAGGTTTCGAGTTTGGTCTATAGGGTTTTCCTAGGGTTAGGGTTGGTGGGTGGTGAGGTTTCTAGGGTTGGGGCTTGGGGGTTTGGGTTGTAGGGGTTCCTGGGGTTAGGGGTTGGATTTTGGGGGTTACTAGGGTTAGGGTTGGTGGGTTTGGGGTGTTCCAAGGTTTCGAGTTTGGTCTATAGGGTTTTCCTAGGGTTAGGGTTGGTGGGTGGTGAGGTTTCTAGGGTTGGGGCTTGGGGGTTTGGGTTGTAGGGGTTCCTGGGGTTAGGGGTTGGATTTTGGGGGTTCCTAGGGTTAGGGTTGGTGGGATTGGGGTGTTCCAAGGTTTCGGGTTTGGTCTATAGGGGTTTCCTAGGGTTAGGGTTGGTGGGTGGTGAGGTTTCTAGGGTTGGGGCTTGGGGGTTTGGGTTGTAGGGGTTCCTGGGGTTAGGGGTTGGATTTTGGGGGTTACTAGGGTTAGGGTTGGTGGGTTTGGGGTGTTCCAAGGTTTCGAGTTTGGTCTATAGGGTTTTCCTAGGGTTAGGGTTGGTGGGTGGTGAGGTTTCTAGGGTTGGGGCTTGGGGGTTTGGGTTGTAGGGGTTCCTGGGGTTAGGGGTTGGATTTTGGGGGTTCCTAGGGTTAGGGTTGGTAGGTTTGGGGTGTTCCAAGGTTTCGAGTTTGGTCTATAGGGTTTTCCTAGGGTTAGGGTTGGTGGGTGGTGAGGTTTCTAGGGTTGGGGCTTGGGGGTTTGGGTTGTAGGGGTTCCTGGGGTTAGGGGTTGGATTTTGGGGGTTACTAGGGTTAGGGTTGGTGGGTTTGGGGTGTTCCAAGGTTTCGGGTTTGGTCTATACGGTTTTCCTAGGGTTAGGGTTGGTGGGTGGTGAGGTTTCTAGGGTTGGGGCTTGGGGGTTTGGGTTGTAGGGGTTCCTGGGGTTAGGGGTTGGATTTTGGGGGTTCCTAGGGTTAGGGTTGGTAGGTTTGGGGTGTTCCAAGGTTTGGGCTATAAGGGTTTCCTAGGGTTAGGGTTGGTGGGTGGTGAGGTTTCTAGGTTTGGGGCTTTGGGGTTTGGGTTGTAGGGGTTCCTGGGGTTAGGGGTTGGATTTTGGGGGTTCCTAGGGTTAGGGTTGGTGGGTTTGGGGTGTTCCAAGGTTTCGAGTTTGGTCTATAGGGTTTTCCTAGGGTTAGGGTTGGTGGGTGGTGAGGTTTCTAGGGTTGGGGCTTGGGGGTTTGGGTTGTAGGGGTTCCTGGGGTTAGGGGTTGGATTTTGGGGGTTCCTAGGGTTAGGGTTGGTGGGATTGGGGTGTTCCAAGGTTTCGGGTTTGGTCTATAGGGGTTTCCTAGGGTTAGGGTTGGTGGGTGGTGAGGTTTCTAGGGTTTGGGCTTGGGGGTTTGGGTTGTAGGGGTTCCTGGGGTTAGGGGTTGGATTTTGGGGGTTCCTAGGGTTAGGGTTGGTGGGTTTGGGGTGTTCCAAGGTTTGGGCTATAAGGGTTTCCTAGGGTTAGGGTTGGTGGGTGGTGAGGTTTCTAGGGTTGGGGCTTGGGGGTTTGGGTTGTAGGGGTTCCTGGGGTTAGGGGTTGGATTTTGGGGGTTACTAGGGTTAGGGTTGGTGGGTTTGGGGTGTTCCAAGGTTTCGGGTTTGGTCTATAGGGGTTTCCTAGGGTTAGGGTTGGTGGGTGGTGAGGTTTCTAGGGTTTGGGCTTGGGGGTTTGGGTTGTAGGGGTTCCTGGGGTTAGGGGTTGGATTTTGGGGGTTCCTAGGGTTAGGGTTGGTGGGTTTGGGGTGTTCCAAGGTTTCGGGTTTGGTCTATAGGGGTTTCCTAGGGTTAGGGTTGGTGGGTGGTGAGGTTTCTAGGGTTTGGGCTTGGGGGTTTGGGTTGTAGGGGTTCCTGGGGTTAGGGGTTGGATTTTGGGGGTTCCTAGGGTTAGGGTTGGTGGGTTTGGGGTGTTCCAAGGTTTCGAGTTTGGTCTATAGGGTTTTCCTAGGGTTAGGGTTGGTGGGTGGTGAGGTTTCTAGGGTTGGGGCTTGGGGGTTTGGGTTGTAGGGGTTCCTGGGGTTAGGGGTTGGATTTTGGGGGTTCCTAGGGTTAGGGTTGGTGGGATTGGGGTGTTCCAAGGTTTCGGGTTTGGTCTATAGGGGTTTCCTAGGGTTAGGGTTGGTGGGTGGTGAGGTTTCTAGGGTTGGGGCTTGGGGGTTTGGGTTGTAGGGGTTCCTGGGGTTAGGGGTTGGATTTTGGGGGTTCCTAGGGTTAGGGTTGGTAGGTTTGGGGTGTTCCAAGGTTTGGGCTATAAGGGTTTCCTAGGGTTAGGGTTGGTGGGTGGTGAGGTTTCTAGGGTTTGGGCTTGGGGGTTTGGGTTGTAGGGGTTCCTGGGGTTAGGGGTTGGATTTTGGGGGTTCCTAGGGTTAGGGTTGGTGGGTTTGGGGTGTTCCAAGGTTTCGAGTTTGGTCTATAGGGTTTTCCTAGGGTTAGGGTTGGTGGGTGGTGAGGTTTCTAGGGTTGGGGCTTGGGGGTTTGGGTTGTAGGGGTTCCTGGGGTTAGGGGTTGGATTTTGGGGGTTCCTAGGGTTAGGGTTGGTGGGTTTGGGGTGTTCCAAGGTTTCGAGTTTGGTCTATAGGGTTTTCCTAGGGTTAGGGTTGGTGGGTGGTGAGGTTTCTAGGGTTGGGGCTTGGGGGTTTGGGTTGTAGGGGTTCCTGGGGTTAGGGGTTGGATTTTGGGGGTTACTAGGGTTAGGGTTGGTGGGTTTGGGGTGTTCCAAGGTTTCGGGTTTGGTCTATACGGTTTTCCTAGGGTTAGGGTTGGTGGGTGGTGAGGTTTCTAGGGTTGGGGCTTTGGGATTTGGGTTGTAGGGGTTCCTGGGGTTAGGGGTTGGATTTTGGGGGTTCCTAGGGTTAGGGTTGGTGGGTTTGGGGTGTTCCAAGGTTTCGAGTTTGGTCTATAGGGTTTTCCTAGGGTTAGGGTTGGTGGGTGGTGAGGTTTCTAGGGTTGGGGCTTGGGGGTTTGGGTTGTAGGGGTTCCTGGGGTTAGGGGTTGGATTTTGGGGGTTCCTAGGGTTAGGGTTGGTAGGTTTGGGGTGTTCCAAGGTTTGGGCTATAAGGGTTTCCTAGGGTTAGGGTTGGTGGGTGGTGAGGTTTCTAGGTTTGGGGCTTTGGGGTTTGGGTTGTAGGGGTTCCTGGGGTTAGGGGTTGGATTTTGGGGGTTCCTAGGGTTAGGGTTGGTAGGTTTGGGGTGTTCCAAGGTTTCGGGTTTGGTCTATAGGGGTTTCCTAGGGTTAGGGTTGGTGGGTGGTGAGGTTTCTAGGGTTGGGGCTTGGGGGTTTGGGTTGTAGGGGTTCCTGGGGTTAGGGGTTGGATTTTGGGGGTTCCTAGGGTTAGGGTTGGTAGGTTTGGGGTGTTCCAAGGTTTGGGCTATAAGGGTTTCCTAGGGTTAGGGTTGGTGGGTGGTGAGGTTTCTAGGGTTTGGGCTTGGGGGTTTGGGTTGTAGGGGTTCCTGGGGTTAGGGGTTGGATTTTGGGGGTTCCTAGGGTTAGGGTTGGTGGGTTTGGGGTGTTCCAAGGTTTCGAGTTTGGTCTATAGGGTTTTCCTAGGGTTAGGGTTGGTGGGTGGTGAGGTTTCTAGGGTTGGGGCTTGGGGGTTTGGGTTGTAGGGGTTCCTGGGGTTAGGGGTTGGATTTTGGGGGTTCCTAGGGTTAGGGTTGGTGGGTTTGGGGTGTTCCAAGGTTTCGAGTTTGGTCTATAGGGTTTTCCTAGGGTTAGGGTTGGTGGGTGGTGAGGTTTCTAGGGTTTGGGCTTGGGGGTTTGGGTTGTAGGGGTTCCTGGGGTTAGGGGTTGGATTTTGGGGGTTCCTAGGGTTAGGGTTGGTGGGTTTGGGGTGTTCCAAGGTTTCGAGTTTGGTCTATAGGGTTTTCCTAGGGTTAGGGTTGGTGGGTGGTGAGGTTTCTAGGGTTGGGGCTTGGGGGTTTGGGTTGTAGGGGTTCCTGGGGTTAGGGGTTGGATTTTGGGGGTTCCTAGGGTTAGGGTTGGTAGGTTTGGGGTGTTCCAAGGTTTGGGCTATAAGGGTTTCCTAGGGTTAGGGTTGGTGGGTGGTGAGGTTTCTAGGTTTGGGGCTTTGGGGTTTGGGTTGTAGGGGTTCCTGGGGTTAGGGGTTGGATTTTGGGGGTTCCTAGGGTTAGGGTTGGTGGGTTTGGGGTGTTCCAAGGTTTCGAGTTTGGTCTATAGGGTTTTCCTAGGGTTAGGGTTGGTGGGTGGTGAGGTTTCTAGGGTTGGGGCTTGGGGGTTTGGGTTGTAGGGGTTCCTGGGGTTAGGGGTTGGATTTTGGGGGTTACTAGGGTTAGGGTTGGTGGGTTTGGGGTGTTCCAAGGTTTCGAGTTTGGTCTATAGGGTTTTCCTAGGGTTAGGGTTGGTGGGTGGTGAGGTTTCTAGGGTTGGGGCTTTGGGATTTGGGTTGTAGGGGTTCCTGGGGTTAGGGGTTGGATTTTGGGGGTTCCTAGGGTTAGGGCTGGTGGGTTTGGGGTGTTCCAAGGTTTCGAGTTTGGTCTATAGGGTTTTCCTAGGGTTAGGGTTGGTGGGTGGTGAGGTTTCTAGGGTTGGGGCTTGGGGGTTTGGGTTGTAGGGGTTCCTGGGGTTAGGGGTTGGATTTTGGGGGTTCCTAGGGTTAGGGTTGGTGGGTTTGGGGTGTTCCAAGGTTTCGAGTTTGGTCTATAGGGTTTTCCTAGGGTTAGGGTTGGTGGGTGGTGAGGTTTCTAGGGTTGGGGCTTGGGGGTTTGGGTTGTAGGGGTTCCTGGGGTTAGGGGTTGGATTTTGGGGGTTCCTAGGGTTAGGGTTGGTGGGATTGGGGTGTTCCAAGGTTTCGGGTTTGGTCTATAGGGGTTTCCTAGGGTTAGGGTTGGTGGGTGGTGAGGTTTCTAGGGTTGGGGCTTGGGGGTTTGGGTTGTAGGGGTTCCTGGGGTTAGGGGTTGGATTTTGGGGGTTCCTAGGGTTAGGGTTGGTGGGTTTGGGGTGTTCCAAGGTTTCGGGTTTGGTCTATAGGGGTTTCCTAGGGTTAGGGTTGGTGGGTGGTGAGGTTTCTAGGGTTTGGGCTTGGGGGTTTGGGTTGTAGGGGTTCCTGGGGTTAGGGGTTGGATTTTGGGGGTTCCTAGGGTTAGGGTTGGTGGGTTTGGGGTGTTCCAAGGTTTCGAGTTTGGTCTATAGGGTTTTCCTAGGGTTAGGGTTGGTGGGTGGTGAGGTTTCTAGGGTTGGGGCTTGGGGGTTTGGGTTGTAGGGGTTCCTGGGGTTAGGGGTTGGATTTTGGGGGTTACTAGGGTTAGGGTTGGTGGGTTTGGGGTGTTCCAAGGTTTCGAGTTTGGTCTATAGGGTTTTCCTAGGGTTAGGGTTGGTGGGTGGTGAGGTTTCTAGGGTTGGGGCTTGGGGGTTTGGGTTGTAGGGGTTCCTGGGGTTAGGGGTTGGATTTTGGGGGTTCCTAGGGTTAGGGTTGGTGGGATTGGGGTGTTCCAAGGTTTCGGGTTTGGTCTATAGGGTTTTCCTAGGGTTAGGGTTGGTGGGTGGTGAGGTTTCTAGGGTTGGGGCTTGGGGGTTTGGGTTGTAGGGGTTCCTGGGGTTAGGGGTTGGATTTTGGGGGTTACTAGGGTTAGGGTTGGTGGGTTTGGGGTGTTCCAAGGTTTCGGGTTTGGTCTATACGGTTTTCCTAGGGTTAGGGTTGGTGGGTGGTGAGGTTTCTAGGGTTGGGGCTTGGGGGTTTGGGTTGTAGGGGTTCCTGGGGTTAGGGGTTGGATTTTGGGGGTTCCTAGGGTTAGGGTTGGTAGGTTTGGGGTGTTCCAAGGTTTGGGCTATAAGGGTTTCCTAGGGTTAGGGTTGGTGGGTGGTGAGGTTTCTAGGGTTGGGGCTTGGGGGTTTGGGTTGTAGGGGTTCCTGGGGTTAGGGGTTGGATTTTGGGGGTTCCTAGGGTTAGGGTTGGTAGGTTTGGGGTGTTCCAAGGTTTGGGCTATAAGGGTTTCCTAGGGTTAGGGTTGGTGGGTGGTGAGGTTTCTAGGTTTGGGGCTTTGGGGTTTGGGTTGTAGGGGTTCCTGGGGTTAGGGGTTGGATTTTGGGGGTTCCTAGGGTTAGGGTTGGTGGGTTTGGGGTGTTCCAAGGTTTCGAGTTTGGTCTATAGGGTTTTCCTAGGGTTAGGGTTGGTGGGTGGTGAGGTTTCTAGGGTTGGGGCTTGGGGGTTTGGGTTGTAGGGGTTCCTGGGGTTAGGGGTTGGATTTTGGGGGTTACTAGGGTTAGGGTTGGTGGGTTTGGGGTGTTCCAAGGTTTCGGGTTTGGTCTATACGGTTTTCCTAGGGTTAGGGTTGGTGGGTGGTGAGGTTTCTAGGGTTTGGGCTTGGGGGTTTGGGTTGTAGGGGTTCCTGGGGTTAGGGGTTGGATTTTGGGGGTTCCTAGGGTTAGGGTTGGTGGGTTTGGGGTGTTCCAAGGTTTCGAGTTTGGTCTATAGGGTTTTCCTAGGGTTAGGGTTGGTGGGTGGTGAGGTTTCTAGGGTTGGGGCTTGGGGGTTTGGGTTGTAGGGGTTCCTGGGGTTAGGGGTTGGATTTTGGGGGTTCCTAGGGTTAGGGTTGGTGGGTTTGGGGTGTTCCAAGGTTTCGAGTTTGGTCTATAGGGTTTTCCTAGGGTTAGGGTTGGTGGGTGGTGAGGTTTCTAGGGTTGGGGCTTGGGGGTTTGGGTTGTAGGGGTTCCTGGGGTTAGGGGTTGGATTTTGGGGGTTCCTAGGGTTAGGGTTGGTGGGTTTGGGGTGTTCCAAGGTTTCGAGTTTGGTCTATAGGGTTTTCCTAGGGTTAGGGTTGGTGGGTGGTGAGGTTTCTAGGGTTGGGGCTTGGGGGTTTGGGTTGTAGGGGTTCCTGGGGTTAGGGGTTGGATTTTGGGGGTTACTAGGGTTAGGGTTGGTGGGTTTGGGGTGTTCCAAGGTTTCGGGTTTGGTCTATACGGTTTTCCTAGGGTTAGGGTTGGTGGGTGGTGAGGTTTCTAGGGTTTGGGCTTGGGGGTTTGGGTTGTAGGGGTTCCTGGGGTTAGGGGTTGGATTTTGGGGGTTCCTAGGGTTAGGGTTGGTGGGTTTGGGGTGTTCCAAGGTTTCGAGTTTGGTCTATAGGGTTTTCCTAGGGTTAGGGTTGGTGGGTGGTGAGGTTTCTAGGGTTGGGGCTTGGGGGTTTGGGTTGTAGGGGTTCCTGGGGTTAGGGGTTGGATTTTGGGGGTTCCTAGGGTTAGGGTTGGTGGGTTTGGGGTGTTCCAAGGTTTCGAGTTTGGTCTATAGGGTTTTCCTAGGGTTAGGGTTGGTGGGTGGTGAGGTTTCTAGGGTTGGGGCTTGGGGGTTTGGGTTGTAGGGGTTCCTGGGGTTAGGGGTTGGATTTTGGGGGTTACTAGGGTTAGGGTTGGTGGGTTTGGGGTGTTCCAAGGTTTCGAGTTTGGTCTATAGGGGTTTCCTAGGGTTAGGGTTGGTGGGTGGTGAGGTTTCTAGGGTTGGGGCTTGGGGGTTTGGGTTGTAGGGGTTCCTGGGGTTAGGGGTTGGATTTTGGGGGTTCCTAGGGTTAGGGTTGGTGGGTTTGGGGTGTTCCAAGGTTTCGAGTTTGGTCTATAGGGTTTTCCTAGGGTTAGGGTTGGTGGGTGGTGAGGTTTCTAGGGTTGGGGCTTGGGGGTTTGGGTTGTAGGGGTTCCTGGGGTTAGGGGTTGGATTTTGGGGGTTCCTAGGGTTAGGGTTGGTAGGTTTGGGGTGTTCCAAGGTTTGGGCTATAAGGGTTTCCTAGGGTTAGGGTTGGTGGGTGGTGAGGTTTCTAGGGTTTGGGCTTGGGGGTTTGGGTTGTAGGGGTTCCTGGGGTTAGGGGTTGGATTTTGGGGGTTCCTAGGGTTAGGGTTGGTGGGTTTGGGGTGTTCCAAGGTTTCGAGTTTGGTCTATAGGGTTTTCCTAGGGTTAGGGTTGGTGGGTGGTGAGGTTTCTAGGGTTGGGGCTTGGGGGTTTGGGTTGTAGGGGTTCCTGGGGTTAGGGGTTGGATTTTGGGGGTTACTAGGGTTAGGGTTGGTGGGTTTGGGGTGTTCCAAGGTTTCGGGTTTGGTCTATACGGTTTTCCTAGGGTTAGGGTTGGTGGGTGGTGAGGTTTCTAGGGTTGGGGCTTTGGGATTTGGGTTGTAGGGGTTCCTGGGGTTAGGGGTTGGATTTTGGGGGTTCCTAGGGTTAGGGCTGGTGGGTTTGGGGTGTTCCAAGGTTTCGAGTTTGGTCTATAGGGTTTTCCTAGGGTTAGGGTTGGTGGGTGGTGAGGTTTCTAGGGTTGGGGCTTGGGGGTTTGGGTTGTAGGGGTTCCTGGGGTTAGGGGTTGGATTTTGGGGGTTCCTAGGGTTAGGGTTGGTGGGTTTGGGGTGTTCCAAGGTTTCGAGTTTGGTCTATAGGGTTTTCCTAGGGTTAGGGTTGGTGGGTGGTGAGGTTTCTAGGGTTGGGGCTTGGGGGTTTGGGTTGTAGGGGTTCCTGGGGTTAGGGGTTGGATTTTGGGGGTTCCTAGGGTTAGGGTTGGTAGGTTTGGGGTGTTCCAAGGTTTGGGCTATAAGGGTTTCCTAGGGTTAGGGTTGGTGGGTGGTGAGGTTTCTAGGGTTTGGGCTTGGGGGTTTGGGTTGTAGGGGTTCCTGGGGTTAGGGGTTGGATTTTGGGGGTTCCTAGGGTTAGGGTTGGTGGGTTTGGGGTGTTCCAAGGTTTCGAGTTTGGTCTATAGGGTTTTCCTAGGGTTAGGGTTGGTGGGTGGTGAGGTTTCTAGGGTTGGGGCTTGGGGGTTTGGGTTGTAGGGGTTCCTGGGGTTAGGGGTTGGATTTTGGGGGTTCCTAGGGTTAGGGTTGGTGGGTTTGGGGTGTTCCAAGGTTTCGAGTTTGGTCTATAGGGTTTTCCTAGGGTTAGGGTTGGTGGGTGGTGAGGTTTCTAGGGTTGGGGCTTGGGGGTTTGGGTTGTAGGGGTTCCTGGGGTTAGGGGTTGGATTTTGGGGGTTCCTAGGGTTAGGGTTGGTGGGTTTGGGGTGTTCCAAGGTTTCGAGTTTGGTCTATAGGGTTTTCCTAGGGTTAGGGTTGGTGGGTGGTGAGGTTTCTAGGGTTGGGGCTTGGGGGTTTGGGTTGTAGGGGTTCCTGGGGTTAGGGGTTGGATTTTGGGGGTTACTAGGGTTAGGGTTGGTGGGTTTGGGGTGTTCCAAGGTTTCGGGTTTGGTCTATACGGTTTTCCTAGGGTTAGGGTTGGTGGGTGGTGAGGTTTCTAGGGTTTGGGCTTGGGGGTTTGGGTTGTAGGGGTTCCTGGGGTTAGGGGTTGGATTTTGGGGGTTCCTAGGGTTAGGGTTGGTGGGTTTGGGGTGTTCCAAGGTTTCGAGTTTGGTCTATAGGGTTTTCCTAGGGTTAGGGTTGGTGGGTGGTGAGGTTTCTAGGGTTGGGGCTTGGGGGTTTGGGTTGTAGGGGTTCCTGGGGTTAGGGGTTGGATTTTGGGGGTTACTAGGGTTAGGGTTGGTGGGTTTGGGGTGTTCCAAGGTTTCGAGTTTGGTCTATAGGGTTTTCCTAGGGTTAGGGTTGGTGGGTGGTGAGGTTTCTAGGGTTGGGGCTTTGGGATTTGGGTTGTAGGGGTTCCTGGGGTTAGGGGTTGGATTTTGGGGGTTCCTAGGGTTAGGGTTGGTGGGTTTGGGGTGTTCCAAGGTTTCGAGTTTGGTCTATAGGGTTTTCCTAGGGTTAGGGTTGGTGGGTGGTGAGGTTTCTAGGGTTGGGGCTTGGGGGTTTGGGTTGTAGGGGTTCCTGGGGTTAGGGGTTGGATTTTGGGGGTTCCTAGGGTTAGGGTTGGTGGGATTGGGGTGTTCCAAGGTTTCGGGTTTGGTCTATAGGGGTTTCCTAGGGTTAGGGTTGGTGGGTGGTGAGGTTTCTAGGGTTGGGGCTTGGGGGTTTGGGTTGTAGGGGTTCCTGGGGTTAGGGGTTGGATTTTGGGGGTTCCTAGGGTTAGGGTTGGTAGGTTTGGGGTGTTCCAAGGTTTGGGCTATAAGGGTTTCCTAGGGTTAGGGTTGGTGGGTGGTGAGGTTTCTAGGGTTTGGGCTTGGGGGTTTGGGTTGTAGGGGTTCCTGGGGTTAGGGGTTGGATTTTGGGGGTTCCTAGGGTTAGGGTTGGTGGGATTGGGGTGTTCCAAGGTTTCGGGTTTGGTCTATAGGGTTTTCCTAGGGTTAGGGTTGGTGGGTGGTGAGGTTTCTAGGGTTGGGGCTTTGGGATTTGGGTTGTAGGGGTTCCTGGGGTTAGGGGTTGGATTTTGGGGGTTCCTAGGGTTAGGGTTGGTGGGTTTGGGGTGTTCCAAGGTTTCGAGTTTGGTCTATAGGGTTTTCCTAGGGTTAGGGTTGGTGGGTGGTGAGGTTTCTAGGGTTTGGGCTTGGGGGTTTGGGTTGTAGGGGTTCCTGGGGTTAGGGGTTGGATTTTGGGGGTTACTAGGGTTAGGGTTGGTGGGTTTGGGGTGTTCCAAGGTTTCGAGTTTGGTCTATAGGGTTTTCCTAGGGTTAGGGTTGGTGGGTGGTGAGGTTTCTAGGGTTGGGGCTTGGGGGTTTGGGTTGTAGGGGTTCCTGGGGTTAGGGGTTGGATTTTGGGGGTTCCTAGGGTTAGGGTTGGTAGGTTTGGGGTGTTCCAAGGTTTGGGCTATAAGGGTTTCCTAGGGTTAGGGTTGGTGGGTGGTGAGGTTTCTAGGGTTTGGGCTTGGGGGTTTGGGTTGTAGGGGTTCCTGGGGTTAGGGGTTGGATTTTGGGGGTTCCTAGGGTTAGGGTTGGTGGGTTTGGGGTGTTCCAAGGTTTCGAGTTTGGTCTATAGGGTTTTCCTAGGGTTAGGGTTGGTGGGTGGTGAGGTTTCTAGGGTTGGGGCTTGGGGGTTTGGGTTGTAGGGGTTCCTGGGGTTAGGGGTTGGATTTTGGGGGTTCCTAGGGTTAGGGTTGGTGGGTTTGGGGTGTTCCAAGGTTTCGAGTTTGGTCTATAGGGTTTTCCTAGGGTTAGGGTTGGTGGGTGGTGAGGTTTCTAGGGTTTGGGCTTGGGGGTTTGGGTTGTAGGGGTTCCTGGGGTTAGGGGTTGGATTTTGGGGGTTCCTAGGGTTAGGGTTGGTGGGTTTGGGGTGTTCCAAGGTTTCGAGTTTGGTCTATAGGGTTTTCCTAGGGTTAGGGTTGGTGGGTGGTGAGGTTTCTAGGGTTTGGGCTTGGGGGTTTGGGTTGTAGGGGTTCCTGGGGTTAGGGGTTGGATTTTGGGGGTTCCTAGGGTTAGGGTTGGTGGGATTGGGGTGTTCCAAGGTTTCGAGTTTGGTCTATAGGGTTTTCCTAGGGTTAGGGTTGGTGGGTGGTGAGGTTTCTAGGGTTTGGGCTTGGGGGTTTGGGTTGTAGGGGTTCCTGGGGTTAGGGGTTGGATTTTGGGGGTTCCTAGGGTTAGGGTTGGTGGGTTTGGGGTGTTCCAAGGTTTCGAGTTTGGTCTATAGGGTTTTCCTAGGGTTAGGGTTGGTGGGTGGTGAGGTTTCTAGGGTTGGGGCTTGGGGGTTTGGGTTGTAGGGGTTCCTGGGGTTAGGGGTTGGATTTTGGGGGTTCCTAGGGTTAGGGTTGGTAGGTTTGGGGTGTTCCAAGGTTTGGGCTATAAGGGTTTCCTAGGGTTAGGGTTGGTGGGTGGTGAGGTTTCTAGGGTTTGGGCTTGGGGGTTTGGGTTGTAGGGGTTCCTGGGGTTAGGGGTTGGATTTTGGGGGTTCCTAGGGTTAGGGTTGGTGGGTTTGGGGTGTTCCAAGGTTTCGAGTTTGGTCTATAGGGTTTTCCTAGGGTTAGGGTTGGTGGGTGGTGAGGTTTCTAGGGTTGGGGCTTGGGGGTTTGGGTTGTAGGGGTTCCTGGGGTTAGGGGTTGGATTTTGGGGGTTCCTAGGGTTAGGGTTGGTAGGTTTGGGGTGTTCCAAGGTTTGGGCTATAAGGGTTTCCTAGGGTTAGGGTTGGTGGGTGGTGAGGTTTCTAGGTTTGGGGCTTTGGGGTTTGGGTTGTAGGGGTTCCTGGGGTTAGGGGTTGGATTTTGGGGGTTCCTAGGGTTAGGGTTGGTGGGTTTGGGGTGTTCCAAGGTTTCGAGTTTGGTCTATAGGGTTTTCCTAGGGTTAGGGTTGGTGGGTGGTGAGGTTTCTAGGGTTGGGGCTTGGGGGTTTGGGTTGTAGGGGTTCCTGGGGTTAGGGGTTGGATTTTGGGGGTTACTAGGGTTAGGGTTGGTGGGTTTGGGGTGTTCCAAGGTTTCGAGTTTGGTCTATAGGGTTTTCCTAGGGTTAGGGTTGGTGGGTGGTGAGGTTTCTAGGGTTGGGGCTTTGGGATTTGGGTTGTAGGGGTTCCTGGGGTTAGGGGTTGGATTTTGGGGGTTCCTAGGGTTAGGGCTGGTGGGTTTGGGGTGTTCCAAGGTTTCGAGTTTGGTCTATAGGGTTTTCCTAGGGTTAGGGTTGGTGGGTGGTGAGGTTTCTAGGGTTGGGGCTTGGGGGTTTGGGTTGTAGGGGTTCCTGGGGTTAGGGGTTGGATTTTGGGGGTTCCTAGGGTTAGGGTTGGTGGGTTTGGGGTGTTCCAAGGTTTCGAGTTTGGTCTATAGGGTTTTCCTAGGGTTAGGGTTGGTGGGTGGTGAGGTTTCTAGGGTTTGGGCTTGGGGGTTTGGGTTGTAGGGGTTCCTGGGGTTAGGGGTTGGATTTTGGGGGTTACTAGGGTTAGGGTTGGTGGGTTTGGGGTGTTCCAAGGTTTCGAGTTTGGTCTATAGGGTTTTCCTAGGGTTAGGGTTGGTGGGTGGTGAGGTTTCTAGGGTTGGGGCTTGGGGGTTTGGGTTGTAGGGGTTCCTGGGGTTAGGGGTTGGATTTTGGGGGTTCCTAGGGTTAGGGTTGGTAGGTTTGGGGTGTTCCAAGGTTTGGGCTATAAGGGTTTCCTAGGGTTAGGGTTGGTGGGTGGTGAGGTTTCTAGGTTTGGGGCTTTGGGGTTTGGGTTGTAGGGGTTCCTGGGGTTAGGGGTTGGATTTTGGGGGTTCCTAGGGTTAGGGTTGGTGGGTTTGGGGTGTTCCAAGGTTTCGAGTTTGGTCTATAGGGTTTTCCTAGGGTTAGGGTTGGTGGGTGGTGAGGTTTCTAGGGTTTGGGCTTGGGGGTTTGGGTTGTAGGGGTTCCTGGGGTTAGGGGTTGGATTTTGGGGGTTACTAGGGTTAGGGTTGGTGGGTTTGGGGTGTTCCAAGGTTTCGAGTTTGGTCTATAGGGTTTTCCTAGGGTTAGGGTTGGTGGGTGGTGAGGTTTCTAGGGTTGGGGCTTGGGGGTTTGGGTTGTAGGGGTTCCTGGGGTTAGGGGTTGGATTTTGGGGGTTCCTAGGGTTAGGGTTGGTAGGTTTGGGGTGTTCCAAGGTTTCGAGTTTGGTCTATAGGGTTTTCCTAGGGTTAGGGTTGGTGGGTGGTGAGGTTTCTAGGGTTGGGGCTTGGGGGTTTGGGTTGTAGGGGTTCCTGGGGTTAGGGGTTGGATTTTGGGGGTTCCTAGGGTTAGGGTTGGTGGGATTGGGGTGTTCCAAGGTTTCGGGTTTGGTCTATAGGGGTTTCCTAGGGTTAGGGTTGGTGGGTGGTGAGGTTTCTAGGGTTTGGGCTTGGGGGTTTGGGTTGTAGGGGTTCCTGGGGTTAGGGGTTGGATTTTGGGGGTTCCTAGGGTTAGGGTTGGTGGGTTTGGGGTGTTCCAAGGTTTCGAGTTTGGTCTATAGGGTTTTCCTAGGGTTAGGGTTGGTGGGTGGTGAGGTTTCTAGGGTTGGGGCTTGGGGGTTTGGGTTGTAGGGGTTCCTGGGGTTAGGGGTTGGATTTTGGGGGTTCCTAGGGTTAGGGTTGGTGGGATTGGGGTGTTCCAAGGTTTCGGGTTTGGTCTATAGGGGTTTCCTAGGGTTAGGGTTGGTGGGTGGTGAGGTTTCTAGGGTTTGGGCTTGGGGGTTTGGGTTGTAGGGGTTCCTGGGGTTAGGGGTTGGATTTTGGGGGTTCCTAGGGTTAGGGTTGGTAGGTTTGGGGTGTTCCAAGGTTTGGGCTATAAGGGTTTCCTAGGGTTAGGGTTGGTGGGTGGTGAGGTTTCTAGGGTTTGGGCTTGGGGGTTTGGGTTGTAGGGGTTCCTGGGGTTAGGGGTTGGATTTTGGGGGTTCCTAGGGTTAGGGTTGGTGGGTTTGGGGTGTTCCAAGGTTTCGAGTTTGGTCTATAGGGTTTTCCTAGGGTTAGGGTTGGTGGGTGGTGAGGTTTCTAGGGTTGGGGCTTGGGGGTTTGGGTTGTAGGGGTTCCTGGGGTTAGGGGTTGGATTTTGGGGGTTCCTAGGGTTAGGGTTGGTGGGTTTGGGGTGTTCCAAGGTTTCGAGTTTGGTCTATAGGGTTTTCCTAGGGTTAGGGTTGGTGGGTGGTGAGGTTTCTAGGGTTGGGGCTTGGGGGTTTGGGTTGTAGGGGTTCCTGGGGTTAGGGGTTGGATTTTGGGGGTTCCTAGGGTTAGGGTTGGTGGGATTGGGGTGTTCCAAGGTTTCGAGTTTGGTCTATAGGGTTTTCCTAGGGTTAGGGTTGGTGGGTGGTGAGGTTTCTAGGGTTGGGGCTTGGGGGTTTGGGTTGTAGGGGTTCCTGGGGTTAGGGGTTGGATTTTGGGGGTTCCTAGGGTTAGGGTTGGTGGGTTTGGGGTGTTCCAAGGTTTCGGGTTTGGTCTATAGGGGTTTCCTAGGGTTAGGGTTGGTGGGTGGTGAGGTTTCTAGGGTTGGGGCTTGGGGGTTTGGGTTGTAGGGGTTCCTGGGGTTAGGGGTTGGATTTTGGGGGTTCCTAGGGTTAGGGTTGGTGGGTTTGGGGTGTTCCAAGGTTTCGAGTTTGGTCTATAGGGTTTTCCTAGGGTTAGGGTTGGTGGGTGGTGAGGTTTCTAGGGTTTGGGCTTGGGGGTTTGGGTTGTAGGGGTTCCTGGGGTTAGGGGTTGGATTTTGGGGGTTCCTAGGGTTAGGGTTGGTGGGTTTGGGGTGTTCCAAGGTTTCGGGTTTGGTCTATACGGTTTTCCTAGGGTTAGGGTTGGTGGGTGGTGAGGTTTCTAGGGTTGGGGCTTGGGGGTTTGGGTTGTAGGGGTTCCTGGGGTTAGGGGTTGGATTTTGGGGGTTCCTAGGGTTAGGGTTGGTGGGTTTGGGGTGTTCCAAGGTTTCGAGTTTGGTCTATAGGGTTTTCCTAGGGTTAGGGTTGGTGGGTGGTGAGGTTTCTAGGGTTGGGGCTTGGGGGTTTGGGTTGTAGGGGTTCCTGGGGTTAGGGGTTGGATTTTGGGGGTTCCTAGGGTTAGGGTTGGTGGGATTGGGGTGTTCCAAGGTTTCGGGTTTGGTCTATAGGGGTTTCCTAGGGTTAGGGTTGGTGGGTGGTGAGGTTTCTAGGGTTTGGGCTTGGGGGTTTGGGTTGTAGGGGTTCCTGGGGTTAGGGGTTGGATTTTGGGGGTTCCTAGGGTTAGGGTTGGTAGGTTTGGGGTGTTCCAAGGTTTGGGCTATAAGGGTTTCCTAGGGTTAGGGTTGGTGGGTGGTGAGGTTTCTAGGGTTTGGGCTTGGGGGTTTGGGTTGTAGGGGTTCCTGGGGTTAGGGGTTGGATTTTGGGGGTTCCTAGGGTTAGGGTTGGTGGGTTTGGGGTGTTCCAAGGTTTCGAGTTTGGTCTATAGGGTTTTCCTAGGGTTAGGGTTGGTGGGTGGTGAGGTTTCTAGGGTTTGGGCTTGGGGGTTTGGGTTGTAGGGGTTCCTGGGGTTAGGGGTTGGATTTTGGGGGTTACTAGGGTTAGGGTTGGTGGGTTTGGGGTGTTCCAAGGTTTCGAGTTTGGTCTATAGGGTTTTCCTAGGGTTAGGGTTGGTGGGTGGTGAGGTTTCTAGGGTTGGGGCTTGGGGGTTTGGGTTGTAGGGGTTCCTGGGGTTAGGGGTTGGATTTTGGGGGTTCCTAGGGTTAGGGTTGGTAGGTTTGGGGTGTTCCAAGGTTTGGGCTATAAGGGTTTCCTAGGGTTAGGGTTGGTGGGTGGTGAGGTTTCTAGGTTTGGGGCTTTGGGGTTTGGGTTGTAGGGGTTCCTGGGGTTAGGGGTTGGATTTTGGGGGTTCCTAGGGTTAGGGTTGGTGGGTTTGGGGTGTTCCAAGGTTTCGAGTTTGGTCTATAGGGTTTTCCTAGGGTTAGGGTTGGTGGGTGGTGAGGTTTCTAGGGTTTGGGCTTGGGGGTTTGGGTTGTAGGGGTTCCTGGGGTTAGGGGTTGGATTTTGGGGGTTACTAGGGTTAGGGTTGGTGGGTTTGGGGTGTTCCAAGGTTTCGAGTTTGGTCTATAGGGTTTTCCTAGGGTTAGGGTTGGTGGGTGGTGAGGTTTCTAGGGTTGGGGCTTGGGGGTTTGGGTTGTAGGGGTTCCTGGGGTTAGGGGTTGGATTTTGGGGGTTCCTAGGGTTAGGGTTGGTAGGTTTGGGGTGTTCCAAGGTTTCGAGTTTGGTCTATAGGGTTTTCCTAGGGTTAGGGTTGGTGGGTGGTGAGGTTTCTAGGGTTGGGGCTTGGGGGTTTGGGTTGTAGGGGTTCCTGGGGTTAGGGGTTGGATTTTGGGGGTTCCTAGGGTTAGGGTTGGTGGGTTTGGGGTGTTCCAAGGTTTCGAGTTTGGTCTATAGGGTTTTCCTAGGGTTAGGGTTGGTGGGTGGTGAGGTTTCTAGGGTTGGGGCTTGGGGGTTTGGGTTGTAGGGGTTCCTGGGGTTAGGGGTTGGATTTTGGGGGTTCCTAGGGTTAGGGTTGGTGGGTTTGGGGTGTTCCAAGGTTTCGAGTTTGGTCTATAGGGTTTTCCTAGGGTTAGGGTTGGTGGGTGGTGAGGTTTCTAGGGTTGGGGCTTGGGGGTTTGGGTTGTAGGGGTTCCTGGGGTTAGGGGTTGGATTTTGGGGGTTCCTAGGGTTAGGGTTGGTGGGTTTGGGGTGTTCCAAGGTTTCGAGTTTGGTCTATAGGGTTTTCCTAGGGTTAGGGTTGGTGGGTGGTGAGGTTTCTAGGGTTGGGGCTTGGGGGTTTGGGTTGTAGGGGTTCCTGGGGTTAGGGGTTGGATTTTGGGGGTTCCTAGGGTTAGGGTTGGTGGGATTGGGGTGTTCCAAGGTTTCGGGTTTGGTCTATAGGGGTTTCCTAGGGTTAGGGTTGGTGGGTGGTGAGGTTTCTAGGGTTGGGGCTTGGGGGTTTGGGTTGTAGGGGTTCCTGGGGTTAGGGGTTGGATTTTGGGGGTTCCTAGGGTTAGGGTTGGTGGGATTGGGGTGTTCCAAGGTTTCGGGTTTGGTCTATAGGGTTTTCCTAGGGTTAGGGTTGGTGGGTGGTGAGGTTTCTAGGGTTGGGGCTTTGGGATTTGGGTTGTAGGGGTTCCTGGGGTTAGGGGTTGGATTTTGGGGGTTCCTAGGGTTAGGGTTGGTGGGTTTGGGGTGTTCCAAGGTTTCGAGTTTGGTCTATAGGGTTTTCCTAGGGTTAGGGTTGGTGGGTGGTGAGGTTTCTAGGGTTTGGGCTTGGGGGTTTGGGTTGTAGGGGTTCCTGGGGTTAGGGGTTGGATTTTGGGGGTTACTAGGGTTAGGGTTGGTGGGTTTGGGGTGTTCCAAGGTTTCGGGTTTGGTCTATAGGGTTTTCCTAGGGTTAGGGTTGGTGGGTGGTGAGGTTTCTAGGGTTGGGGCTTGGGGGTTTGGGTTGTAGGGGTTCCTGGGGTTAGGGGTTGGATTTTGGGGGTTACTAGGGTTAGGGTTGGTGGGTTTGGGGTGTTCCAAGGTTTCGGGTTTGGTCTATACGGTTTTCCTAGGGTTAGGGTTGGTGGGTGGTGAGGTTTCTAGGGTTGGGGCTTTGGGATTTGGGTTGTAGGGGTTCCTGGGGTTAGGGGTTGGATTTTGGGGGTTCCTAGGGTTAGGGTTGGTAGGTTTGGGGTGTTCCAAGGTTTGGGCTATAAGGGTTTCCTAGGGTTAGGGTTGGTGGGTGGTGAGGTTTCTAGGGTTTGGGCTTGGGGGTTTGGGTTGTAGGGGTTCCTGGGGTTAGGGGTTGGATTTTGGGGGTTCCTAGGGTTAGGGTTGGTGGGTTTGGGGTGTTCCAAGGTTTCGAGTTTGGTCTATAGGGTTTTCCTAGGGTTAGGGTTGGTGGGTGGTGAGGTTTCTAGGGTTGGGGCTTGGGGGTTTGGGTTGTAGGGGTTCCTGGGGTTAGGGGTTGGATTTTGGGGGTTCCTAGGGTTAGGGTTGGTAGGTTTGGGGTGTTCCAAGGTTTGGGCTATAAGGGTTTCCTAGGGTTAGGGTTGGTGGGTGGTGAGGTTTCTAGGTTTGGGGCTTTGGGGTTTGGGTTGTAGGGGTTCCTGGGGTTAGGGGTTGGATTTTGGGGGTTCCTAGGGTTAGGGTTGGTGGGTTTGGGGTGTTCCAAGGTTTCGAGTTTGGTCTATAGGGTTTTCCTAGGGTTAGGGTTGGTGGGTGGTGAGGTTTCTAGGGTTTGGGCTTGGGGGTTTGGGTTGTAGGGGTTCCTGGGGTTAGGGGTTGGATTTTGGGGGTTACTAGGGTTAGGGTTGGTGGGTTTGGGGTGTTCCAAGGTTTCGAGTTTGGTCTATAGGGTTTTCCTAGGGTTAGGGTTGGTGGGTGGTGAGGTTTCTAGGGTTGGGGCTTGGGGGTTTGGGTTGTAGGGGTTCCTGGGGTTAGGGGTTGGATTTTGGGGGTTCCTAGGGTTAGGGTTGGTAGGTTTGGGGTGTTCCAAGGTTTCGAGTTTGGTCTATAGGGTTTTCCTAGGGTTAGGGTTGGTGGGTGGTGAGGTTTCTAGGGTTGGGGCTTGGGGGTTTGGGTTGTAGGGGTTCCTGGGGTTAGGGGTTGGATTTTGGGGGTTCCTAGGGTTAGGGTTGGTGGGTTTGGGGTGTTCCAAGGTTTCGAGTTTGGTCTATAGGGTTTTCCTAGGGTTAGGGTTGGTGGGTGGTGAGGTTTCTAGGGTTGGGGCTTGGGGGTTTGGGTTGTAGGGGTTCCTGGGGTTAGGGGTTGGATTTTGGGGGTTCCTAGGGTTAGGGTTGGTGGGATTGGGGTGTTCCAAGGTTTCGGGTTTGGTCTATAGGGGTTTCCTAGGGTTAGGGTTGGTGGGTGGTGAGGTTTCTAGGGTTTGGGCTTGGGGGTTTGGGTTGTAGGGGTTCCTGGGGTTAGGGGTTGGATTTTGGGGGTTCCTAGGGTTAGGGTTGGTAGGTTTGGGGTGTTCCAAGGTTTGGGCTATAAGGGTTTCCTAGGGTTAGGGTTGGTGGGTGGTGAGGTTTCTAGGGTTTGGGCTTGGGGGTTTGGGTTGTAGGGGTTCCTGGGGTTAGGGGTTGGATTTTGGGGGTTCCTAGGGTTAGGGTTGGTGGGTTTGGGGTGTTCCAAGGTTTCGAGTTTGGTCTATAGGGTTTTCCTAGGGTTAGGGTTGGTGGGTGGTGAGGTTTCTAGGGTTTGGGCTTGGGGGTTTGGGTTGTAGGGGTTCCTGGGGTTAGGGGTTGGATTTTGGGGGTTACTAGGGTTAGGGTTGGTGGGTTTGGGGTGTTCCAAGGTTTCGAGTTTGGTCTATAGGGTTTTCCTAGGGTTAGGGTTGGTGGGTGGTGAGGTTTCTAGGGTTGGGGCTTGGGGGTTTGGGTTGTAGGGGTTCCTGGGGTTAGGGGTTGGATTTTGGGGGTTCCTAGGGTTAGGGTTGGTAGGTTTGGGGTGTTCCAAGGTTTGGGCTATAAGGGTTTCCTAGGGTTAGGGTTGGTGGGTGGTGAGGTTTCTAGGTTTGGGGCTTTGGGGTTTGGGTTGTAGGGGTTCCTGGGGTTAGGGGTTGGATTTTGGGGGTTCCTAGGGTTAGGGTTGGTGGGTTTGGGGTGTTCCAAGGTTTCGAGTTTGGTCTATAGGGTTTTCCTAGGGTTAGGGTTGGTGGGTGGTGAGGTTTCTAGGGTTTGGGCTTGGGGGTTTGGGTTGTAGGGGTTCCTGGGGTTAGGGGTTGGATTTTGGGGGTTACTAGGGTTAGGGTTGGTGGGTTTGGGGTGTTCCAAGGTTTCGAGTTTGGTCTATAGGGTTTTCCTAGGGTTAGGGTTGGTGGGTGGTGAGGTTTCTAGGGTTGGGGCTTGGGGGTTTGGGTTGTAGGGGTTCCTGGGGTTAGGGGTTGGATTTTGGGGGTTCCTAGGGTTAGGGTTGGTAGGTTTGGGGTGTTCCAAGGTTTGGGCTATAAGGGTTTCCTAGGGTTAGGGTTGGTGGGTGGTGAGGTTTCTAGGGTTTGGGCTTGGGGGTTTGGGTTGTAGGGGTTCCTGGGGTTAGGGGTTGGATTTTGGGGGTTCCTAGGGTTAGGGTTGGTGGGTTTGGGGTGTTCCAAGGTTTCGAGTTTGGTCTATAGGGTTTTCCTAGGGTTAGGGTTGGTGGGTGGTGAGGTTTCTAGGGTTGGGGCTTGGGGGTTTGGGTTGTAGGGGTTCCTGGGGTTAGGGGTTGGATTTTGGGGGTTCCTAGGGTTAGGGTTGGTAGGTTTGGGGTGTTCCAAGGTTTGGGCTATAAGGGTTTCCTAGGGTTAGGGTTGGTGGGTGGTGAGGTTTCTAGGTTTGGGGCTTTGGGGTTTGGGTTGTAGGGGTTCCTGGGGTTAGGGGTTGGATTTTGGGGGTTCCTAGGGTTAGGGTTGGTGGGTTTGGGGTGTTCCAAGGTTTCGAGTTTGGTCTATAGGGTTTTCCTAGGGTTAGGGTTGGTGGGTGGTGAGGTTTCTAGGGTTTGGGCTTGGGGGTTTGGGTTGTAGGGGTTCCTGGGGTTAGGGGTTGGATTTTGGGGGTTACTAGGGTTAGGGTTGGTGGGTTTGGGGTGTTCCAAGGTTTCGAGTTTGGTCTATAGGGTTTTCCTAGGGTTAGGGTTGGTGGGTGGTGAGGTTTCTAGGGTTGGGGCTTGGGGGTTTGGGTTGTAGGGGTTCCTGGGGTTAGGGGTTGGATTTTGGGGGTTCCTAGGGTTAGGGTTGGTAGGTTTGGGGTGTTCCAAGGTTTCGAGTTTGGTCTATAGGGTTTTCCTAGGGTTAGGGTTGGTGGGTGGTGAGGTTTCTAGGGTTGGGGCTTGGGGGTTTGGGTTGTAGGGGTTCCTGGGGTTAGGGGTTGGATTTTGGGGGTTCCTAGGGTTAGGGTTGGTGGGTTTGGGGTGTTCCAAGGTTTCGAGTTTGGTCTATAGGGTTTTCCTAGGGTTAGGGTTGGTGGGTGGTGAGGTTTCTAGGGTTGGGGCTTGGGGGTTTGGGTTGTAGGGGTTCCTGGGGTTAGGGGTTGGATTTTGGGGGTTCCTAGGGTTAGGGTTGGTGGGTTTGGGGTGTTCCAAGGTTTCGAGTTTGGTCTATAGGGTTTTCCTAGGGTTAGGGTTGGTGGGTGGTGAGGTTTCTAGGGTTGGGGCTTGGGGGTTTGGGTTGTAGGGGTTCCTGGGGTTAGGGGTTGGATTTTGGGGGTTCCTAGGGTTAGGGTAGATTGGGGGTGTTGAAGGGTGGTGGAGTTGTGGTGTAGTTGGGTGTTTGTGGGGTGGAGGGGGTGGTTGGGTGGGTGGGTTGAGGGTTGGGGGTTGGGGGTAGTGGTGGTGGGTGTGGGGGGTAGGTTGGGGGATTGTTGGGGGTAGTGGGGTTGGGTGGGGTTGGGGTGGGGAGTTGGGAGGGTGTGGGGGTGTGGGGTTGGTGGGGGTTGGGTGGTGGTTGGGGGTAGTGGTGGGGGGTGGGGGATTGGTTGGGAGTTGGGGGTATGTGGGGTGGGGGGGGTTGGGTGGGGAGTGTGGGGTGGTGGGGTGGGGTGTGGTAGGGGTGGGTGGGGGGGAAGTGGTGGGTTGGGGGGGGAATTGGGGTGTGTGGGGATGTGGGGTGGGGGGGGGGGGGTGGAGTGTGGGGAGGGGGGGGGGGGGGTGGGGATGGGGGTGGTGGGGGGGTTTGGAGGTGTGTAGGTTATTTATTAGTGTTTTTGTTTGTGTTTTGTTATAGTTTGTGGAAAATTTTGATTTAAAGTTTAAATTTAAAGTATTAATTTAAATTTTAAATTTTAGTGTTTAAGATATA
Organism: Rhinophrynus dorsalis; assembly: GCA_037306005.1. Taxonomy (NCBI): domain Eukaryota; kingdom Metazoa; phylum Chordata; class Amphibia; order Anura; family Rhinophrynidae; genus Rhinophrynus; species Rhinophrynus dorsalis. Next base: position 763 of record CM074718.1, on the reverse strand, counting down.
AATATTATAGTTAAAGTGTTAAAGGTGTAGATTTAGGGTTATAAAATTTAAGTAATTAAAGTTAATGTTTAAAATTTTGAATTAAAGTTAAAATTTAAAAGTATTAAATTTAAAATTGAAAATTAAAGTTTTAAGATAATAAATTATTAAAGTTAAAGTTTTAAAGTGTTAATTTAGAGTTTAAGGGTTATAAAATTTAAGTAATTAAAGTTAAAGTTTAAAAATTTTGAATTAAAGTTAAAATGTTAAAAGTATTAAATTTAAAATTTAAAATTAAGTGTTTAAGATAATAAATAATTAAAGTTAAAGTGTTTAAAGGTGTAAATTTTAAGGGTTTATAAAATTTAAGTAATTAAAGTTAAAGTGTTAAAAATTTTGAATTAAAAGTTAAAATGTTAAAAGTATTAAATTTAAAAATTAAAATTAAAGTTTTAAGATAATTAATAATTAAAGTTAAAGTTTTAAAGGTGTGAAATTTAAGGGTTATATAAATTTAAGTAATTAAAGTTAAAGTGTTAAAATTTTGAATTAAAAGTTAAAATTTAAAAGTATTAAATTTAAAAATTAAAATTAAAGTTTTAAGATAATAAATAATTAAAGTTAAAGTTTTAAAGTGTTAATTTAGAGTTTAAGGGTTATAAAATTTAAATAATTAAAGTTAAAGTGTTAAAAATTTTGAATTAAAAGTTAAAATTTAAAAGTATTAAATTTAAAAATTAAAATTAAAGTGTTTAAGATAATAAATAATTAAAGTTAAAGTTTT